>BTPG01000008.1:73064497-73476997 GCA_036245525.1 Semisulcospira habei
TGACAAGAATGGCGTTGTCGAAAGCCTGATTGCAAGGGGTGTAAAACTTGATGATTTTCCAGGAACTGTTGTAAATGATGGCGAATATGTTTTTCTGTTGGTTTCGACAAAGTCGAAAGTAAGGAAATGGGCCTAAAGTTATTTGGCTCAGAAAGATCTTTAGTTTTGGGCAAAGGAATGACTTTTGCTTTCTTTAGGCTGGACGGAAATGTTCCCTGTCGAATACAAAGATTGTAAATATACGTCAGAGAATCAACGACATATGGGAGAGCTAGTTTTAGTATTGCAGTACTAATGCCGTCATGACCAGTTGATCTCTTATTTTTTAGCTGAGATATCGTTTTACCAACGTCATAAACCGTTATACCAGGAATGTTGAAAATACTTGACTTGAGCTTTTCGGCACAGAATTTATCAAGTACGTCTGATATTTGTGACATGTTTGGACAACTTTGTAATAGGACATCAGCAGCAGATAGGAAATGTTTATTAAATGTATCTGCTGAAACACTGGTGCATGCCGGTTTTTGTTTAGATTTTGTAAATGTGTTCAGGGCGCGCCACACTGTAACTGTGTCCCTTTTCTCATCAATGATCCTTTTAAAGTGACACTTTTGGGCTTCACGAACAAGATATTTTACCTTATTTCGCTGTTTACGATAGGCATCAAATTCCTTGAGCTTTTTAAGTTCATTACGAAGTGACATAGCATCCTTGATATCTTTATTTAACCACAAGGGAGGCTGTGCACTTTTTACACGTTTCTCTCGGTATGGTGCATGTTTATCCAGTACATTTAGAAAAAGCTCATACCATTCTGCAAGCGCAGAATTGGGATCCGTGTAATTATAAACGTGACTGCAACATACTTGACAGAGATCCGATAGGAAAACATCTTTGTTAAAGTGTTTATAAGATCTGAATTTAATAGTGATGTGTTGGTGATTTTTGGGGTGTCGGTCACCTTTCAGAGCCCAGCTACAACAGACGGGGAAATAGTCACTAATAGCAACCTCGGGCACCTGCACCCCTAGTACTCTAGTCTTGTTGTTTGTGTAAATATGCTCGATCAATGTTGAGGAATTGGCGGTTACTCTTGTTGCTTTAGTGACCAACTGTTTGAGACTAAACAAAGTAAGAGTAGTTTCCCAAGCAGGATTGGAAGAAAACAAATTGATGTTAAAGTCGCCTAAGATTAATAGATCAGAAGTACATTTGGTTGCATTGTCCATCATTTCCGTAAATGCGTCATACCATTCAAAAGTGGCTGAGGGATTTCGATAAACAAAGCAGATTAATAATGGGGTGGCTTTGCTTGCTTTTAATTCAATCCAAACGCTTTCCACTAGGTCTGATTCTAGATCTGTCCTTCTACGAGCGCCATCCCTAATAGAATTATTTAAATACACGGCTATACCCGTGTGTTTAGGGGAAACAGGATCGCGACGAAATACATGAAAACCCGGGATAGAAATGGCTTCATCACTGATGTTAGAGCACAGTCGTGATTCAGTTATTCCAAACACGTGGAAAGCGTTTGGTTGACTCAACATCACACATAAATCTGGAACTTTGTTATACAAATGATATATATTTAAATGTCCAATAAGCAAATGATGCGTATCAGGCTTGTCTGTAGACATAACTGATTTAGAAAGATAACAATAAATCAACACCTATGAACCAACAGCAAAAGATATATATTATTGTATAGACGTGTGTTGTTTTTCAGTGCAGACGAGGAAAAACAAGGCAGTCTATACGTTGACACACTACAAGTTCAATGTGTCTTGACCAACTGTCCAGTAGATGAAGAGTTACTCGAAGTTTTCCAAAAAGCGTCAATAATCGCTTATGACTGATGGTTTGCTGGGAAACATACAAGGAAAAAAGTGTCACAGTGCACTCGATGTGTGGTACGCTTACACAAAGATACCCAACCAGCGTCCCAAATCGCTCAAAATGTAAATTATGTATTCTCGTAGTGATAATGTTACTGTTGTAGTTATAGACGAAGGATAGGAAACACCGTTACAGTGCGCACACGATATAAGAGATTAATTATGAAGCAATGTCTATGATGTAGGAGATCACTTAGGAAACAATGTGTATGATGTAAGAGATCACTTAGGAAGCAATGTCTAGTCACTGAAATTCTGCTGAACAACTGGCCCAACAGACCATTCATAGAATATAATGTTTAATAGATGTATTTTGGAGGATGCTCTGGTTATAGTCTCAGTCAACACAAGCTGGGCGATTGTACTGAGCCCAGACGTCGTGGTGTGTATACGGAGTGTGTGCCGGTGCGGTGACGTTAAATGGGTAGGGTTGCGCCATAGTGTTCCCCGAAAAGTGGTCCGTTGGCGCCGCACGATACTGCGGGTACATTGCAGGAACTGTCGGGAACTGCAGTATGTTAGGTGATTGCCACATAGTCACGAACTGTTGATCTGGTGCCTCCTTTTGCCTCGGGAGTGACAAGTCTTGTATCAGCATGTGTCTGGCTTGCCTCCCTTCCGCCAGCCCAGAGGGGACAAAAGCCGAACAGGCCCATCGCTGTTGCTGTTGAGATGTGCTGTTGAAACAATCTCCTGTTATCTGGTGGCTATTTGCATCATACTGTGATCCTGGGTAGGACGTAGATGTAGAGGACGCAGTCCCTGCCACAATTTCAGAATACAGTCCTGGAGAGTTGCCGCTACGCCTCTCACCACGGTCCCGGCCACTGCTCTGAGCACGGATGGCTGTGGAGGTGTCAGGAGGCACCCTACCCCTTTTCACTGTAACCGGACTCTGGTTAGCTAGCTTCAATTAGCCTGGCTGGCTTGTGTATTAGATGGTCAGACCTCAATGGACTGCCCATCCAACGTACAAGTCCAGTAGTGCCAGTCTAGTTCAGTTTTAGCTACCTTTTAAGTCCGTTCCCTTTTTAGGTTTAGGGAAGGGGCTGGAGATTGCTGCGGAGTGTAATCTTCAAGTCTTTTACACTGGTCGCGCATGCGCACTCACAAAATAATTATGTGTGTCTGCCTGGCGTTGTGTTCAAAATACCAAATCGCGCAATGGACCTACCACAGTATCCAGCGAAACCCTAGTTGATATGATCGAGTAGTGACTGTGCGTGCATTGCCATGTGTGCCACACTAAACTGATAAGCTAAGCCGGAACGTTAACAAACTCTCAGCATGTTCTCAGTCGCAGTCACACACACACACACACACACACACGTACACACACACTCTTGCGCTGCCATCATCACACACTGAAACGTGTACAAACATCAGTACTGACTCGCATCCGTTCTCGCATTCATCATCAATCTCTGACTCTCAGTGATGAGATTTCTATAAGTGCTTTAGGTTTATTTACAGTACATTCATTTCATTATCAATCATGATGTCAGACATGTCAAAAACCATTCATTGTAGCACCAAACAAAACACAATAATACAGACGTCATAAGACACCTGGAACCATAACTATGCTTACTTACTCATTAGACTCTAAGCACCCAAAGCTATGCTAGCCTACACACTAGACATAATAACTGACCCAAGTAAAACCTAAATTATAATACCAAGTTCTATAGGACCCTAACTCACTCAACTATAGACACTTAAGTTATCTACTTAACTAATTCCAGTGTTCCTTAAACTAAAGGGGTTCTAACTTACTAATGTTCTCTACAGAACAGTCTTCTCTTGCGGGAAGTCTTACTACTATTTAATGTTCTTTTACAGAACAGAGTTTCCCTTTGCGGGAAGCCTTACTACTATTTAATGTTCTTCGCAGAACAGAGTCTTCCCTTGCGGGAAAGCCTGCTCGCTTTTCTTGCTTGACTTGACAGGGACCAGGACTTCCAACTTTCGTTGATTTCGTCCGAGGGGGGTGGGCCAGGGGGGCGGGGGGAGGTTGTATCACTGACTGTCTGCCGCTCCGTCGCTCAGCTGGCTGATGTTACTGCCGGGGCCGGGTGGTTGGTGGTGCAGGAGGCAGGTGGTAGGCCGGAGGACCGTCGCCTATCGCCAGGCTGGTGGGCGGTGGTGTGCCAACCACTCCAGAAAATGTTGAAGGAGTGGTGGCGGTGGTGGTGGGGGTGGCCGGGGGAACCGTGGCCGGTTGTAGATGGGTCTGGGGAGGTAGGGTGGTGGTGGTGGCGGCCAGTCAATTCTTGGTCGAGGTGTGGCGCGTTGTCGTGGACGGGGTGGGTGCCGGTGTTGGGGTGGTAGGCGGAGGTGTGGTGGCGGTGTTGGTAGTAGGGGTGGCCGTTGGACTTGGTTCTTCTCCCGGATTCGGATGTGTAGGGGTGGTCTTCTGCGTCGTTGATGTGGTAGGTGGGTGGGTTCGTTGGTCTGGATGGGGTCTGTGGCTTGGTCCTTCGTGGTGAGTGTTGTGGAAGTGCCGGCTTCCGTGTTGGTAGGGTGGGGTTCGGTCTCGCTGCCCGTTTCTTTGGTGGTCGTTGTCGCGGTGTTGGTGTCTTTGGCTTCTGTGCGTGGGGAGGCTTGGCTTCCCGTTGACGTGGTGGCTTGTGCGGAGCTTTGGGTTTCTGCCTCCTGTGTCAGGGGGGCTCCCTGACACCCGAGGCTGGCTGTCTTGGGCGGGTGGAAATCTTTCAGTGTTCCGTTTTCGAATAACCACCGGGTGGTGATTCGCGCCCGGTGGTAGCTGTCTCCCTCTAGGGAGATGATGGCTGGCGCTGCTGCTGTCAACAGTCTCACGAGGCCGTCAAGGTCCATGGACCCCAAGCGTACTTTCTTCTCTCGTTTGGTCCATTCCCTCTCTTTTACCAAGTGTTCTGGGATATGGACCAGCGGGGAGGCTGGCGTAGAGTCTGGCTCGGATCCTGGCTCCGATTGATGGTCGGCCTCGTGTACTGGTGGGTAGCTGGCGTTGATGGTACTTGGGTGGTACGCTGCTTGATGGGCGGTCATTTCTCTTGAGAAACGGCCGCTCTCATTGTACGGTGAGAGCGTCTTCACTTGGTTGGTGTAGGCTGTTAGCCGCTGGAGATAGTCGCTGTAGACTTCTCCTGGCTCTATCATGGGCATATCTGGAAGATCACGAATATCCTGAATCTCAGGAATGGTTTCCGTTCGGCTTCTCGTGGTTCGCGGCGTGTTGTCCGTTTGACTGGGCGCCCTAAAAAGGGCGGGTTGGCGTCTTTTGTTAGACATGTTGGTTGCGCGGTAGGCGAGTCTACAATCTTGAGTGGTGGCTGGGCAGCGGAGCGTAGCGTGGCTTGCTGTGGGCGAGGCGCGGTGAGACCGTCCGCTCTGTCCGACTGCAGCAAGCGAGTGATGATGTGATGCCTGCTCGCTTTTGCTTGCTTGACTTGAAAGGGACTGGGACTTCCAACTCTCGTTGATTTCGTCCGGGGGGGTGGGCCAGGGGGGTTGGGGGGGGGGGGAGGTTGTCGCTCTGTCTGTCTGCCGCTCCGTCGCGCGGCTGGCTGATGGTACTGCCGGGGCCGGGTGGTTAGTGGTGGAGGAGGCGGGTGGTGTGGCCGGGGAACCGTTGCTTATCGCCAGGCTGGTGAGTGTCTGTATGCCAGCCACTCCAACAGATCTTGCAGGAGTGGTGGCGGTGGTGGCGGTGTCGGCCGGGGGAACCGTGGCCGGTTGTGGTAGGGTCCGGGGAGGTGAGGTGGTGGTGGTGGCGGCCAGTTGATTCTGGGTCGAGGAGTCGGGTGCTGACGTGGACGTTGTGGGTGGCGGTGTTGTGGTGGCAGCCGCATGTGAGGTGGCGGCGTGGCGAGCAGTGGTGGGCGTTGGTGTCGGTGGTGTTTGGGCGGTCGGTGGCGTCTTCTTCGTTGGCGCGGGCCGGTAACTGTTCCGTTGCCCGCCTGTAATGGTGGTAGCTGTTGAGGGGGCGGGTCTGTACCCGCGTCCTGGAGGGTCTTCTCCGGAGCTGGTGGGACCTCTGTCTCCGTTGTTTGGTCTTTGGTGTCGAGTGGCGTGGTGCCGGTGGTCTTTTCGGCGGTTGGTGGGGAGTCGGTGGTGGCTTGACTCTCCGTTTCGGTCGTATTGGCTGTGGCCTGGCTGGCCGTTTCCTTCGACGTGGGGGGCTCAAGGTCCTTGATGGCGCCCGCGTGCACCAACCACCGGGCGGCGACTAGTGCACGGCGGTATGGGCTGCCATCAATCATTACGATGACCGGGGCGGCGTCTTGTAGGAGGAGTACCAGCTCCTCGAAGTCCATCCCCCTGAGCCGAGTCGCCCCCTCCTCCAACGATGCCGGCCGCTCCCGAGTTAGTTGTTCGGGAATATCGACCGGCGGTGGGGAGCATGGGGAATCGGCCCATGACGAGAGCTCCGACGAGGGCTCCTCTTCAGGTTCTGGTGGTGTTGGTGGTGATTGGGAGCGGGCATGGCCCGCTTTCTCTTCGTTCGTGACAGTTGCCTGATCTTCTTGACTTAGTGGGCGCATTCTGTCGTAGAATGCGTCCATGTAGGGGAGTAGTCCCCTTGGTGGTATGGGAGGCGGAAAATTGCGAAATGTCTCTCTTAGGCTGTGGTCAAAATCTGCCTCTGTCATCGGCGTTCTAGTGGTGGCTGGTTGCTGGGGCGCCTGGCGGTGAGGGGGTGAGTCCCCCACCTGTTCCCAGTACGCCCGCGTAGGCTGGTCTTCTTTTTGCGGCCAAATCGGCGGGGAAAGAGGGGGCTTAAAACTCCTCGTCTCCCGCCTGGCCGGTGGCGGTTTCCTCTGTGTTTGGAGAAAGGTGGAAGTATACTCTTCCACCTGTTCCTTGTTCGTCTTCTTTCTTGACTTGCGCCCTTTGTCCATGTTAGCTGGCTTGCTTGGCTGGTTGTAGGCTGGCTCGCTTGGTGGGAGAGACGCGGTGGACCGTGGTCTCTCCTGTCTGGCTGGCTGGCTCGCTTGAGTGTGCAGTCTTGCTGCGTGGAGAGAGCGGAAAAAACCGTCCTCTCTCTTCGGCTGCTGAGCTGGCTATGCCTGCTCGCTTTGCTATGCTATGCTATTTTAGAAAGGGATCGGGACTTCCAGCTTTCGCCGATTTCGTCCAGGGGGGGTGGGGCGGGGGATGGGGGGGGGGGGGTTTATTTTGACTATTGCTGATGTACGCGCATCGCTTTATTCTATCCTTCATCATGCCTGTCCGCGCCTTGGGCGGTTGGGTCGTTGGGGAGAGCCCGTGCTCCAGTGGGTGTCCGGGTCCCGGTCTCGCTGGGTCGGTGGTGTTGTCTGCCTTCTCTCTCCTTCCTTGTTTGTTTATATGTACTTAACTAGGGGGTGCTCGTTGAGCAGGTGTATTGTGAGTTTGGTGGTGGTGGACCATGTTGTAGGGTCAGGGTTTATGAGGCCTTCTAACGTGAGGGGCGTGTTCAGTCTTTCTGCTATTGTGGCTCTGGTTTCTTCTATATTTTGGCAGTCTAATAGTACGTGCTCCGTAGTGAGTATGTGGCCGCATGTGCATACTATTTGGTTCGGGTGGACTAGGTATCTTTCGCCCCCCAATCGGACTCTTGTTAGCCGTGATTGGTCTTTCCTCTTGCCTTGAAGAAGGGTGGGTATGTTGTTAAGTACCCTTGTGAGATTTTTCCGTCTCCCTCTTTTGGTCTGGTGGAATTCTTTTACCCATAGTTTTTGAAAGGCGGGTCTGAGTGCATTGGACCTCTCGTTAGCTGACAGTGGTAGGTTGAAGAAGGTCGATTCTTGATCGAGGCCTTTCTTCGCTACTCTGTCTGCACTTTCATTGCCTGGGATCCCCACGTGGGAGGGGACCCACATGATTTTGATCGTTTTACCGTGATCTGCGAGTTCTGCTGCTTGTACTCTAATCAGGTATGTTAGGTCTTCTCTGAATGAGTCTAGGTTTTGGATCGCTTGGATTGCTGACAGCGAGTCCGTCACTATGAGTATGTGTTTGTTTTTCTGTAGGTCACTCTTTATTGCCTTATAGGCTCCTAGGATGGCCGTGAGTTCAGCTGTGAAGACCGCTGAGTGATCTGGTAGCTTTATGGCCCGGTCCGATTTGTTGGGGACGTGGATACCTAGTCCGGTTGCGTGGGTGGTTGGGTCATGGGACCCGTCTGTATAGATGAGTGCGTAGTTTTTGTATGTAGTGGTTTTTTTAATGTCAAACTCCATTTTCATTTTGGGCCCGTCTACTGTTTTCTGATACTTAGTTAGGTCCAGATCTACTTCTATTTGTGGGAGTCTCCATGGTGGCGCCTTTATTTGTATGATCGGTGTTCTGCTTGGTAGTTTTAGGTTTATAGAGGCTTCGATTTCCTGGACTACGGTTTTTATTTGTGGTGTTTGGTTGCGTTTGCCTCTGGTTTTGTGGTCTGTGGTGAGAGTCAATTTGGCCGGGTGGTCTTCTGGCATACATACTGTTTTATAATATAGGTTAGCCGCTCTTTCCTTTATTATGAGCGTTATGGGTTTTTGCCCACTCTCTGCCAGTACAAGCAGGTTTGGGGTGTGTCTGGGGACCCCCAGGGCCACTTTCAAGGCGTCCGCTTGTACTGACATCAGCTTTTTGGTTTGACTTTTGTTTAGGTTGGTAAGTAGTGGGGCTGCGTAGAGTAGTCTGGACATTACGAAGGCGTGATATAGGTTTAGGAGTGATTTGGGGTCAGTGCCCCAGTCTGCTCCGCTGACCTTGCGCATTAGGTTTATTCCTTTCCTGGCAGACTGGCATATTTGTTCAATATACGGTGTCCAATTGTTGTTTTTTGTGAATGTTACTCCTAGGAATTTGATGCTTTGGCCATATTCTATCTCTGTTTTACCAATTTGTAATTTGGGGATCGGAGCTTTCACTTGGTATTTTGGACTTTGGTTGGTCCTAAATATAATTGCTTGGGTTTTATTGGGGGAAATTTTGAGGCCTGCTCTTACTAGCCAATTTTCTATTCTTGTTAGGTCTTGTTGGAATTCCTGAAATCCTACTAATTCCCATTTAAACTTTCTTTGTCTGCTCTTGATCTTTCCTATTAGTGAGGTGTCGTCGGCGAATTGCATTATTTTATTATGCCTGACGACGTGATGTAGGCCTGTGATCAGGAGTGTGAATAGGATGGGGCTTAGTACCGATCCTTGTGGTACCCCGTTGTCTAAAGTGTGTTCTTTAGATATCGAATTACCTATTCTTACTGTTATTTTTCGGTCTGCCAGGAAGCTTTTGACAAAGTTATACATTTTGTTTGTTATTCCGAGGTCGCCCAGTCTGCTAAGTAGTTTTTCGTGCCAAACCATGTCATAGGCTTTCTCTATGTCGAGGAAGATTCCTATGAGTTCGGTTCCCCTCTCTCGGTGGGTATTTAAGATCTCTTGTTGTAAGGTAGTTAGGTGGTCAAGTGTACTGCGCTTTTTCCTAAATCCACTTTGCTGTGGGGGTAGGATGTGGTGTTTATCGCAGTGGGACATAAGTCTGTGTTTGAGTATTTTTTCTAGTGTTTTGCCCAGCTGGGATGTTAGTGCGATGGGCCTATAGCTGTCAGGTTGGTGAGTTGGTTTTCCTGGTTTCGGGAGGGGAAAGACTAGCGCTTTTTTCCACTGAGTGGGAAATATTCCTTTTGAGTAGATGTCGTTGAACAGGGTAACTATGGCTCTTTTCATGGAGGGGTGACTTTTTTGTATCATCTCGTATGTGATTAGGTCTATGCCGGGGGCTTTACCTTTCCCTGCGGTTCTTAAGGCTTGGATTAGTTCTAAGGTCGTTATTTCGTTATCTAGCTCATAATTGTTTGTCTGGGGTGGTTGTTCGAAGCAGGTACTCAAATGGGGTTTGAGGTCCCTGAATTCTGGTGTTAAGTTGTCATTTGAGCTAGCTTGGCTAAATGTGTGGGCTAGTACTTCTGCTTTTTCTTGGTCCGTGGCATACACTCTGTTTTCTGTTTTAAGGGATGGCATGCTAACTCTCGGGCCATTGTTGATGGCTTTGATTTTATCCCAGCTTTCTTTAATCTTAGTGTTGATATTAATTGATTCTGTGAAGGCATGCCAGTCTTCCTTCTTGGCTTCTTTAATGGTGCGATCTGCTATGGTTTTGGCACGTTTGTATTCTATTCTATTTTCGGGCGTTTTGTGTTTTTTCCAGATTTGGAGCTTTCTTTTTCTGTTTCTTACATCTCGATCACAGGCCTTGGTCCACCAGGATTTCCCTGGCTTTCCATTATCACATCTGCCAGGTGTGCACTCCGTGACTGATCTCATAATGTGGTCTGTGATATGGGCCGTTTTATCATCTATGTTATGACTCTCGTCCCAGTTTGGGGTAAACCTAGTGACTTCGTGGTATTTTTCCCAGTCTGTCCGCTTAGAGTTGATTTTTTGTGGGGCTCCTGAGTTTAGTGGTAGGGGAGTTTGGTTTTTATCCTTGATTGTTATCAGCGTCGGGAAGTGATCACTTCCTAGATTGTCACTATTTATTTGCCATTGGGTTTCCACGGCGATGGTGTTGGTGGCTATCCTGCTCGCTTTCGCTAGGCACCGCTATTTATACCCCACAACCCTAAGGGTGTGTTCGGCGTGCCTCTCGCTGATTGGCTTGGTACTTACACGCTCTGACCCTAGCAGGACTGCTGACCACTGGACCTGCGGGCGTGCTGGGGGAAAATTGGTACTACTGTACTAGAACACTGAGCTAAATTATCTCCCCTGCTACATCACGTTAATGGCCAATGAACAATGAACCTTTATTTTCCAGCGGTAGAAGTTATTGGTAACAGGACCAGTTTTCAAACTTGCCGTTGCTACATCTACTACATAAGTGACATAGACATGTAAAACATACACATACCGCACACTGCTGCATGCATGCATTCGCTCACGCTCGCACGCCAAGCTAATTGTGCCCTGCCGGCTAGAGTGGATTGGGTCACTGCGCCTGTAGAGCCTTTTGCGCGGAAATCCATCTGTAGTGGAGAAAATCAGCGTGTTGTCCACAAATGTTACCCCACGCTTTTTGCACATGTGGTATAGGTTTCCGTTGGAGGCAGTAATAGACCTGTTCAGCTGTTGTCCCCGCTGGGCTGGCAGAATGGAGGAAGCTTGGATGCATGCGCTGGGGAATACCCGCCGACATTGCCGGGCAAGCTGGTCCCACACAGCGCTGGTCACTTCTGTCTGCTTACAGTCGTTCACTCCGACATGGAAGGTCACAAGAGAGACTGTGTGAGAGGGTTCTTGACTCCGGAGCCAGCCAATCAGGTGGGGAGTTTTCAGGCCAGACACAGATATGACCTGCACCTTTTCCTCAGGGTACGTAGACATCTTCTCCGCCTTGATGTAGTGAACAACGGAGTCTCCGATAACTAGGGTGTTGGTGTCGGCGAGTACCGAGTGTTGAAGTATCTGTTCCTCCGGAGACAGCCTGTGAGACGGTCTGTTGTTTTGCTGCTGTTGGCCGCTGGCTTCTGTAGTTTGGTTGATGATCTCGGGCTGGTCGGCGGTTATCCGGACAGGAATGCGGCGTTCCCGGCTTTCGTTCTCATCCACTCTCATAGCCTGGAGGGACACAGCCATGATGTCGTCTTGTGTAAGAAGCGGAGGGGCGGAGAGTGGAACTGTTTCTATGTCCATTGCACACATCTGAGAGGTACTGCTGTCAACGGCAGCAGACAGAGGTGTAGGTGTACTGTCAGAGTTATCAGTCACTGATCGACTGTTTGTATAGGCTGATGCTTTGTTCACTTTCTTTTGCAGATCTCGGAGGCGCTGCTTGTGATTCTGTTTAGCCGTGGATAAACCGTTTACAGCGCTATCCATAGCGTGCTGAGCTGATTCGACACTATTTATCCTTTCGTCGAGACTAGACAACATCTCGCCCATGCAGGACTCTGTGGCTTGCAGATCCTTGGCTCTCCTCACTGCTTCATCGCGGATGTGGCTGTCAAGTTGATCAATCCTGGCAAGAGCCGCTGCCAGTCCTTTAAACAAAGTGTCTACATCAGCACGAAGACCTGCGATGATATTAAGAGCATCGTGTAGGCGGGAGTACAATTGTGATGAATTCTGTAGTGCTGGTAGAGCGGCAAGATTTCGGAGAGGGAGCACGGTGTTCATGGAGGTAACATGAGCGGTTGCCTGGGTCATACCTGGGTCGCTGCTGTTGGTTATCTCAGGTGGACAGGAAGCAGGGCGAGACGCAGGGAGCAAAGTCACGATGTGTAACTCTGCCTCTGACGGGCTGGTCTCAAAGTCAGTTGCGGGAAGGAGGGTTTGCATGCCAGGAGATGACACTTGCAAATCATTCACGGCTGCCATAACAGGAACAATACACGCTGAATCTGTAGGGGGTGTGGCTGTAAAGGAGACACGATCTGCCGACGATGACAAGTGCTGGGGCGAGATCGGCCTTAGCATGTTATCCCCCTTCGGTATCAGCATTAGGAGCGAAACTCCTGAGGTTTCCGTTAGAGTGGAGCGGGTGGGAGTGATGGGAGTGTCTGCCAAGGAGACGTCGAGCAACAACCCACGTGATTCGCTAAGGGAGATGGTGGGGGAGGTGAAGGATGGTGTGACTGTGAAGGGTGATGTGGTCTGGTTGCTGCCAACCCTGTTATCCCTCGCCTCAGTGGATGTGAAATCACACACTGCAACGGAGGATGAGGACTGGTGCGGATATGGGGGGTGCTGTGGCTCGCAGCTAGAACACAGGGGTAGGTGACTGAATGTTGGCGGAGGCACATCATCTTCGTTAAAGTTCCCGTCCTGTAGTGACCTGACCAGGGCACACAGCTGGTGGAATTCCGTCTTCACCCACGCTTCAGCTCGTATTCCCTGGATCAGACAGGTTCCGCCCATGCTACGCTTCCGTTTGTAATACAGGGTCACAGTAATGTAGTTGACGCCCGCCCGTTTCACTTGTACGAATGTCTTGGCAAGTGTATTAGGAATTCCTGCTGCCCTTGTACGAACACTGAAGTCAGTGCGGTCGATAGTGTTATTGTCAAAGTCCACATCCTTCCAAGTCACGTCAAACCCACTGTTAGTGTACTCTAGAAGGTGAACATAGCGAACCGACAAGGCCTTTCTCCAGCGTTTCAGAACATGGACATTTGTGTCATTGAACACTTTCTGTTTTTCATCGAGTGTCTTTCACAATGGGATCTTTAGGATTAGGTGATTGGGAAGGGGTTTGGGACTGGAGGGTAGGCTGACACGACTGGACCGGGGAGGAACATGCCATGGTGAAGACCCGCTATGAGTGAGGGGGAAAAAAAAAGGCGGGGGGTGGGGGGGGGGATTTTGAGAACGGGGTCAGAATAGTGGATGGGTGGAGGGATAGGTGGGGTGTAGACGAGTAAGATGGGGGCAAGAAGGCGGAGGTACTTTCATTTTAACATGCTCAGTGATGCTTAGGTGAAATAGAGTAGTAGTTCCATCTCATCAGGTCTTTACAGTACCCATGCGCCGCCAGGCAACCTCAATATCAAGGACGACAATTAAAAACTGGGAGAGAACTCGTTGAAAATTATAGTACCTCTGCGCTGCCAGGGAACCTCAATTATGAAGGGCGACAATCGACAATAGGGAGAGAACTCGTTGCAGTTGCACCAACGAGACGACTCCTAGAGACCATGTTTTAGATCCAATTGAAGCATATCACTATGTAGAGCAACAGTAAATGACACGGGTTAGAACCAAAAGTAAAATACACGGCTATCACACAAATCACAGCTAGTGAGAAGAGCGGCACTGGAAATCCGTTCGAAGCAATAGAAACGTATGCACAGTTCGAACACGAACTCACACAATTAGTGTCTGGAATGAATTAGATTTGGTATGTGGATTGCGCGGTCCAGGAGTAAACGGTAAAAAATGCAACTGACCGTTACTGGACAGGGTCACCAATGATGCACAGTTTATGCACGGTATTTACATTACGAAGTTGGCACCAACAGAAGTACACATTTGGAATCACAGCCACAATAAATGAAATATTATCTCGCAGCTAATACAATGTGGAGGGCTGCTGGATCCCTGGTGGCGCAGACAGAGAGAGAGAGAGAGAGAGAGAGAGAGAGAGAGAGAGAGAGAGAGAGAGAGAGAGAGAGAGAGAGAGAGAGAGAGAGAGAATGACAATGACAATGATTCTTTATTTTGCAACGGTGAAAGTTTTGGCTGGCACAACCACTTTTCGAACTTGCCGTTGCTAATCTAATCTACAAATAATGCACAAAGTGTGAAAATGTTATAATTATTGGAAAACAAAATGAAAAAGAAAATAATGAATGATATAAAAACAAAACAAAACAACAACAACAACAACAACAACAACAACGTGCACACACACGCATACACACACACACACACACAAACACGCGCGTGAACGCACACACTGAATAATATAGGGTCGCAGTGAAAGTATTACGATAATGACGTGAGGTAATTAAAAATACAGGCTATAAAATACGAAAGGTTGTTGATGTTGTAACTTTCCTACGCAGCGTGTTCCACTATGGCCTGAGAATGCTAAACTTGTCTTGTAGAGATCGATTCTAGGTCGTGGTACAATAATGAATTGCCTTGATCTTGAGTACGTTAGTGATGGAAAGGAAAATAGTTTCTTAATATAATCAGGCATTTTGCTATTCAATGTTTTGAACATAATTATTCCCTTATTGTACATTAAATGATTTTTCAAGGGGGAAATCTCCAAGGTTTTCAATTTATTATCGGTAGTTGAGTTAGGGTCATGTAAGATAAGTTTTGCGGCTCTACGATGAAGAGAGTTCAGTCTCTTTAACTGGACCTCGCTACAAAGAGAGAGAGAGAGAGAGAGAGAGAGAGAGAGAGAGAGAGAGAGAGAGAGAGAGAGAGAGAGAGAGAGAGAGGGAAAGGTGCCTCAAATGATCTTATTTAGTCCTAATTATAAATCAATAACATCTTTTTGATGCCGAAATAAATTGATGTACAGGTGAAAATATATTATTATTGACCTAAGTGTCTATGTTCAACACCAGGAGGGCCCACATCATTATGTCTGTGTTCAACACCAGGTGGGCTCACTTCATTATGTCTGTGTTCCACACCAGGAGGACTCATCTCATTATGTCTGTGTTCAACACTAGGACGGCTCATCTCATTATGTCTGTGCCCCATAACAGGCGGGCTCATCTCATTATGTCTGTGTTCCACACCAGGAGGGCTCATCTCATTATGTCTGTGCTCCATACCAGGAGGGCTCATCTCATTATGTCTGTCCTCGAAAACCAGGAGGGCTCATCTCATTATGTCTGTGCTCCATACCAGGAGGGCTCATCTCATTATCTCTGGGCTCCATACCAGGAAGGCTAATCTCATTATGTCTGTGTTCCACACCAGGAGGGCTCATCTCATTATGTCTGTGTTCAACACCAGGAGGGCTCATCTCATTATGTCTGTGTTCAACACCAGGAGGGCTCATCTCATTATGTCTGTGTTCAACACCAGGAGGGCTCATCTCATTATGTCTGTGTTTAACACCAGGAACATCATTATGTCTGTTTTCAACACCAGGAGGGCTCATCTCATTATGTCTGTGTTCCACACCACGAGGGCTCATCTCATTATGTCTGTGTTCAACACCAGGAGGGCTCATCTCATTATGTCTGTGTTCAACACCAGGAACCTCATTATGTCTGTGGTCAACACCAGGAGGGCTCATCTCATTATGTCTGTGTTCAACACCATGAGGGCTCAGCTCATTATGTCTGTGTTCAATACCAGGAGGGCTCATCTCACTATGTCTGTGTTCAACACCAAGAGGGCTCATCTCATTATGTCTCATTTACTCATTTTATACTTTTGTGCGTACGCGTATGCGGGTAGGTATGTCTGGAGTGCGTGTCCGAGAGCGTGTGTTTGTTTTTGTGCGTATGTGCCTGAGTGCGTGCGTGTGTAAGTGTGTGTGTGTGTGTGTGTGTGTGTGTGAGTGTTCGTGCGTGTGTGCATGCGTACTGAATTGCGGTGTACATGTGTGTGTGTGTGTGTGTGTGTGTGTGTGTGTGTGTGCGTGCGTGCATGCGCGGGTTGCGATGTGCATGCGTGCGTACCTGAGTGCGTGTGTGGGTATGTGTGTGTGTATGTGCGTGGTGCGTGCGTGCGTGAGCGAATGTAGCAGTGCATGCAGCAGTGTGTGGTATGTGTATGTTTACATGTCTATGTCACTTATGTAGTAGATGTAGCAACGGCAAGTTTGAAAACTGGTCCTGTTACCAATAACTTCTACCGTTGGAAAATAAAGGTTCATTGTTCATTGTTCATTATGTTCAACACCAAGAGGGCTCACCGCATTATGTCTGTGTTCAACACCAGGTGGGCTCACCTCATTATGTCTGTGTTCAACACCAGGAGGGCTCACCTCATCATGTCTGTGTTCCGTACAAGGAGGGCTCATCTCATTATGTCTGTGTTCAACATCAGCAGGGCTCATCTCATTATGTCTGTGTTCAACGCCAGGATGACTCATCTCATTATTTCTGTGTTCAACACCAGGAGAGCTCATCTCATTATCTCTGTGCTCCATACCAGGAGGGCTCATCTCATTATGTCTGTGTTCCACACCAGGAGGGCTCATCTCATTATGTCTGTGTTCAACTCCAGGAGGGCTCATCTCATTATGTCTGTTCAACACCAGGAGGGCTCATATCATTATGTCTGTGTTCAACACCAGGAGGGCGCACCTCATTATGTCTGTGTTCAACACCAGGAGGGCTCATCTCATTATGTCTGTGTTCAACACTAGGAGGGCTCACCCCATTATGTCTGTGTTCCACACTAGGAACCTCATTATGTGTGTTCAACACCAGGAGGGCTCACATCATTATGTCTGTTCAACACAAGGAGGGCTCATCTCATTATGTCTGTGTTCAACACCAGGGGGCTCATCTCATTATGTCTGTGTTCAACACCAGGAGGGCTCACCCCATTATGTCTGTGTTCAACACTAGGAGGGCTCACCCCATTATGTCTGTTTTCCACACTAGGAGGACTCATCTCATTATGTCTGTGTTCAACACCAGGAGGGCTCATCTCATTATGTCTGTGTTCAACACCAGGAGGGCTCACCCCATTATGTCTATGTTCAACACTAGGAGGGCTCACCCTATTATGTCTGTGTTCCACACTAGGAGGACTCATCTCATTTTGTCTGTGTTCAACACCAGGAGGACTCATCTCATTATGTCTGTGTTTCACACAGTGCTCATCACATTATGTTTGTGTTCCACACCAGAAGGGCTCATCTCATTATGCTGTGTTCCACACCAGAAGGGCTCATCTCATTATGTTGTGTTCAACACCAGAAGGGCTCATCTCATTATGTTTGTGTTCCACACCAGGAGAGCTCATCGTATTATGTCTGCGTTCAACACCAGAAGGACTCATCTCATTATGTTTGTGTTCCACACCAAGAGGACTCATCTCATTGTGTTTGTGTTTAACACAGTGCTCGTCTCATTATGTCTGTGTTCGGATTACCGACAGTTGCTAGCGGGTAGCGGTAGGCCTTTCTTTGCGGCAGGACCTTTACCTACCCCCCCCCCCCCCCACCGACTTCCCTTCAACCCCTAACCAACCAACCCCAAAGTACACGCATCCTGGCAGTTTTGCGTCAGGTCCTTAACCTAACGAACACCCCGAACCCCACCCCTAATACACACACACACACACACACACACACACACGCGCGCGCGCGCGCGCGCGCACGCACGCACGCACGCACGCACGCACACACACACACACACACACACACACACACACACACTGACATTGTTGTGACAGGCCTTAGTAGTAACGGGCCTGCCGCGGTAAACAAGTGTCACCTAGCAACTGTGGGCTAGGACTTTGCCGCTAGCAACTGTGAACTGTGGGCTAGGACTTTGCTGCTAGCAACTGTAGGCTAGGACTTTGCCGTTAGCAACTGTAGGCTAGGACTTTGCCGTTAGCAACTATGGGCTAGGACTTTGCCGTTAGCAACTGTGGGCTAGGACTTTGCCGTTAGCAACTGTGGGCTAGGACTTTGCCGTTAGCAACTGTGGGCTAGGACTTTGCCGTTAGCAACTGTGGGCTAGGACTTTGCCGTTAGCAACTGTGAACTGTGGGCTAGGAATTTGCTGCTAGCAACTGTAGGCTAGGACTTTGCCGTTAGCAACTGTGGGCTAGGACTTTGCTGTTAGCAACTGTGGGCTAGGACTTTGCCGTTAGCAACTGTGGGCTAGGACTTTGCTGTTAGCAACTGTGGGCTAGGACTTTGCCGTTAGCAACTGTGGGCTAGGACTTTTCCGTTAGCAACTGTGGGCTAGGACTTTGCCGTTAGCAACTGTGGGCTAGGACTTTGCCGTTAGCAACTGTAGGCTAGGACTTTGCCGTTAGCAACTGTAGGCTAGGACTTTGCCGTTAGCAACTGTGGGCTAGGACTTTGCCGCTAGCAACTGTGGGATAGGACTTTGCCGTTAGCAACTGTGGGCTAGGACTTTGCCGTTAGCAACTGTGGGCTAGGACTTTGCCGTTAGCAACTGTGGGCTAGGACTTTGCCGTTAGCAACTGTGGGCTAGGACTTTGCCGTTAGCAACTGTGGGCTAGGACTTTGCCGTTAGCAACTGTGAACTGTGGGCTAGGACTTTGCCGCTAGCAACTGTGGGCTAGGACTTTGCCGTTAGCAACTGTGGGCTAGGACTTTGCCGTTAGCAACTGTGGGCTAGGACTTTGCCGTTAGCAACTGTGGGCTGGGACTTTGCCGCTAGCAACTGTGAACTGTGGGCTAGGACTTTGCCGCTAGCAACTGTGGGCTAGGACTTTGCCGTTAGCAACTGTGGGCTAGGACTTTGCCGTTAGCAACTGTGAACTGTGGGCTAGGACTTTGCCGCTAGCAACTGTGAACTGTGGGCTAAGACTTTGCCGCTAGCAACTGTGGGCTAGGACTTTGCCGTTAGCAACTGTGGGCTAGGACTTTGCCGTTAGCAACTGTGAACTGTGGGCTAGGACTTTGCCGTTAGCAACTGTGGGCTGGGACTTTGCCGTTAGCAACTGTGGTCTAGAACTTTGCCGCTAGCAACTGTCGGGAATCCGAATGCAAACACAATGAGATGAGCCCTCCTCCGATGGAACATAGACACGGTGAAACATAGACACGGTGAAACATAGACACGGTGAAAGATACACACGGTAAAACACAGACACGGTGAAAGATACACACGGTGAAACATAGACACGGTGAAACATACACACAGTGAAACACAGACACTTTTGAAACATAGACACAGCGATATACACAGTTAAAGATACACCCGGTGAAACATAGACACGGTGAAAGATACACACGGTGAAACATAGACACGGTGAAACATAGACACAGCGATAGACACAGTGAAAGATACACACGGTGAAACATAGACACGGTGAAAGATACACACGGTGAAACACAGACACGGTGAAACATAGACACAGCGATAGACACAGTGAAAGATACACACGGTGAAACATAGACACGGTGAAAGATACACACGGTGAAACATAGGGTGAAAAATACACACGGTTAAACATAGACACCGTGAAACATAGACACGGTGAAAGATACACATGGTGAAACATAGACACAGTAAAACATAGACTCATGGTGAAACATAGACACAGTGAAAGATACACACAGTGAAAGATAGTGAAACATAGACACGATGAAAAGTACACATGGTGAAACATTTACACGGTGAAACATAGACACGGTGAAACATGGACACAATGAAACATAGACACGGTGAAACATAGACACAATGAAAGATAGGCACGGTGAAACATAGACACAGTAAAACGTAGACAGGATGAAACATAGACACGGTGCACATAGACACAGTGAAAGATAGACACGGTGAAACATACATACTGTGAAACATAGACACGGCGAAACAAAGACACTGTGAAACATAGACAGGGTGAAAGATACACACGGTGAAACATAGACACGGTGAAACCTAGACACGGTGAAACATAGACACAGTGAAAGATACACACAGTGAAACATAGACACGGTGAAACATAGACACGGTGAAACATAGACACGGTGAAGCACAGACACTGGGTACAACACATGATAAAGGCGTACCAGCAAATGAAACCCTTAGATAGACGGGATTTACGCGAGCACGCTATCATCTTTATTCCCTCATACCCAGGGTCGCTTAGACACGGACGTGGATGCCCCGTGGCGTGGGGGTTGCTGTGGCGCGCTGTGTACGAGCCAAACTGTACAGCCGGTCGAGGACGAAGGACTCACAGACACGTGCAAAGTGGTTGTCTCCACTTTTGTAGGTGAGTGTGCAAATGCAGTAGCAGTAAAACATAAAGAACAGGAATGGTGTTCATTTATGGACGGGTTCAACCATTTGTAAAACAAAACAAGATGGGATGAACCACAACCCATAAAGTCCCTTCTATATGAGAGCTGTCCTCGATGTCAATGGTCTCTACCTTTTGTCTTTGACCTGATCTTGATGTCGAATTATCTCCTATTGAAAAGATCTCGCAGATCTGCCAATGCGTCAGTGAGATAAGGGGCGCAGGACAAACGCGTCATTGATTTGTCAAACGTCATTTGTCATGACGAAAGCTTTAGTTTTTACGTAATTATATATTTTACGTGATATGAGTTTCACGTTCGCTTCATAGGCTTGAGAAAATGGTGACAAAACTAGAATTCACGGTACAATTTTAATCTTGCTATAATTTGCGTGAAAGCAGGTTGACTTTACCTAGCTACATGATATACTAAGTACACAGTACTAAGTGCTGGAGGGCGCATGAGGATCTATTCCTCCTGGAGATGCGCGCATTGTGTGTGTGTGTTTGTGTGTGTGAGAGACAATGACAATGACAATGACAATGATTCTTTATTTTACAACGGTGAAAGTTTTGGTGAAACCATTTTTCGAACTTGCCGTTGCTAATCTACTTTACATATAATGCACAAATCACAAAATACTATCATTAAATTGAGAAAAACTATATATATAACTAATAAAAAATTGAAATATAAAGTTTTTAAAAAAGAAATCATTGAAAAAGCTGAAATAAACATAGAAAATCTCACACATACACACAATTGTAAAGGTATAAATCTTCATACTTACATTCATAAACACAAGCACAAGCACAAAACACACACACACACACACACACACACACACACACACACACACACACACACACACAATACATGCAGCATTAGCATCTTGTATTAACTGAAGATATAACTGAATTAAAGAGTTAGAAAGGGAAAATCGTACACTGCAAGTGCAGGTTGCTGTGAAAATCTTACGATGCTGAGGTGAGGTACTTGAAGAGAGCGGTTTTAAAAGACGAAAGTGTTGTTGATGTTGTAACATGTTTGGGCAATGTGTTCCACATGCTAGCACCTGAGAACGCTAAACTTGTCTTATAGAGATCGATTCTAGGTCGTGGCACAGTAATGGACTGCCTTGATCTGGAGTATGTTGATGCCGGGCGGGAAAACATTTTTTTTATATACTCGGGGAGTCTGTTATTCAATACTTTGAACATCGTTATTCCCTTATTGTATAATAAATGTTTTTTCAAGGGGAGAATTTCTAAGGTTTTCAGTTTATTATCCGTTGTTGAGTTAGGGTCTGAAAGGATAAGCTTCGCGACTCTACGATGAAGAGAGTTCAGTCTTTTTAACTGGACCTCGCTTGCGCCATCCCACACCGTAGAAGCATAATCTATATGTGACGTGATGTGGGCGTTGAAGAACTGTTTTCGTGTTTCTACATTAGCTATATGTTTTAACTTGGATAAAATAAACAGTTTCTTTGATATTGTCTTACATATATTACTAAGATGGCATTGCCATTTAAACTGGTTATCTACAGTAACGCCGAGAAGACGATGTTCCGTTACCTGGCTGATAGATTTGCCTTGAAGGGACAAGCTGAGTGAGAGAGTGCCGAGCTGGTGCTTTTGGCGGGTACTTACAACCATACATTCAGTCTTTGCAGGGTTTAAGATCATGGAATTGTTACTGCACCAGCTGTTAATGTCCTGTAATGTGTTTTGTAGGCGCGTGTCAATTACTGACAAATCCTTATCGGGAGTGTGTATCGCAGCATCATCAGCGAACATATGGCATGCAACACTATCATCACTAATTGTGAGTGGAAGGTCGTTAATGAACAAACAGAATAAAAGAGGGCCTAAAATAGAGCCCTGGGGCACGCCATGCTTTACTTTGCAGTGACTAGAATGTGTACCATTAAGGAGAACTTTTTGTCTTCTGTTTTCTAGGTAGGATTTGAAAAACACGGCTGCGCTTTTAGTATATAAGGATATTTTCTGTATAAGTATGTCATGGTTCACCATGTCAAAGGCTTTTCGGAAGTCTAAGAAAACTACACCTGTTAGTTTGGAATCATTAATAGATGATAACCAGGTATCTGCCATCCTTATCAAGGCAGTGTGACAGGAATGGTTTGGTCTGAAGCCTGACTGCAGTGAATGGATGAAATTTTGGTTTTCTAAGTATTCAGAGAGAGAGAGAGAGATAGAGAGAAAAAGAGAGAGAGAGAGAGAGAGAGAGAGAGAGAGAGAGAGAGAGAGAGAGAGAGAGAGAGAGAGAGAGAGAGAGAGAGAGAGATGATGATGATGAAACTTTATTTATCAACGGTAAAAAGTTTTGACAGAAACAAATCGTAATTTTACAAACTTGCCGTTGCTAACATCTACAACATAAAATAGATTAAAATATAATAATAATAATAATAAGAAGAAGAAGAAGAAGAAGAAGAAGAAGAATAAGAAGAAGAAGAAGAAGAGAGAGAGAGAGAGAGAGAGAGAGAGAGAGAGAGAGAGAGAGAGAATGACGTCATATTTAGAGTATTATGTCAGTGTCTGCGTGGTGACGGAGTTGCCTCTTTTACGTCAGCGCCACTGTCTGACTTTCTCTAGAGGTCAAGGTTTTTCAGTGTTTTAATTCTTTTCTGAAAATAATACGAAGAAGTTGAAAGGATACAAAGCTGGCAAACGAACTCATCCAATGTCTTTCTCCAAACTAGCGATATGTAAAGGTTCAAGTAAATATGACAAAAATTACGACTCTAATCTGGGTCAACCGTCCTTCTATAAACGGTTGTTTATGTCTTCAATGAGACATTCAATTACAATATGCTCGGACGCTCTCTTAGCCACCCACATAAGAAAGTATTTCGCCAAGTTTCAAGCTTGTGTGTACAGAAATCTCTTGGCTTGACTTCGCGAACGAAGATTCTATAGGGCTTGCCCACGTCGTCTGCAGGCATTTTCGTGGCTGCGGAGGCCAATCCGGGACAGGCAGGTTCGACCGCAGTGGCTGCAGGGGAAGGTCTGGTCAGGGTTCTGAGTTACGACAACTCTGTTTTTTCTTCTAAGCCGCTTGTCCTTAAGGTTAGCTCTGCGAGAGTCCTCAAAGGAGACGGCTGCCTTGTGAATGGTGGAGCGCCAGGTGTCACGGTCCGCAGCAAGCGAAGACCACTGGCGGTGGTCGATTTGGCAGGCACTAAGCGATTTCTTGAGACCGTCTTTGTATCTCTTCTTTGGTGCCCCTCTGTCTCGGTGTCCAGTGGCGAGCTCGCCGAACAGAGTGATCTTGGGTAGGCGATGATCCTCCATCCTGGAGACGTGCCCCGCCCAGCGAAGCTGTGTCCGCAGCAGCACAAAGCCTCGATGCTCACAGTTTCCGCCTGTTCAAGGACCTCGACGTTGGTGACATAGTCACTCCAGTGAATGCTGAGGATGGTACGCAGGCAGCGCTGGTGAAAGCGTTCGAGGAGTCGTAGTTGCCTGCGGTAGAGGGCCCAGGACTCGGAACCGTACAGCAGGGTGGTGAGGACGACAGCTCTGTACACGCTGATCTTGGTGCCTTTTTTCAGCTGTTGATTGTGCCACACCCGCTTGAATAGTCGCCCGAAAGCACTGTTCGCTTTTGCCAGCCTGTTGTCCAGCTCCTTGTCCAGCTTGGCGTCTGACGTGATGATGCAGCCAAGGTAGGTAAACTGGTGTACAGACTTCAGTTCGGACTCGCCGATGGTGATGTGGGGAGGGCGATGCTCTTCCTTGGGTGCCGGCTGATGAAGGACCTCTGTCTTTTTTAGACTGACCTCAAGTCCAAAGAGCTGGGCAGCATCTGCGAAGCAGGACGTAATGCGCTGCAAGGCTCTCTCTGTGTGTGCTACGAGGGCAGCGTCATCAGCGAAGAGCAGCTCACGAATCAGTTGGTCTAGGGTTTTCGTGTGGGCCTGCAGTCGTCTGAGGTTGAACAGGCTGCCATCGAGACGATACCTGATGTACACTGCGTCGTCATCGTCGAGGTCCACTGTGGCCTGCTTCAACATCATGCTGAAGAAGATGGTGAAGAGGGTCGGTGCCAGCACGCAGCCTAGCTTCACACCGTTGCGAATGGGGAATGGTTCTGAGAGGTCACTGTTTAGTCTGACCTGGCCTTGCTGGTCCTCGTGGAGCTGGACGATCATGTTGAGGAACTTTGGGGGACAACCTAGTCGCTCCAGGATCTGCCACATACCTTGCCTGCTCACAGTGTCAAACGCTTTTGTTAGGTCGACAAACGTTACGTACAGCCCTTTGTTCTGCTCGCGGCACTTCTCCTGAAGCTGTCTCAGCACAAAGACCATGTCGGTGGTACTCCTGTTGGCTCTGAAGCCACACTGGCCCTCTGGGAGGTGGTCTTCAGTGATGGCAGGTACCAGCCGATTCAGGAGCAACCTTGCGAGAATTTTCCCGGCAATGGACAGCAGGGTAATTCCACGATAATTAGAGCAGGCAGACTTCTCTCCTTTGTTCTTGTACAGGGTGATGATGACTGCATCACGGAGATCCTTTGGTAGTGTTCCTTTTTCCCAGCAGCAGAGAAAGAGGTCGTGGAGCTTGTTGTGCAGTGCTGGGCCTCCATGTTTCCAGATCTCTGGCGGGATTCCGTCAATGCCTGCTGCTTTGCCACTCTTGAGCTGGTGGATGGCTGTGAGGGTCTCTTCGGCGGTGGGCGGTTCGTCCAATTCAACCTTTAGTGGAAGGTGTGGGATTTGGAGGATGACTGTTTCTTGAACAGTACGTTCAGCGCCGAAGAGGTCCTGAAAGTATTCCGACCAGCGGTTCAAGATGGAGGTATTATCTGTGAGGAGTGCCTGTCCATCAGCGCTTCGCAGGGGACTTTGTACCAGGTGCCTAGGGCCATACACTGCTTTCAGTGCTTCGTAGAAGCCCCTGTAGTCACCGTTGTCAGCGCAGAGTTGGGTCCTCTGTGCGAGTCTGGACCACCACTCGTTCTGGAGCTCTCTAAGCTTGAGCTGGAGACTGCTGCAGATGAGGCGGAAGGCAGACTTCTTCACAGGGCAGGAAGGCTGGGCTAGGTGGGCCTGGTGGGCGGCTCTTTTTTTTGCTAGAAGTTCCTGGATCTCTACGTCGTTTTCGTCAAACCAGTCTTTGTTCCTCTTTCTAGCAAAGCCCAAGACTTCCACAGAGGATTTTACAATAGCAGTTTTCAGTTGTTCCCAGAGTGTTTCAGGGGAGGAGTCTGCTGGATCAACTGTGTCTTTGAGCATGCGCTGTAAATCGGCCTGAAGGGCAGCTTTCTTGTCGTCACGCTGAAGGCTGGCAACATCAAGCTTTTTCTTGGGAGGGCCCCCTTTCTTGGGTTTCAGCTTGAGGCGGAGCCTGAGTTTGCAGCGAACAAGGCGGTGGTCAGTGTGGCACTCTGCGCTGGGCATCACTCTGGTGAGGAGGACGTCACTGCGGTACCTCTGACGCACTAGGACATAGTCGATAAGGTGCCAGTGCTTGGAGCGAGGATGCATCCAGGTGGTCTTTCGACTGTCCTTTTGCTGGAAAGTAGTGTTGGTGATGACAAGTTGCTGCTCTGCACAGAGCTCCAACAGTAGGCGACCATTGTCATTGCAGTTCCCAACGCCATGCTTGCCGAGGACTCCTTTCCAGGCTTCAGAGTCTTGGCCCACTCTGGCGTTGAAGTCGCCAAGGATGATGACTTTGTCGTCTGCAGGGGTGCTCTGCAGGAGGCTGCGCAGGTCAGAGTAGAACTTGTCTTTTTCTGCAGGCTCTGCCAGGAGGGTTGGGGAGTACACACTGAGAAGGGTGACGTATTGCTGGTGTCTCAGTGGGAGGCGCATGGACATGATGCGGTCGGAGTGACCCGTTGGTAGGTTTTCCAACTTAGTCGCAATGGGGGTCTTCACCATGAAGCCCACGCCTGAGAGCCGTCTTTCTGATGCAGGCCTGCCTGACCAGTAGAGGGTGTAGCCAGCGCCAAGTTCTTGGGAAGGCGTACTTCGCTGAGCGCGGCGATGTCGATGTTTAACCTCCGCAATTCATGGGCAATGAGGGCGGAGCGACGTTCAGGGCGTCCGCTGTCTGCTGTGTCGAGCATGGTTCGGATGTTCCAGCATGCTACGTTGAGTCCGGTCGTGGTCGTCATGAGAGTGGATCCATTGTTTTTTCTTGTTTTCTGACCGCATGAGAAGATGCCCGTTGACCGCGGCTAGCCAACTGGGGTTACGAGGGGATGAGCTTTGGTTAGGCCACCTTTTCTAGGCCCCTCTCCGTGTGCAGCAAGCAGTGCTGTCCATAGAGAAGGCTGCTTGGTCGTTCAAGGTGTGCCGAGTGACGTTGTCATCCCCAGGTCAACATCAGGCGACCAATATCCTGAACCGCCTGCATGCAGGTTTGAGACTGCGGCTTCCAGTGACATCTTTCACCTGCCGTTTTGCCCCTTGCCCATCGCTACAGGACTTGGAAAGTTTAGTGTCATAGTCCGTGGGCGTTTCCTAAAGCCTGCGCGGTGGAGCTTTTGGTGGAGTGCAGTGTGCGCAGTACTGGCCCCACCCTTTAAACCCTTGGTTCGTTTGCCATGGCCTAGCAAGCTGGGACGGTGGCATCGAGGTCCTCGGGTCGTAGGTTTTATATTAGACTGTCCTTGTCTTAGTCTCTGGCTCAAAAGCCTTCCCCGGAGACACGGGGGCTTTGATGTCAGGGGTTTCCTCCCTTAGCCTTTCCGCAGCCAAGCGGCCAGGACTGCAAGGCAGCAGGGGACTCGTGGGGGCCGGGGTCGTCTATGTCCCGTGCAGATGTGAACATCTGCCCACTGCCCAGACGGTGACACTTACCAGAGGAGAAAAATCCAACGCCGGAACCCGGTATCGAATCTCGCACCTTTGGCATTGGAGGCAGACGCCTGTACAGAAATATCGGATATACATACATACATACACACACACACACACACACACACACACACACACACACACACACACACACACACACACACACACATACACACATACATACATACATACGGCGCATTCGCGCCAAATGTACGTTCAGCAGCGAGGATAGCGTAACTAGACATGACGTTAATTTTATCTTGTTACTTCAATTGTTAGAGGTTTAGCCTGCCCGCCTTTGACATCATCGACATGCTATTAAATTCGCCCCACCGCGAACCGTCCTAAAAAGGACCCATCTATAAATAGAAGGGACCTACTGATTCATTGCTATGTTGATTTGATACCGCTTGTTGCTTGGATAGGTAGGCTGGTGGATTAGTACAGGGAGGTTGTTTGATTGAATGAAAATACGTTCAGTCTCTGAGGTCTTTGGCCATTGTTTTCGAGTCATTTTCAGTCATGATGACTGTGCACTCCATTCCCGTCAGTCGACATGTGCAATAGCAAAAGTAATAACTATGTACTAGGCCGTTCGTCGTTCTTCCGTCGTCCGTCGTCCGAGGTAAACTTTAACGTTAACATTTTCTCGGAGACCATTCCAGCCACAGACTTCAAACTTGGCCGATGGATACTTTGTGGCAAGACGGAGAGGATCAATAAATAGGCCTAAGATTGCACTCATTTTACTGCATTTGTGTGTTCTGAAATTCTATCTTAAACGTTAAAACTGAATGATTTGCTACAAAGGTACCTGATAATAAGACATTCCTATGCATACTGATTTAAATTACCTCTTTGAAAGGTCACGGAAAGTAGCAGACGTATGAAAAATGCGTATTTTGTGATAGAATGTTAGTTTTTATGCCAACTTTTGAATAGTACTTTGCAGAAAGACAGAAAACTCTTGATAAAACGTTCCTACTCGTGCTAGTTTGGTTGACTATTCGTAAAGGTCAAGGGTCAAGGGCGGTCAATACACGTGCGAAAATGCACATTAATTTGTTTTTACAAAACATATAATTTCTCAGCTGCTTGACCATTTCTGTACTTTTGCCACAAACGTGCTCTTTGAGTGAGCTTTCGGAAAGGCCGAGAACACATAATTATTTTATGTTCAGAGAGAAGTAAAATATGTGTTCTCGACCGAGAACGAATTGCTGTTGAATGTGAGCCACGAGGGCTGTGCTATTCTTTTTACACTCCAGAAGAAAACAGTTTTATCCGTTATTTTGAAGAGTGCGTTTCTTTCTTTTTTTTTTTTTTCTTTTTTTTTCTTTTTTTTTCTTTGTGACCTGATTAGAGAATGCCACTGACTGATACGTTGGGTGTTTTCACATGGCAGCCTCAGAAGACAATTTGTCGTCTGCACGGACCAGTGGCGAGGCGGATGATGGAGCGAGTTTCAGCTATTCTGCCATCGGTCCCACGGCCACGGACGGGGGCGTGTACAAGGGCGGGGAGGGGGGCGTCGGATGTCAGGAGGGTGAAAACGTGAAGCAAAACACCTCGTTTACCGGCGTGACGACGGCAGACACGAACGGTAACAATGGGAATACAGGAAACACCAACAACAACAGATGTGGCCAGAGGGCAGACAAGGACAGCGCTGCGGGTCTGGTAGATGGAGACGTCTTTGACAGGGACGTGCAGATGGTCAGCAGGAACGTGGCGAGGGCCGTCATTGAGACAGAGATCATGATGATCACCGTGGAACGAGCCAACATGAATGGAGGTGGAGTTGTTTCAGAGAACGGAGGCACACGTGTGGGTGAGAAAGGAACGACGTGTGCCGACGGGAGAGGAACCTCAGGTGTTGGTGAGAACATAAACACTGGCGGCGTCATCACCTGTCAAAACCATGGCAGCGCGACAGAAACCCAAAGCGTCCACGGCGGACGAGCAAAGACTGAGACAGGAGTCGTGAAAACAAAGGCTGGCAAAACTGCCTACAGTCACACAGCAAAGGTGACAGTTGTGCACATACATGTAGTCCCCGCTGTGGGAGGAGAAGACTCCGCTATCGCCAACACCACCACACTGGGCTCACGCTATGCTGAACAAGTGAATGGGGCACTGGACTGTGATCACACTGGTCAGCGTATCCTGACAGTGGATGGAGCACCGGACACTGATCACACTGGTCCTGGTACCCTGACAGTGAATGGAGCACTGGACTGTGATCACACTGGTCCTGGTACCCTGACAGTGAATGGAGCACTGGACTCTGATCACACTGGTCCTGGTACCCTGACAGTGAATGGAGCACTGGACTCTGATCACACTGGTCCTGGTACCCTGATAGTGGATGGAGCACCGGACACTGATCACACTGGTCATCATACCCTGACAGTGGATGGAGCACTGGACTCTGATCACACTGGTCCTGGTATCCTGACAGTGGATGGAGCACCGGACTCTGATCACATTGGTCCTAGTACCCTGACAGTGAATGGAGCTCTGGACTGTGATCACACTGGTCATCGTACCCTGACAGTGGATGGAGCACCGGACACTGATCACACTGGTTATCATACCCTGACAGTGGATGGAGCACCGGACACTGATCACACTGGTCATCATACCCTGACAGTGGATGGAGCACTGGACACTGATCACACTGGTCATCATACCCTGACAGTGGATGGAGCACCGGACACTGGTCATCGTATCCTGACAGTGAATGGAGAACCGGACACTGATCACACTGGTCATTGTATCCTGACAGTGAATGGAGCATTGGACACTGATCACACTGGTCATCATACCCTGACAGTGGATGGAGCACCGGACACTGATAACACTGGCCCTGGTACCCTGACAGTGGATGGATCATTGGACACTGATCACACTGGTCATCATACCCTGACAGTGGATGGAGGACTGGACACTGATCACACTGGCCCTGGTACCCTGACGGCGAACACGACCAAGAACGTGGCCGGACACATAACTGATAGTAGGAAAGGGAGCTTATATGACAGAGATGCGGGAGACACACTAATTAAAGTGGAAGAAACTGAGAACGGGCGTCTGGCAGAGTCAGAGACACACAGCCAACTTGCTGCAGGCACGACTATAGCAAACGCCGCCATCACGTCTGAAGCTGGGCATTCGCCTTCACACTGCATCACGTCTGAAGCTGGGCATTCGCCTTCACACTGCATCACGTCTGAAGCTGGGCATTCGCCTTCACACTGCATCACGTCTGAAGCTGGGCATTCGCCTTCACACTGCATCACGTCTGAAGCTGGGCATTCGCCTTCACACTGCATCACGTCTGAAACTGGGCAATCGCCTTCACACTGCATTACGTCTGAAGCTGGGCATTCGCCTTCACACTGCATCACGTCTGAAGCTGAGCAATCGCCTTCACACTGCATCACGATCATGTCTGAAGCTGGGCATTCGCCTTCACACTGCATCACGTCTGAAGCTGAGCATTCGCCTTCACACTGCATCACGTCTGAAGCTGGGCAATCGCCTTCACACTGCATCACGTCTGAAGCTGGGCATTCGCCTTCACACTGCATCACGTCTGAAGCTGGGCAATCGCCTTCACACTGTATTGATGCGAACAAAGGGATGTGTGAACTAACCGCTGCAGGTGGACTTGACAGTGCTCCTGTTCCTGCAATGTTCCCAGAAGCCGCCGCCCACCCAAGCGAGTCCCTGACTGTTGAGCGTGTGCGTGTGATCAAGGCCGTGTCCTTCGCGCAACCCGCTCACTGGGACTGTACCGACCATCAGCCGCTTCTGGCCCAGCACGCGACTGTCATGAAATCCACCTCCATACACGCCAGGAGACGATCGTGGGCGCACAATTCCAGCATTTTTAGCGGGAGGGTAGTGCTCACTGGCAATGAGAGCAACAAACAGGATGATGAAGAACGTCAAAGCCTCATCAGTGTCCCCACGCCCTAACCGCACTGTATCCAGGCCAGATCCCTAACCACACTGCATCTAGGCCAGATCCCTAACCACACTGCATCCAGGTCAGATCCCTACCCGCACTGCATGCAGGCCACATCCCTAACCACACTGCATCCAGGCCAGATCCCTACCCGCACTGCATCCAGGCCAGATACCTAACCACACTGTATCTAGGCCAGATCCCTACCCACACAGCATCCAGGCCACATCCCTAACCACACTGCATCCAGGCCAGATCCCTACCCGCACTGCATCAAGCCCAGATCCCTAACCACACTGCATCTAGGCCAGATACCTACCCGCACTGCATCCAGGTCAGATCCCTAACCACACTGCATCCAGGCCAGATCCCTACCCACGCTGCTTCCAGGCTAGATGCCTAACCACACTGCATCAGGCCAGATCCCTACCCGCACTGCATCCAGGCCAGATCCCTACCCACACTGCATCCAGGCCAGATCCCTGACCATAATGCATCCAGGCCAGATCCATAACCACACTGTATCCAGGCCAGATCCATAACCACACCACGGGCTAGATTACTGACCACACTGCATCCAGGCCAGATCACTGACAACACTGCATTTAGGCTAGATCCCAAAACACACTGCATCTAAGTCAGATCCTTAACCACACTGCATCCGGGTCAGATCCATATCCACACTGCATCCAGGCCAGATCCCTAACATACTGCATCCAGGCCAGATCCATAACCACACTGTATCCAGCCCAAATCCCTAATCACACTGCATCCAGACCAGATCATTGACTACACTGCATCCAGGCCAGATCCCTGCCCACACTGCATCCAGAGCAGATCTCTAACCACACTGCATCTAGGCTAAATCCATATCCACACTGCATCCAGGTCAGATCCATACCCACACTGCATCCAGGCCAGATCCCTAACCACACTGCATCCAGGCCAGATCCCTAACCACACTGTATCCAGGCCAGATCTCTAAACACATTGCATTAAGGCCAGAACCATAACCACACTGCATCCAGGCCAGATCCCTAACCACACTGCATTCAGGCCAGATCCCTAACCACACTGCATACAGGCCAGATCCCTAACCACACTGCATCCAGGCCAGATCCCTACCCACACTGCATCCAGGCCAGATCCAAAACCACACTGCATCCAGGCCAAATCCCTAATCACACCTAACCAGACTGCATCCAGGCCAGATCTCTAACCACACTGCATCCAGGCCAGATCCCTAACCACGTTGCATCCAGGCCAGATCCTTAACCACACTGCATCCAGGCCTGATCCCTAACGACACTGCATCCAGGCCAGATCCCTAACCACACTGCATCCAGGCCAGATCCATATCCACACTGCATGCAAGCCAGATCCCTAACCACACCATGCATGCAGGCCAGATCCCTAACCACACTGCATCCAGGCCAGATCCCTAACCACACTGCATTCAGGCCAGATCCCTAACCACACTGCATCCAGGCCAGATCCCTAACCACACTGCATCCAGGCCAGATCCCTAACCACACTGCATCCAGGCCAGATCCCTAACTACACTGCATCCAGACCAGATCCCTAACCACACTGCATCCAGGCCAAATCCCTAATCACACTGCATGCAGGCCAGGTCCCTAACCACACTGCATCCAGGCCAAATCCCTAATCACACCTAACCAGACTGCATCCAGGCCAGATCTCTAACCACACTGCATCCAGGCCAGATCCCTAACCACGTTGCATTTAGGCCAGATCCTTAACCACACTGCATCCAGGCCTGATCCCTAACGACACTGCATCCAGGCCAGATCCCTAACCACACTGCATCCAGGCCAGATCCATATCCACACTGCATGCAAGCCAGATCCCTAACCACACCATGCATGCAGGCCAGATCCCTAACCACACTGCATCCAGGCCAGATCCCTAACCACACTGCATTCAGGCCAGATCCCTAACCACACTGCATCCAGGCCAGATCCCTAACTACACTGCATCCAGACCAGATCCCTAACCACACTGCATCCAGGCCAAATCCCTAATCACACTGCATGCAGGCCAGATCCCTAACCACACTGCATCCAGGCCAGATCTCTAACCACACTGCATCCAGGCCAGATCCCTAACCACACTGCATCCAGGCTAGATCTCTAACCACACTGCATCCAGGCCAGATCCCTAACCACACTGCATCCAGGCCAGATTCCCACAGCTAGCGTGACGCTTGTCCATTAACCCCCTTACATCCAGGCCAGAGACTATAACACAATTAGAGGTATGTCAGGTCACCTTGTTCATTAATCCCTTCACAGCGAGAAAACGTGAATGCCTCCCAAATACCAAAGGCATGAATCTATATGGCGCCCTCAGGCATGAGACAACGACAGGCGACGACCTATACATGAGTTACAGAGACAACGACCCAGACATGAGTTACAAAGGCAAAGACCCAGACATGGATTACAGAGACAACGACCCAGACATCAGTTACAGTAACAATGACCCCAGACATGAGTTACAGAAACAACGACCCCAAACACGAGATACAGAAACAACGACCCCAGACATGAGTTACAGAGACAACGACCCAGACATCAGTTACAGTGACAATGACCCCAGCCATGAGTTACAGAAACGACGACCCCAGACACGAGTTACAGAAACAACGACCCCAGACACGAGTTACAGAGACAACGACCCCAGACATCAGTTACAGAGACAACGACCACAGAAACGAGTTACAGAAACGACCCCAAACACGAGTTACAGAGACAACGTCACAGAGACGAGATACAGAAACTACGACCCCAGACACGACTTACAGAGACAAAGACCCCAGACACGAGTTTCAGAGACAACGACCCAGACACAAGTTACAGAGACAACGACCCCAGACGTGAGTTACAGAAACAACGACCCCAGACGTGAGTTACAGAAACAACGACCCCAGACACGAGTTACAGAGACAACAACCCAGACACGAGTTACAGAAACAACGACCCCAGACATGAATTACAGAGACAACAACCCCAGAATCTAGTTACAGAAATAACAACCCTGACATGAGTTACAGAAACAACAGCCTAGACGTAAGTTATAGAGACAACGACCCCAGACATGAATTACATAAACAATGACCCCAGACATCAGTTACAGAGACAACGACCCCAGACTCGAGATAAAAAAAACTACGACCCCAGACACGAGTCACAGAGACAACGACCTCCAGACTCGAGTTACAGAAAGATCGACCCCAGACATGAATTACAGAGACAACGACCCCAGACGTGAGTTACAGAAAGATCGACCCCAGACACGAGTTACAGAGACAATGACCCAGACATGAGTTACAGAGACAACGACCCCAGACATGAGTTACAGAAACAACGACCCCAGACATGAGTTACAGAGACAAGGACCCCAGACGTGAGTTACAGAAACATCGACCCAGACACGAGTTACAGAGACAACGACCCCAGACATGAGTTACAGAGACAAGGACCCCAGACGTGAGATACAGAAAAAAACGACCCCAGACGTGAGTTACAGAAACAGCGAACCAGACACGAGTTACAGAGACAAAAGACATAGACGTGAGTTACAGAGACAATGACCTTAGACATATGTTACATAGAGGATCGATCAACATTTACATCATTTAGCCATGGACAGACTTTAATGTTTACATGTGTGTGTGCTTGCGTGCATGAGCGCGTGCATGTATACACTGTCTTTGGTACCATACAGGTGATGTTAGTACTGTATGTTTGTCGTGATGCATTATTTTTTACTTATGCCTACGTTTTTAAATGGTAGTCTTCATTAACTTGCCAAGTGTTCGAGATAACAGAGCGCATGAAACCTACAGATAATTTCTAGAGTTTCAATTTGTTTTAAAACAGACAAAAAGTTTTCTGGACTGATCCATGGACTTAAACCGAACTGCAAATGCATGCTTTAGGCGCCGTTTTTATCAAGCGTGGAAGTGCAAGTGTGAAATCACATTGAGTCATAGCCGCCTGTCGATAATCAATCGTGCTCGTTCTCCTCAAGCTTACATACATTATGTAATGCCGTGGTCTGACTGTGCCTACTGATAACAGTTAGATTTTGCATTGGTTTTATTCTGTACAAATAAGAGTTTGCAAATATGTTCTCTCTCTCTCTCTCTCTCTCTCTCTCTCTCTCTCTCTCTCTCTCTCTCTCTCTCTCTCTCTCTCTCTCTCTCTCTCTCTCTCTCTCTCTCTCTCTCTCTCTCTCTCTCTCTCTCTCTCTCTCTCTCTCTCTCTCTCTCTGTGATTATGTACAACAGCTCCTGGCCGGTACAGCGGACCCTACAGACAATGTCCCCGTCACCAGCAACCATCTTGCATCTGGCCCTGACGTTACAGAAAGTATCGTCACCTCACCCGCCACCCCTTCCAACTCCTCACGGGGCCTGCTGTTGGCTGTCTCCCTAGCAGACACCCCCATCACGCCTACCCTCTCCACTCCCTCGGACAACAAAGAAGTCTCTCTTCTTGTGCAGCCGGCAGAGTCGTCAATCACAGGGGATTATCAACCGACGCCCCTTCTATCCGACCACTCATCCCCGACTAATCCCATCACCACATCTACTGGCCAGCCACTTCAGAACGCCCGCACTGATTTTTCACTTGTTGCGGCAACAGTTGATGGTGTAATGTCCACTGCCACGCCCCTTCCCCCAACCCGACCAAACACGAACGCCAGTCCCGCGTCTCCGGGGGATTATCAACCGACGCCCCTTCTATCCGACCACTCATCCCCGACTAATCCCATCATCACATCTACTGGCCAGCCACTTCAGAACGCCCGCACTGATTTTTCACTTGTTGCGGCAACAGTTGATGGCGTAATGTCCACTGCCACGCCCCTTCCCCCAACCCGACCAAACACGAACGCCAGTCCCGCGTCTCCGGGACTGGGATTACGTAATACAGAGGCCGCACCCACCACGGCCCTCGGGACTACCTGTCCTCACGAGGACACCACTGACCCTGATACTCTGCGAGCACAACTCAAAAGTGCTTGTAACCTCATCACGGACCTTCGCGCTGACGTCAGTACACTGTTCAAATGACTTTCAGCAGCCCTAGCCAGGATTGATCAGCTCGAGAGTCAGCTCCGTGACGAGGCGGTCAAGAGAGCCAGAGATCTACAGGTTACGGAGAAAAGTGTGGGCGAAGTGTTGTCCGGCCTGGACGACAGGATAACTGGTGTGGAGACAGCTCAACACGCCACAGACGGCACTGTCAACCAGCTATCCTCCGCCAAACAGAGCCACAAGCAGCGCCTGAGGGAAATTCAAAAACAGTTGAAAAAGAAATCAGCCACTGCGTCCAACAACTCAGACGTTACCATGAGTGGTAACACTCAAACTGACCTGTCTGCCAATGTTGATATCTGTGCGTCTCCGCGCCAGGTAACGGGCAGCGCAATCGCTGCTCCCTGTCACCCCTCCCCTCCACCCGTTCTGCAAGAACTGGCCACGGTACAGGCTGTGAGTGCAGCCGAGAAGAGCCCAGAGCGACTCATACCAGTACGGATTACCGGCGGCCTGCCTGAGGTCAACAACGGGTATGACCACGCCAGCAGCCAGCAGCAGCGTAATAACAAAATGTCTCCAGATGAGCAAATACTGCGACATTCAGTGCAGAGTGACACCACCACGCTGGTCATTGGAGACTCTGTTGTTCGCAACATCAAGGCAGAGAAGATGCCCACCTACCCTATAGAAAAAGTAGACGTATTATCTGTCTCTGGCCTGCGGACTGTCCACCTGCTGAACTGGCTCCAGCGACAACACGCGTCCCACACAGCGGTGGCACTGGTGACCTTCCACGTGGGGATCAACGATTGCAAACAGAAGGAAGTGACCAGCGCTGTGTGGGAACAGCTCGTCCGGGAATGCAGGCGGGTATTTCCCGGCGCTCGTCTGCAGGCATCCTCCATCCTGCCGACCGACAGTAGACACCAGCTGTATAGGGCCATCACCGCCTCCAACAGTAACCTGTTCCATGTGTGCAGAAAGCTGGGTGTCACACTGATAGACAACACTCAGGTCTTTACTGCTGTTGATGGGTTGCCGCGTAGAAAATTCTACAGGCGCGGTGACCCCATCCATCCTAGTCGCCAGGGCACCATCAGTCTGGCCCTCAACATAAAGAGAGGAGGGCCAGCTACTGACGTCACCACTCCCAACAACCAGCCTGCAGGTGGTGACCGTCACCGCCGTCAGCGACGTGAAGGACACGCTGGCACCACCAACACTTACGCTAATGTCGCAACCGGCAGACAGTCAGTGTCCGCTGCAGCACCCAACCTGGAATCGCTCTGTGGTGCATCCAGCTTCGGTGCTGCACCGGAGAGTCAAGGTGGACTGTCAGTGTCCTCTGCTGTAGCACCAGGTCTGGAATCACAGTACAGCGAATCCAGATTTGGTGGTACAGCAGAGAGTCAATGTAGCTATCAGCAACAAATGCCGGGCCAGTATCCTATGTGGCAGCAACCGCCACTACCACCATACAGTGCCGCATTTCCACAGTATCGCGAGGCCGGACCATGGGGACACTTCAGCATGACGCAACCAACGTATCCTTTCAGCGTCCCCCCGCTCACATACACGCCATACGCACAGCAGGAACCGTGGGCACAGTACAGCCACCCCGTGCGTGTGTATTAGACTCATTTCCAGAACATTCAGTTACTCTTCCTTACATAACTTTGTGCTTTACTTTCCAGGCTAACACTGAACAATATCGAATTGATTTTCTTGCGTCTCATTGCTCATAATTATTGTGTTTGCGCAGAGACGTATTCATTTGTTTTTAACTTCAACCACTGCACGTGGTCCAATATTAACATTGTCATCCTTTTGACTTCTGCCGACAGTATTCGTGAATACCGATCTTCTCACTCTGTGCGATTTGTGACGCTTATAGCACTAGTACTTGTGCACCGTGACACTTTCTCTACTAGTGCTCTACGTATATTCACACTACGATCATATCTGTGTCCTTTCGCAGCGCTGACTTTATTTCCCCTATCGCGCAGCGGGGTCGTTTAGCTTTGACTGTTGAAGTTTGCTAAAGGGATTAGTCCCTGTTAGTGACCGTTAGTGACCGGTAGTGTGGTCTATATCAGTGAATGCGTAGAAGAAACTCTTTTTTTTTTTTTTTTTTTCACTTGCCTCCCACATTCTGTGTGTTAGAGCGGACTGATATTCTTTTGCTTTGTTTTATTATTTCAGCTCTTATTTGCCTTTGTATCATTTATAAGCTTTTTTATTTGTACTCTTTGGTATTGACATACATTAGCAATCATGGTGTATGATCGCCAGTTACATATTGGCCATTTAAATGTTTATCATTTAACTAACAAAGTTCCCGATCTGTGTGTGCTCTTGAGTCAATCCAATCCATTTCACTTGTTTGGTGTAACGGAATCGCGTCTCAATCGTAACATCAGCGATGAGGCCGTTTCTATCCAGGACTTCACTGTACTGCGCCGCGATGCTGAATACCCGGGACATACGGGTATTGCAGTATACATTCATAATTCAATTAGCGGTATTACTCGCAGGCGTGGGGACCTGGAGTCAAAAACCGTAGAATGCATTTGGGTTGAGTTAAGGGCAAACAAATCCAGCCCCGTGCTGGTCGGGTACATTTACAGGAACCCAGCATCAACATTTCAATGGTTCGACGACTTTATCGCCATGATGGATAAGGTCAGACAGTCCAGCTCTGAAATTTTGATCCTAGGCGATTTCAATATTAACATGTTTTTGAATAACCCTGCTTGGGAGTGCACCATGTCTATGTTTGGTTTAAAGCAGCTAGTTAAAACAGCAACTCGTGTTAGTCCAACTTCCTCCACCCTTATAGACCACATATATACAACTACTCAATCAAGGGTGATGGCAGTAGACGTGCTTCAGGTAGGGATTAGCGATCACTACCCGGTGTGCTGTTGCTTGGCATTAAAAGCGGATAATTCATTCCGAAAACATCAGCACACGACTATTAGATACAGATCACTTAAACACTTCAACAAGGAAACATTTCTTTGTGATTTAAGTAGCACACACTTTGATACAGTGTACTACCATAATGACCCCAACGATGCTTTGTCTGAGTGGTACGGATTGTTCCTTGGTGTTCTCGATAAACACGCTCCATTCAGAGAGAAACGGGTGAAGAACCCCCAGCTTCCCGCCTGGTTAAGTAAGGAAATCAAGGATGCCATGCAGCTCCGAGATGACTATAAAAGAAAGAAGGATTTTATTGCTTATCGAAGGCAAAGAAACCATGTTAAACATTTAGTGAGGAAAGCTCAAAGGTCACTTTTTCACCGTCTTATGAACGGAAAGAAAGATGTCGTATCTGTGTGGCGAGCGATCAATGCTTTTACGAGGTCCAAAAATACCGCACAATGTACACAGTTATCAGCTGATATCTTGAATCAGCATTTCCTCTCGGCTGCCAGTACGTTGCTAAAAAATACATATTCTGGTCAGTCTTCAGCTGTGTCCGAAAAGCTAAAGACGTTTTGTGCAGAACGGCTGGACCCTGACACGTCATTCAGCATTCCGCTGTTAACGATATACGACGTGGGAAAATCCATCTCGTACTTAAAGAACAAACGTACGTCTGGCCATGATGGTATTAGTAGCTCAGTTCTGAAAATGGCCCTACCGTATATTTTAGATACCTTGACATATATATACAACCTTTGCATAAAGCAGGGGATATTTCCATCTTCTCTAAAAACAGCCAAAGTGATCCCACTACCTAAAACGAAAGACCTTGCCGACCCTAACAAGTTCAGGCCCATTTCGCTACTGTCAACACTGTCGAAACCGATAGAAAGACACATTCACACACACTTACAACATTTTCTAGAAAAACACAAACTCATACATCCATTACAATCTGGCTTTCGGCGGAAACACTCCTGTCACACAGCATTGGTACACCTTGTTGACAGATGGCTTACTGCCATAAATAGCAGTCAAATGACTGGAGCAGTATTTTTGGACCTTTCAAAAGCATTTGACCTCGTCAATCATGAAACTTTAGTTCAAAAACTTAATGTCTATCAACTAAGCGCAGACACACTTGCCTTCCTTACGTCATATCTGCATGGGCGTACGCAGTATGTCTACGTGAATGGTAAAAACTCACCTGAAGGGGTGATAGAGCACGGAGTACCACAGGGATCGATTCTTGGTCCATTATTGTTCTCTGTCTTCATAAACGACCTTCCATTACATATATCTGACTCCAGTGTAACTTTCAGTCTTTTTGCAGACGATGGAACACTGGACGTTTCGTCATCAGACGTAACATGTATGGTGAAGATTCTCCAAGACAGTTTAAATGAGGTATCTGAATGGTGCAGAAATAACGCCATGATACCTAATCCCACTAAAACCAAATGCATGCTGATTACCACACGGCAAAAGCATCAGTTGAACCCCCCTCCCCTTCAACTAACACTTAATGGCCAGCCTGTGGAGCAAGTCAGAGAACAGCGCGTGCTTGGAATCAACTTAGACGACAAGTTGTGCTGGCAAGGCCACATTACTAAACTGTGTAAAATAGTATCTAAAAATGTATTCCTCCTGTCGAAATTGAGACATTTTGCTGATGAGCCAACAAGGAAACTCTTCTACTATGCCCATATTCAGTCACATTTGGATTATGCCTCATCTATTTGGGACGGTAGTAGCGATGCTAATTTAAAAAGTCTGAACTCGCTCCACAGAAGAGCCATTAAACTTATTGTTGACCGACCCTCAGAAGTCATTAATACTGACAATAAGTTCAAGCTGTTAGACATTTTGCCACTTGAAAAACAGTTTAAGTATAATAAGTTGGTGCTCATGCGCAAAATCACCCTCTCAGAAACACCAGCCTATCTCAATAGTTTGTTCCACTTTGCTCATACGAGGTCCAGTCGAACACCAGGGAACAATCTTGTTGTACCGATGCCTCGACTAGACATTTATAGGTCGTCGTTGTCCTATTCTGGTGCAAAGTTATGGAACTCCATTCCTGCGGATGTTAGAGCCGCGCCATCGCTTAAAACTTACAAGACCAAGCTGCTCAAACATCTAGACAAAACTTAATTTTTCTTTTATTTTGTATTTTTATTTTTATTTTTACATGTAGCACTCCATGCCTTATGCGGCATTTCCCGGATAGTCTGCATTCTCTTCTAACATTAAAAATTTATGAACGCATGTAATATACCGCTGGCATTCCAGCAAGCCGCATTATGTAATATCCATGACCCCATGGACTCGGCTGGCCAGACGGGATGCCGTCGATAGACACAGCATTGGGCGCTCGCGAGGCGTGGCAGTGCTGTGGTTTCTTCGCGTCGACCCGCGCGCGCGGTGGTTGCGGGATCGCTATACAAGTCTAGTCTAATTCCATGGCAGACTAGCATCTAGCTGTGCGCGGTTTAGTGGCGCGGGGAGGCCGCTATCGCATGTGTGTGTTTATCTGTGTCAGTGTGTGCAAGTGTATGTGTGTGCACGCGCGCATCCCTACGTGCTTGCGCACGCGCGCGCGCGCGTGTGTGTGTGTGTGTGTGTGTGTGCGAGTGTGTGTGTGCGTGTGCGTGTGTGTGTGTGTGTGTGTGTGTGTGTGTGTGTGTGTGTGTGTGTGTGTGTATGCCTGTTTATGTTTGTTGGAGTGAGCCGCCGTGTTGGTTTTTATGATGAGAACAATAGCGGTTTTATGTACAAAATCCATTATACTTTTTATATTTGCTGTAGTATAGTTTTAAGCGAAAGAATGTATGTGTACATGATATACTGATGTGTGTGTATGTGTGTGTCAGTGGGTGTGTGTGTGTGTGTGTGTGTGTGTGTGGAGGGTTGTGCAGGCTTGGCTTGGCGCCTGTAGGCTACAAGCTAATCTGGCACAAGCCTGTGCACGCGGCAATTGCACACCGGCGCGCGTGTGTGTGTGTGTACGTTATTTTGTTTTGTAGTGTGTAGCAAGGACAAGAATGAAAACAGGTCTGCGCACCTATTCTTTTATCCTTGGAAAATAAAGTTTCATTTCATTTCATTTCATTTCATTTCTCTCTCTCACGACTATTAGATACAGATCACTTAAACACTTCAACAAGGAAACATTTCTTTGTGATTTAAGTAGCGCACCCTTTGATACAGTGTACTACCATAATGATCCCAACGATGCTTTGTCTGAGTGGTACAGATTGTTCCTTGGTGTTCTCGATAAACACGCTCCATTCAGAGAGAAACGGGTGAAGAACCCCCAGCTTCCCGCCTGGTTAAGTAAGAAAATCAAGGATGCCATGCAGCTCCGAGATGACTATAAAAGAAAGAAGGATTTTGTAGCTTATCGAAAGCAAAGAAATCATGTCAAACCGTTTAGTGAAAAGGTCACTTTTTCACCGTCTTATGAACGGAAAGAAAGATGTCGTATCTGTGTGGCGAGCGATCAATGCTTTTAAGAGATCCAAAAATACCGCACAATGTACACAGTTATCAGCTGATACCTTGAATCAGCATTTCCTCTCGGCTGCCAGTACGTTGCTAAAAAAATACATATTCTGGTGAGTCTTCAGCTGTGTCAGAAAGCTAAAGACGTTTTGTGCAGAACGGCTGGACCCTGATACATCATTCAGCATGCCCCTGTTAACGATGTTATGCTGTCCAAGCTAGATTATTGTAACTCTTTGCTTTGTGGCTGCCCTCAGTATCTCATTGATCGCCTCCAAAAAATTCAGAACAATGCAGCCCGGCTTGTTGTGAGAGTCCGTAAGACTGAGCATGTCACACCCATCTTGAAGTCCCTTCACTGGCTACCTGTGTCCTCACGTATTCAATACAAAGTTATGTCAATCTGTTTTAACTGCCTTTCAGGCACCAGCCCAGAATACTTGTCCTCTTTGCTGCATGTGTATACACCCTCTCGTGAGCTCCGCTCCTCTTCTGATAAACGGAAGCTGTGTGTACCTTCTGTCAAAACTAAAACATTTGGTCAGCGCACTTTTGTTTATCAAGCCCCAGTGTTATGGAATACACTTCCTCTTGAGGTCAGAAACAGTGAGTCTGTCTCTGACTTCAGGAGGTCGTTGAAAACTCACCTCTTCAAGCTTTACTTTGAATGACTGCCAGTGTTTGATGCCTTAGTTGTAGTTCTGCAATCCTCCTTGTTTAGACTGAATGTTAATTAGAATATAAATTATTATGTATGTATTGTTGTTTAGTTTATTGTAAAAGTGGTGTGTTCGGGCATTGTGCTTTGTTTGTTATGTGCATATGTCATTGTATTTTATTTTTGTGTACAGATTGTAAAGCGCTTAGAGCTTTTGAGTAAGATTAAGCGCTATATAAGTACCCATTATCATCAACGATATACGACGTGGGAAAATCCATCTCGTACTTGAAGAACAAACGTACTTCTGGTCATGATGGTATTAGTAGCTCAGTTCTGAAAATGGCCCTACCGTATATTGTAGATACCTTGACATACATATATATATACAACCTTTGCATAAAGCAGGGGATATTTCCTTCTTCTCTAAAAGCAGCCAAAGTGATCCCACTACCTAAAACGAAAGACCTTGCCGACCCTAATAAGTTCAGGCCCATTTGCTACTGTCAACAACCAATAGAAAGACACATTCATACACACTTACAACATTTTCTAGAAAAACACAAACTCATACATCCATTACAATCTGGCTTTCGGCGGAAACACTCCTGTCACACAGCATTGGTACACCTAGTTGATAGATGGCTTACTGCCATGAATAGCAGTCAAATGACTGGAGCAGTATTTTTGGACCTTTCAAAAGCATTTGACCTCGTCAATCATAAACTTTAGTTCAAAAACTTAATGTCTATCAACTAAGCGCAGACACACACTCACCCGAGGGGGTGATAGAGTACGGAGTACCACAGGGATCGATTCTTGGTCCATCATTGTTCTCTGTCTTTATAAACGACCTTCCATTACATATATCTGACTCCATTGTAACTTGCAGTCTTTTTGCAGACGATGGAACACTGGACGTTTCGTCATCAGACGTAACATGTATGGTGAAGATTCTCCAGAACAGTTTAAATGAGGTATCTGAATGGTGCAGAAATAACGCCATTATAACTAATCCCACTAAAACCAAATGCATGCTGATTACCACACGGCAAAAGCATCAGTTGAACCCCCCTCCCCTTCAACTAACACTTAACGGCCAGCCTGTGGAGCAAGTCAGGGGACAACGCGTGCTTGGAATCAACTTAGACGACAAGTTGTGCTGGCAAGGCCACATTACTAAACTGTGTAAAATAGTATCCAAAAATGTATTCCTCCTGTCGAAATTGAGACATTTCACTGATGAGCCAACAAGGAAACTCTTCTAATATGCCCATATTCAGTTACATTTGGATTATGCCTCATCTATTTGGGACGGTAGTATCGATGCTAATTTAAAAAGTCTGAACTCGCTCCACAGAAGAGCCATTAAACTCATTGTTGACAGACCCTCAGAAGTCATTAGTACTGACAATAAGTTCAATCTGTTAAATAATAAATAATAATAATAATTACGGTATTTATAATGCACTTATCTTATAATAATTATAACTCTAAGCGCGCACTCACAACTCGCACACGCATGCGCACGCTTTAGACAATGACTCACGTACCACAAATAGTGAAAATACATTACGACGGTCAGCTTGGGGTGGGGAGACATTTTGTCTCTTGAAAAACAGTTTAGGTATAATAAGTTGGTGCTCATGCGCAAAATCACCCTCTAAGAAACACCAGCCTATCTCAATAGTTTGTTCCACTTTGCTCATACGAGGTCCAGTCGAACACTAGGGAACAATCTTGTAGTACTGATGCCTCGACTGGACATTTATAGGTCGTCATTGTCCTATTCTGGTGCAAAGTTATGGGACTCTATTCCTGCGGATGTTAGAGCCGCGCCATCTCTTAAAACTTACAAGACCAAGCTGCTCAAACATCTAGACAAAACTTAATTTTTCCTTTTATTTTTTATTTTTATTCTTATATGTATCACTCCTTATAGTTTCTTCGCGTCGACCCGCGTGCGCGACGATTGCGGGATCACTATACATTAGTTTTACTGCAGACTATAGCAGCTAGCTGTACGCGGTTTTGGCGCGGGGAGGCCGCTATCGCATGTGTGTGTGTGTGTGTGTGTGTGTGTGTGTGTGTGTGTGTGTGTGTGTGTGTGTGTGTGTGTGTCGGCGTGTATTCGTGTTGTACGTTTGTTGGAGTGAGCAGTGTTGATTTTTATGATGAGTACAATAGCGGTTTTATGTACAAAACTGATCTTTTATACTCTTTATATTAATTTTGATGTTTTATAGTTTTAAGTGATAGAATATATGTGTACATGATTGTGTGTGTGTGTGTGTGTGTGTGTGTGTGTGTGTGTCAGTGTGTGTGTGTGTGGAGGGTTGTGCAGGCTTGGCTTGGCGCCTGTAGGCTACAAGCTAATCTGGCACAAACCTGGCGGCAATTTGTATTGTAGTGTGTAGCAAGGACAAGAATGAAAACAGGTCTGCGCACCTATTCTTTTATCCTTGGAAAATAAAGTTTCATTTCATTTCATCTCTCTCTCTCTCTCTCTCTCTCTCTCTCTCTCTCTCTCTCTCTCTCTCTCTCTCTCTCTCTCTCTCTCTCTCTCTCTCTCTCTCTCTCTCTCTCTCCTGATGTGTATGTATAGTGCTGCTGTGTTGTTGCTTTTTTTTTTCTTTCCCCCTTACCATTGCTCCAACTCCCCCAACACACCGTAGGCGTTCGTCCTATACATGTATTAATGTAATGTAATTGTTGTGTTGTAGATGTAGCAACGGCAGATTTGAAAAATGGCATTGCCTCTGACATTGTTAATATCTTTACCGTTGTAAAATAAAGATTCATTGATTCATTGATTCATTGATTCTCTCTCTCTCTCTCTCAGTCTCTCTCTCTCTCTCTCTCTCTCTCTCTCTCTCTCTCTCTCTCTCTCTCTCTCTCTCACACACACACACACACACACACACACACACGCACGCACGCACACACACACACACACACACACACACACACACACACACACACACACACACACACACACACACACACACGATGTTCACAAATATGCAATAAAGAAATATTTAAAAATAAGTTTATTGCTTGTATTGTCGACAGGTAAACAAGTCAAGTACATTTTCACTGGAATGCGTGTTCATTATGCATTGTACTGTCGTACGGAACAACGTATTGCTGCTTGTAGCGAACGTGTACCTTGCATCGACAGTGTACGTGTTGTACAGACAGTGTACGTGTTGTACAGACAGTGTACGGCGTGTAAGTTCAGACTGTGTACATGTTGTAGAGACAGTGTACGTGTTGTACAGACAGTGTACGTGTTGTTCAGATAGTCTACGTGTTGTACAGACAGTGTACGTGTTGTTCAGACAATGTACATGTTGTACAGACAGTGTACGTGTTGTACAGAGTACGTGTTATACAGTGTACCTGTTGTACAGACAGTGTACGTGATTGTATAGACAGTGTACGTGTTGTACAGACAGTGTACGTGTTATTTAGACTGTGTACATGTTGTACAGACAGTGAACGTGTTGTCAGTACTGACAGACCGTGTACATGGGCGTGTCATAGAGTAGGCAACATGCCGGCGTTGTGCGGTTGCAGTGCCAAGTGCGTGCCGCCAACAATGCTATGCGACACGTGCGCAGCTGTTGGTGCGGGATACCTTCAATGAGTGAAGTTTCTATGCCGTAAGGCGCCATATCACACAGCATCACACAAACCCATCGCGGAAAAGTACGGACAACTCTTGCTTTGTCAGTTTTAGCAAGGACTTGTCCTGCCATCATGACTCCAAGGGTGCGCTGAGTTGATGTCACACGGACTGCCCGGCGGAACACGTTAACACTTCAAAGTTATGGCCGAGGAATAAGTGAATGCTAAATACAAGCCAGTGTACATGCTAAATGCAACTCGCAAGCTGATTTACATTCTCTCTTGGCTGGACTTCGCGAACGAAGATTTTATAGGAGTTGCCCACGACGTCTGCAGGCTTGTTCGTGGCTGCGGAGGCCAATCCGGGACAGGCAGGTTCGACCGCAGTGGCTGCAGGGGAAGGTATGGCCAGAGTTCTGAGTTGCGGCATCTCTGTTTTTTCTCCTGAGCCGCTTGTCCTTAAGGCTAGCTCTGCGAGAGCCTGATTTACATTACAACGTATACAAATAATAAAACGCTAGTGGACATACAATGAAGTGTGCAAATTTACAGTAGAAACACTGATTGAACAAGGTAATGAACTACAGTAGAATGGTTTATATTTTGCCGTCTTGGCGACTGACTAAATGACAAATAAGATGAGAAGTCGAACAAACAAATCGTGCTTACTCACTCAGAGTCAGCAGTGTAGGTCTACAGATATGGTGGCCCAACTGTTTGTTTCACAACCCTGTTCAAACAGGCATTGCCCAGTCAACACGGCTCCTCGGGTCTAAGTCAGCTACAGTGGCTCGCGCATGTATGCGAACGGACCGACAGCCAGCCGACGGCCCGTGGAGTCATTGCTTACTGGGTATGTGATCTTCGGAAGGACCAAGCGATGCAGGACCGATAGTAGCCACTTTGACTTGCTGCCAGTCATGACGCCGGGATTTGGCGTGTGAAGCCCCTGCACTCTGACGACAGTCGTGTGTGAAGCCCCTGCACTCTGACGACAGTCGCGTGTGAAACCCCTGCACTCTGACGACACTCGCGTGTGAAACCACTGCACTCTGACGACACTCGCGTGACAACACAGATGTAAAGGGCGTATGACCACAGGACTAACAAGAGACGTAGATCCTCATGAGTCCCGCGACTGTGGAGGCTCATGACGATCTATGTCTTGCAGGTGAGTAGCATTCGGCCTTGCCTCGGCAGTTAAGAGGTTAACCTTTGAAAGCACACGCCCAAACCGCACTCCGGCCTCAACCTCGACAATCATCAGAGGCTCGAGGCTGGCAACCGCCCCCCCCCCCCCCCACCCCCACCCCCACCCCCACCTCCCCCAAACACTGATTACACAATACTGTCTACTATTGCGAGAGAAGTGATGAGTTGCCCATCGCCCTGAGATACACACCTACAGATATGGAGGCGCTAGGAAATCGTCGCTGCAGACTGCACAAAAATACAGGCTCTAAAGCGTAGGGTTGAAAATCACAGACCAATATACAAATATCGCTGGAAGTTCCGTGCTTTGAAAGCCAGAACCTCTCGATTCAGATGCCGCAGTTTAGTCACCAGTGAGCTGTCCTCAGTACATCACCATCGATGGAACAACGTGAGGCCATGATTTGTGACATATGACTGATTAAGTTTGTGTTTAATATTGTGTTTATCTATCTTTTAGTGCTGTATACAAGATGATCGCCAATTGAGTGTATGACATGATGAATGCATGTGCAGCCCTATAAGTGAGCTGAGGATACTGTCGCCATGCCACACAAAAAAATCATTGTAACGTTTCACTTGGTGAATAAATTCTTATGTCTAGAACGTGGTATCAATAACATGCGATACAAATAATGCACAGCAGTCAGTGTTGGTCAGCATAATAGCAAACACTGCCGGATAATGATTACTACGTGCAACTGAATGGTATACAAACGGCAAACGTAACTGATATGGACAGAGACTGCGTAGAAAATCGAGCGATATTTAAACAAACAGAACAACACAACATCAATGCTGAAAAATATCATTGGTGTCAGCAGCATGTGTAAGAGTGATTTACGCGTCGACAGCACCCAGTGTATATGACGTAGCAGCCGATCACCGAAAGAGCAATCACCGATCATGCTCAGTAAGACCTGTGTGCAGTTTCCTCCCTTCGAACCGAGGCGAGCGACTTTTGGACCAAAGCCGGCGTGAGTTTCCACCTGTGCAAAGGCCAACAGTCCCACACACACAGCCGCGCCACGAACACAACAGCTGTGCCACGAACACAACACGGCCGCACGCGGGCACTACACTGCGGGGGCCGTCACAGTTCCATGAGCGAGTTCAGTCCTGCTCACCTTGCTTAGTGGCTAGCGTAGGACCAAGCTCACTCATGCAACTAAGCCTGATGTATAACCAAGTCCAAACCGTCATCTCGTGCAGGCTGTCAATACCATGCTTGAAAATACTCTGAGACTGATTTTTAAAAAAAAATAATGGTTGTGCTTAATCATCGTCATCATCATCATCATCATCATCATCTCTTCCACTATTAAAATGGAGCACAACTGTTCGTAAGCGGCGCGACACTTGAAAGTGCCAGAAGCCATTTATCACCTCAGCACGCTGTCAGCCAGCCAAGCCACGCACTGCTTTCAGTCATTGCCTCAATGAACAGGGCGGCAGCAGTGTTGAAAATTCTTCAACTGCTGAACCCCCGCGCCGGATAAATTCAACCAAGATTCAACTCTGCGAATCTCGATGATTGCAATGGACTATACCCACCAAGAAAAAACCCCTGGACATGAATCTCGATGATTGCAATGGACTATACCCACCAAGAAAAAACCCCTAGACATGAATCTCGATGATTGCAATGGACTATACCCACCAAGAAAAAACCCCTAGACATGAATCTCGATGATTGCAATGGACTATACCCACCAAGAAAAAACCCCTGGACATGAAGGTAGAAAGTCGTTTCTATTATTATTTAAATGGGCTGTTACGCCGGTCCGCAAAATAGGCGAATACGTCTTTTTCAACAGTGTGTTCGTATTACTACAAGCAACTGCAGGCCTTGACATTCAATGTTTCATAAACTGACAGACATTTGTCTGACTTTCATTACCGCTGAGTCTATTCTCAAGCGTTTACTTCAGCGTGCAATGCGCGCGAGATTCAGTGTCACGGTACACGCCAGAGACTGCCACACGTGATCAAGTCCTGTGTGCAAAGCGCCATCTGTGTGCTGTCTAGTGGTGCCGGAAATTTGGCAACACTGGTCTGACCGTGAACAGCAAGGCCGCCATATGTGTGCTGTCTAGTAGTGGTGCCGGTTATTTGGCAACACTGGTCTGACCGTGAACAGCAAGGCCAACTGTGTGCTGTCTAGTGGTGCCGGTTATTTGGCAACACTACTGGTCTGACCGTGAACAGCAAGGCCATCTGACGTGTTTCCTGACAACATCAAGGGAGACACCCAGCCCTACAAGGGACCTACAGCGGACACCCAGCCCTACAAGGGACCCCCAGCCCTACAGGGGACACCCAGCCCTACAAGGGACCTACAGCGGACACCCAGCCCTACAAGGGACCCCCAGCCCTACAGGGGACACGAACACTAAGCAGATTCAGTACGATGCTGACATCTGTCCTCGTTAGCCCCCACAACTGCCGGGTATACCTCTTCAATTTGAGTGGTATTCAGTTTGAGTGGTGTTCAATTTTTCTCGGCACGTTAGGAGTTGACAGCACCACAAGAGGAGACGGATTAGTCATGATAGTTTAGGGGTAGTGCCAGAGTAGCTTGTCGCTCAGGCAGACACGAATCTGCTCTGGCACTACAATTGACCTGTCACGGTCCATCCATTTCCCATGGGGCTCGGGAAGCTGACGCCATCACGCCAGTCGTGGCGGCCATTTTGTGAGGATACCAGACTTAGCGCTCATAGGGAAATCCGGCGCTGTTTTTGTAATGTCAGGAAATTCCTAACGTACTATAAGCAATAACAGAAGTCTTGCCATCACTGTAGGAAACCGCTCACCAGAATCTGTTTTTGTTTGTTTCCAAAGAGGAAGAAACATGAAGAAAAACGTGTTGAAACACTATTTTGCTACCTGATGACTACGGTATCCTCTTAAGACGGCGGCTGACGCGCCGACGCTGCTAGGCAACGCGGGGAACTTCCCGAGCCCTATAGCTGATTGTCTAATTGGTGAATCTCTCCATAGACACCGCCCAGAGCTGTAACGTCACGACTGGGTGCAACGTCACGACTGGGTGTGTCAGCGTCACGTTCATCGAAAAGTCAAGATTGACGAGCGGGGCTGACCCCCCAGCCTTGGCGGCCATTCACCCCTTCCCGGCTACTGGACGCACATCTTTCTTTGTGAAATCTGTGTCCGTTGAACGATCAAAAGCCGACACCGTCCGAGAAACATCGATACAAATAGGTCTCAGCAAGAGGCATAGATCCTCGCAGTCGCGGGGGCTCATGAGGATCTATGTCTCTTGCGGTCGGGTCGCGTTCGCTTTTATCTCGGCAGTGAAGGGGTTAAAAATGCCCGGCGAGTGGCGGCAGACAGGACAGCAAATACAGTTTCTATCTCCATCACAGAAAGTATGACACATATTGCCAGTAACACAATAATTATTGGGGCTGACTATGCGCAAGTCAAAAGGACCAACAACAAAAAAACCACGCAATGTCACGTGGACGATCAGCAGTGACACAGTCATAAACAGCAGCGTACAAAAATAGTGTTTTGATAATTCAAGTCAGCACTTTTGACGAATGGCTTTCCAGCGAGCACAAGACGCTCGGGCCGATCTAACCGCAGCTGGCCCGCGCACAGCACAGCCGTGTTGGTGTAATCCACAGCAGACAAACGCATCTGTCGGCACGGACCAACAGCGGCTGAAGTCGGCCCCGGAACCTAGTGCTTACTGTGTGGACATGTCAATTGTCAACGCCTAGAAGGGCGCCCCTCGGTAGTAACTGTCCCGCGTGAAGGGCCGGGGAGGGTTTTCATAACGGTTCAGTTGGTTGTACGGGTCCTCCCCCAGCTTAGGGCGTGACGAGTAAGGGTTTTCTGCTGCGTGCGCGGTGTAAGGGTTGTCTGCCGGGCGGGGGCTGGCGGCGCGGCGCGAGGGTCGGTAACCCTCACTCAGGTCGAAGCCCGGATCCATCAGGCGGTCATCGCTGACGCTGTAGTACTGGGGCGCCTTCTGGTACTGCGGCGGAGAGTAATTGGGTCCGTTAAAGCCAGTGACAGCCATGGCGGACCCGGGTCTGTCGGCCGGGTAGGGCGGCAGGACGTTAGCGGTGGTGGGGTAGGCGTCGAACATGGACGGTCCCGGACCCGACAGGCTGCGACTGTCCCCGGGTCTGGCCTGCAGCCCGTTGTACACGGCGTACCCAGGCAGGTTGTCCTTCGCGGGCTCCCGCCGGCCGTAACCGTCGTCATGCGTCATAGCTCTGTTGGTGTAGTCAGGCAACACGTAATTCTGGTCATGGGTCGTGGCGTACGCATGCCCCCCGTTCATGCGTGTCGGGTCTTTGTCCTTATGCTTCCGGTTTTCCAGGAAACAGCCGTGAATCAGGAAGCCCACGCCGATGACCACCATCAGACCGGACCCCGCAGCCAGCAGTGCCAACGCCCACCCGAACACGGCGTCATTTTTCACATTGCTGTCCATCTTGATGACGTAGGTGATAATACCGGCCAGCCCGCCCATACCTGCCACACGACAAACATCATCAAGTCAGTCTTCAGTTCATTCCTGACGTGCCGCACACAGCAATATTTATTTGCCGCACATCATTACGCGGCACGTCGGGTGAGAGTCACACCGGTGTGCAAAGTTCCCCGGGCAGAGACGACCGCAGCGGTTCAGAGCACGGACGTGCGCGGCCCAAATGCGGCCGTTATCGTCCCGAAAATATTTTGCTGCTTTGGCAAACATGACACTCATCTAACATGACACTCATCTAACATGACACTGATCTAACATGACACTGATCTAACATGACACTGATCTAACATGACACTCATCTAACATGACACTGATCTAACATGACACTCATCTAACATGACACTCATCTAACATGACACTCATCTAACATGACACTGATCTAACATGACACTGATCTAACATGACACTGATCTAACATGACACTCATCTAACATGACACTCATCTAACATGACACTCATCTAACATGACACTCTGCGGGTCCGGCGACTGTGTGAGTGCGGACGTTATAAACGGCAAGGTTTACATAGACCGGGAGCTCCAGCAAGATTGTAGTTACAGCACACAAGAACTCAGCTCAAATCCACACCAAAATGACCCGGGACTGTGTGTATGCCTGATTGTCTAATTGGTGAATCAAGCGCTTTAGTTCACAGGTGTCTGGTCCCTCCAGTTATACTGCTGCTGAACGGTCAAACAGGAAACCCACACCCACACCCACACATAGGCGGTGACCACCACGCGCGCAGCACAATAATAACCAACAAAGAAAGAAACACACTTGCGAAGTACGAACACAAACCAGTTTATACCAACACAAAGAAATATAAAAATGTGATTCTTATTCCAAAGTGTGCTTTTTTCCTAGTTAGCGGTTTGCCTACTGACATGCGGTCAGCAAGCGCTGTTTGCTGTTTGCCTACTGACCTGTCAGCAAGCGCTGTTAGTTATTTGTCTACTGACCTGTAAGCAAGCAGAAGCCACCAACCGCTAAACGCTCGCCAATGGCCCGCCCCCTGAAGCCGGTACACGCGTTCTCGTAGACAAGCTGGGTCAGCCCCAAGCACGCCATCACCAGCGCGAAAATCTCCACCCCGCGTACACCCGCCATCCATGCTGCAACAACAACAAGAGTCAGGCACACAGCTTTGTCAGGCGGGGGAGTCAGGCACACAGCTTTGTCAGGTGGGGGAGTCAGGCACACAGCTTTGTCAGGTGGGGGAGTCAGGCACACAGCTTTGTCAGGTGGGGGAGTCAGGCACACAGCTTTGTCAGGTGGGGGAGTCAGGCACGCAGCTTTGTCAGGTGGGGGAGTCAGGCACGCAGCTTTGTCAGGTGGGGGAGTTAGGCACACAGCTTTGTCAGGTGGGGGGGGGGTCAGGCACGCAGCTTTGTCAGGTGGGGGAGTCAGGCACACAGCTTTGTCAGGTGGGGGAGTCAGGCACACAGCTTTGTCAGGTGGGGGAGTCAGGCACACAGCTTTGTCAGGTGGGGGAGTCAGGCACACAGCTTTGTCAGGTGGGGGAGTCAGGCACACAGCTTTGTCAGGTGGGGGAGTCAGGCACACAGCTTTGTCAGGTGGGGGAGTCAGGCACACAGCTTTGTCAGGTGGGGGAGTCAGGCACACAGCTTTGTCAGGTGGGGGAGTCAGGCACACAGCTTTGTCAGGTGGGGGAGTCAGGCACACAGCTTTGTCAGGTGGGGGAGTCAGGCACACAGCTTTGTCAGGTGGGGGAGTCAGGCACACAGCTTTGTCAGCATGCAATCAGTAATTAAATAGTCTACGGCGTCGCCGTCAACATGATGTATCGCGCACTGAATTCAGAAACGACAATAACACAAACAACAAACGACAATAACACAAACAACAAACGACAATAACACAAACAACAAACAACAATAACACAAACAACAAACGACAATAACACAAACAACAACGACAATAACACAAACAACAAACGACAATAACACAAACAACAAACGACAATAACACAAACAACAAACAACAATAACACAAACAACAAACGACAATAACACAAACAACAAACGACAATAACACAAACAACAAACAACAATAACACAAACAACAAACAACAATAACACAAACAACAAACGACAATAACACAAGCAACAAACAACAATAACACAAACAACAAACGACAATAACACAAACAACAAACAACAATAACACAAACAACAAACAACAATAACACAAACAACAAATAACATTTACACACAGCAGAGCGTGACGTGAAAAATCCCTTAACCCCTGGATGTTCACTACCATAACGATGATTGACGATGTTGTTGGTGGTGTTATTGCGGTTGTGTTTAGGATGGTGATGGGCGAGAAGGTGGAACGCGTTTGTAGGGGAGGTTGGGGGTGGGTGGGGGGGGTGAGAGAGAGACAGAGACAGACAGACAGACAGACAGACAGACAGAGAGAGTGAGAAACACGGCAAAGAGTACGTCATCGCAGCGGCTAACAGATTCGCAAGAGAGCGCAATTTACCTCACATTAGACGGTAAAGTTCATGCTTGGCCGCGTGGGCGTGGGGCGGATGTATATTGCAGGTTACACTTTGCTGATTCCGGCCTACTTATTTTTTCTTACTTTGTGTGTGTGTGTGTGTGTATATATTCGCATATATATATATATATATATATATATATATATATATATATATATATATATATATATATATATATATATATATATATATATATATATATATATATATATATATATATATATATTATCCACTCCATAGTTTTCCCTTCTTTCACACTTGTATTTATATACTGTATAACAAGCAAATTAATATTCATGAATTTGCGTTACTGACTTTCCTTCCCCGGGGCAAAATCCCTTGCGCACCAAGAAGGCTCGATCCGGAAGATACTTGCATTTTCAAAACGGAAACGCGAAATACTGATGCTCATACTGTAACCTTAACAAGCTCCTTATGGGTAGTAGTAATGAAATACTTCTTAGTGTGTATGAATGCTCGACATTTATATCGTATACATACACACAACAACGAACGAAGAAAAGACGCCAGGAACGTGCGAGTCGGCGGCTGAGTTGAACTGACACTGAAGTGAAATTGACGAGATGACGGTCAGCTCAGTGGCGATATCGACAACCTGAGAAAAGAACTAAATAAACAAACCTGCTGGCATTTTCTAGTTACAAGTACAATTTACTCAGTAACACGCACGGTTATACAATGCACTGATGTCTTCATCTTACTCAGTAACACGCACGGTTATACAATGCACTGATGTCTTCATCTTACTCAGTGTTTGGCATCCTGTCTCGGAAGACAATGGAGTATATGCGCTTGCTGGGTCAGTCACTGGAGTGACCTCTCCAGGGCGCAAGCCTGGGCGAAGTGAATGGAGATCCTGGGGTGCCCAGTCGTCAAGATCCCCCTCTCGGCCTCGCTGATGTATCCAAAGGAATGCAAAGCAGTACGTTTGGCACCAGTTTGGCTGCAGGAGCTGCCAGAACAGTGCGTGAATACAGGCAGCTGTCTGCCTTCGGGGCTCCACTCCTGATTTGAAGGGTTTACTCCCCCACATTTGGCCGTTGGATCTAACCTGATCTCCTCCGTCCTCTAGCCGTTGGCTGTCAGAAACAGCTCATCCGCCTAGTGGTGCAATGTGAACACCACCCCCTCACATGGTTTAGCCCACCAGCTGAGGTGGTTTGCCAGGGTGTGGCGCTTGGAGCCAGCACGTGAGAGATTAAGGAGATGGATGAGGACCAGTGATGCCCGTCCGTCCTATGTAGGACGCAGCTGCCGAACAGCAAAGATGCTACCTCTATCCAGAGCCCCCTACACCCCATACTCAGTAACACGCACGGTTATACAATGCACTGATGTCTTCATCTTACTCAGTAACACGCACGGTTATACAATGCACTGATGTCTTCATCAGTAGTCAGACGAAATCTGCGCGCTGAGTCACGAAAGCAATATGCAGTCGTCTGCCATTCATGTGTTTTGTCTGAACACCGCAATCTGCTGCAAAATGAATGACGCGAGGCACAGTTTTGTTTTGGATTGGGTACATCAACTACATTAAGCAACAGTTTTGTTCGATATAGTGCCGATTAACAGACATATGTGATTACTTGACTCAAATCAAAATGTCCTCGTCTTACGACTCAGACATTTTGATTCGGGTCTCATGACATCTGCCTGTTATCGGCACTATATCAAGCAAAATGCTGCTCAGTAATAATGTTATACGGAAACAAGAAGCCAACGCAGTTCCTTGAAAAAATGAAATAATAAACTCACCTGCACCAGACGAGAAGGTCGCTGGGTTGACTTGTATTTAAGTGGTTTGTATTCACTCACAAACATGCCCGGCAGTCTCTACTGTTACCTGTACAGTACCTGTACTGTTAATCAGAAGAGTCCCAGTCGTCCACGGAACACGGATACAGAAAGAGACGTAGATCCTCGTGAGCCCGGGCGACTGCGTGGCCTCATATCCTCGTGAGCCCGGGCGACTGCGTGGCCTCATATCCTCGTCAGCCCGGGCGACTACGTGGCCTCATATCCTCATGAGCCCGGGCGACTGCGTGGCCTCATATCGCTCTATGTCTCGTGCGGTTGGATGGTGTTCAAGATTTTGTTGACAGTGAAGGAGCTACATTATATGCATGGCTGCGCTGTTAGCACATTTAGGCCGACACATACACCAAAAGAAAAAAACAACGACTGCATCCTGGTTTCCATTTCACCTCCTAAACCCAAAATCTGCACCTTAATCCGCTAGTTTCGGCAGCCACCCGTGGTACCACGCTCAGTGTACAGTACGGTACGCTCCCCCCCCCCCCCTACACACACACACATACACGTATTGTACACAGTTCCAGTGGCGGCTCAAGATAAATAATTAACACATTCAGCCCCGACGCACTACAGCAGGAGATGGATCGACCATGATAATTCAAGGGTAGTGCCAGATTAGCTTGGCGCCTGATGGCGCCAAGCTAATCTGGCACTTCCCTTGAATTATCATGGTCGATCCATCTTCTGCAACTGGTACATACTCCTTACATGGCACCTTCAAATTTGTGAAATCTGGCCTTTGGGTTAAATTGTCTGGCAAGTGCGTGTGACGGGAGGTGGATCGACCAGCAGTTTTATGTCGAGACTGACACCAGGCCTGTCAGGCTCCTCAGTAGAATGATAACAATTATAATCAGTTATTCAGTGACGCACTTGAAAGTTCCACCAGGAGCGAAGAGCGTCTGGGCCGAACCCTTTTCCCAGTGGACAAAAAGCTAATCTGAGCGACGTCAGCCAAAAATTTTGCTTACTGGGTAGATGTCATGACGTTACTGTCAATGTCATTATATTGTCACTATTGTATGATGTCACTATTGTATGATGTCACTATTGTGTCATTATGAGTAATACACTCCAGACATTTTTTTTTTTTTCTTTTTTTACCGGCTGATTCAAATAGATTCACGCAGGGCTCAATACATATCCTGTTAGTTCACGCGTAGTGTCTGAATAGCACGGGCAGGTATCAACTCAGAGTGCCAATGGGCGTTGCTACTTTAGCCTGTTTTATCTTATTATCCGCTGGGCGATAGTATCGCGTAACTGGTTCGTTGGCTCACGTTTCACAGTGGCCATCTTGAAATAGCGTGATTTCACAAGCCGCCAAACATCAATAGAGTATAATACTTTAAACGGTATTGCCTGACTAGCTTGGTACCGGCCACTGCAGACACCCAGCCTGTTAGGCACCGACCTTGAGCCTATATGTTTAATCCGTCTCCCGCTGTCGCACCTGCAAATTAAAGAATGCTAGAGTAAACGCACGCCCGATACGGCGGACTGGACTCTACCCCACTCAGGAAATATTAATGTTTAGAACAAACACAGGCCCAAACAGACTGCGTTATACCCTACTAAACACAAGGTCCTTGGGCCGACTGACAGCCACATTGTCGTGCGCTGGCCGCAAGAACGGCAGACACCGGCCCGAGGACACTGTGCTAACTGAGACATTGAACAGAGAAAAAAAGTCCGGCTAGGAGATGTATGACAAGTAGGAAACTGGAGATGAGCGCCGGCGTTGCCAAGAACCGCATGCGCCGTGTCCCCACTAAACAACTATGTACCAGTTTCAAGAGATGAATAGACAATAATTCAAGGGTAGTATGCTAAATGGGTGGATATGAGATGACAGCGTTACTGCATGCGTCGGATGACAACAGCGAATAGTGAGTTCCCAATTAATACCATATGCCTGTGTTGCTGGGAAACACAGGCACCGGATGACGTACATTCACATGGGGGCACGGACTTTCTGTATGGCCGACATCACGCGAAATTTGTAATCGGTATTCCGCACAATCCGCGTCACTTGTTCATTTTAAAGGCTGCATATCCACAGGCCGTTTGACACGGGAGCACAACCGTTTCCCCCCAAACATCAGAGATAGTATATAGAAGAATACAACGACACCCATTTAAGAAACAATTAATTTATTTAATCCTTTCCGTAAATAAACAAACACACTTGACCAAATACATTTAACAGATTTATCTGCCCAGTCAGGTCCCCCAACCCCTTGGAAACAAAAGGCTAGTTAAAATATCTTCCCGAGAAATAGTGACTACCGTACTGACACGCCACCCACCACTCAATGCTGTCAGAGTTGGTCTTCCTGAGAATACTTCCTGTTTATACCACCATGGTAAACAATAGTCTTCTATGCCCAAATAGTGTATGTGTGTCTCTCTCTCTCTCTCTCTCTCTCTCTCTCTCTCTCTCTCTCTCTCTCTCTCTCTCTCTCTCTCTCTCTCTCTCTCTCTCTGCACATACAAAATAGTATATTAGTGAGCCCTGCGACACCTATGTCAGTAATACCGTATCGATACTTCTAAATCAGGGTAAATTACATACGTAATTACGCTAATGACACCTATGTCAGTAATACCGTATCGATAGTTTTAAATCAGGGTAAATTACATAGGCTACTTTTCAGAATTTCCAATCTCCCGTTATCCCAATTCTCAGTGCAAAGAATGTATCTGATTCACCACATAATGCCCTCTTAACAAACTGCATAATACACCTCCCCCTTAAAACGTCACCACCCACCGCACTCCACCATACAATAAACAATAGGCAAGCACAGGGCCACACAATTAACAGTGCGCTGATTCAGTCACTGCTAAACAAACTGCGTAATACACCTCCCCCCCCTTAAACGTCACCACCCTCCGCACTCATCCATACAATGTCACAATAAACAATAGACCAGCACACGGCGACAATGCGCCGATTCACTTCTAAACAAACTGACCTACTTTCGCAGTCCACCATACAATTGACATGGCCACACAATCGACAGTGCGAAATATATACATAACCTCAGACTAGTAAACAGCCACCTTCGTTCAGGCGCGTTATGATTGGACCTGTTCTGAAAGATCGTTATGCACCGAACTTGTCTTGGTATTCACCCGACTTGAGTCAATATGTACGAGACCAAACACAATATTCATACAGGAATTTTTAATTTTTTTAAATATGTACCAGACCCTACACAATATTCAAAAAGAAATGTATAATTTTTTTAATTATGTGTTCACTATATGGTTTTCTTTCATATATTCAAATAGCCAGTGGCTCCACACGCCCACAATTTTTTTTTCTTACACAGAGAGAGCCCCGTCATAAATTCAGTAATTATATACATTACCCCTCACTCATTTAGATCTGTGTTTATAACAACATAACAAGCATTGACTAAAGATTGTGGGCGGGCGGGGGAAAAAACCCACTCTATGTATAAACACCATGAAGTCTTCACAGACACAGAGCCAAAATGAGTTTGCAACCTGTTGGAAAACAGAGAAAGCTTTAAGATAAGGCCCTTCTTGTGAGTAGACTAAAGGGTATTTAGTGTTGACTTCTGCGCAGGCCAGCCCGAACAGGACTTGTGACACATGCACTCATGCTAGCCTACTCACCCGTAACTCAAAGCTGCCTCCTATTGGCACGTCAATCTCAGTCGCGTCTGCGCGGCCCCCATAACCCGCCCGTCAGTCACTGAGGGCCGTCCATATGATTACACCCGAACTAACCACGGCCTGCGCATGAGGCATAAATTCTCATGAGCTGCTGCACTGAGTCGCAGGGCTTCGCATGAAAATCTATGCCTCATGCTAGCCTACTACCCGTAACTCAGTCAACGCCTCCCGCACGTCAATCTCGCATCTGCTGTGCATGAGGCAATAGATTTCTCTGTCCCACCCAAGGCATAACCCGCTCAGGGCCTCAGGGCCAGTCATGATCACAGCCTCGGTGCTGTGGACGAACGAACTATGTTAGGCTAGTTTTGCCTGAAAGATTTTACAGTCGTCTGTGTAGTCATTTTGAAAATGATGTGTTGAATGCAAGATGTGTTTTGCTAGGAAGGATTTATGTGTTTTGTTAAGAAACATCTTGTAAACCAAAAGATAAGTTTTGTTTTAATCATATTGCAGACGGTTACTTGTATTAAAATTATATTTTGTATTAAAATGGACTTAATGACGCACGATTCACATTGCGGCCTATTTTGTGGCGCCACTTCGTGTGGGAAGACTGAATTTGTTCTTAACCTCTTACAAACAAGATACCTTCATCATTTCGAAAACATTGTAATATTTTGTCCAACAATCAAACACAACAAAGCTTATCACAACCGTTTATTTATTTGGACAGACAGCAATATCTATTTAGTAGACCCTGAAAAAACACTGAATGACTACCTACAATATTTTTACAAGCAATTTGAAGGACAGCCAACGTTGTTTATTGTTGATGACTGTTCTGCAGATAAAGATATTGTTAAGAAGAGAAACACACTGGCAGAACTTGCCTTCAGTGGCAGACATGCAAATGTCAGTGTATGAATTCTCACTCAGAAATATAATGCTGTACTGAAAGATTTTCGAGAACAGTTAAAGTTTATCTGTTTGTTTTACTGTAAGGACCGTGACAGCTTTGAAGACTGTCTCAGAGAGAATGATGTCATCCCAAATAAGCATGAACGAGACATTGTGAAAAACAAACTGAAATCAACCAAGCATCTAAAGCTTATTTTAAAGACAGATCAGCCCACAGGGTATGGGTTAGTGAATTAATTTAACCTTTTGTTTTTGTCCATAAAAAATAATGGACAGACAAAGCGGGCGAACCCACACCACCTACATGATTACCACAATGATTATCCATTAGCAGTTGAGAAACTGAGTTTGACAGGGAAAAAAGAAGACACCAAACTAGTGCCAAATTTAAATGATAAATTCAATTACGTGTGTCACTATCGCTTGTTACAGTTTTACATCAGACACGGGTTAGTACTAAAGAAAGTTCACAGAGGTATTCAATTTGATCAGAGTGCTTTCATGAAAGATTACATAATGAAGAACACCACATTGCGTGCCAGAGACGGCAACACTGCATTTGACAAAGACTTCTTTAAGCTTATGAACAATGCCTGTTTTGGCAAGACTATGGAAAATCCTCATCACCGCAAAGATGTGAGACTAGTCACAACTGAATCAGGTGCAATTAAACTTACAGGCAAGCCACAGTACACAGGGTACAAAGAGTTTCATTCATCATTGTATGCAGTGTCACTCAAAAAAAAGATTGTTAAACTAGACAAGCCAGTATTCATTGGTATGGCAATTCTTGAATTGTCAAAACTGTTGATGCTTGAATTTTATTATGATTACTTCAAACCAAAGTATCCTGAGTGTCGTCTGCTATACACTGACACTGACTCTATGATCATTGATGTGTGTACTGAAGACTTTTATGAAGACATGAAAACAGAGTTACACATGTATGACACGTCTGACTACCCTAAAGATCACCCGCTGTTTAGCACACAAAACAAGAAAGTGCCTGGTAAGTTTAAAGATGAACTAAATGGTGTGCCTATAGTTGAGTATGTTGGACTGAGATCAAAAATGTATTCTATACTATACCAAAAGGGTAGTCAGTCAAAAGCAAAAGGTATCAAGAAAACAGCAATAAAAAATAAAGACATCCGTCATGAACATTACAAGAAAGTGTTAGATGGAGAACTGATGCCTGATTATCCAAACAAGTCACTGAGGTCAAATAGACACAATATTGAAATGATTCAAACACAAAAGAAGTCTCTAGCAGTAGGGGACACGAAACGAGTGTTTTTCAGTAAGGAAAAAGCTTATGCACCAGGTCATTACAGACTCAAGTTATCTGAAGAAATAGCTGATGAACTGGTTGATGAACTAATCAATGAGTTAGTTGATGAAATGATTAAAAATGCGTAACGGTGTCTGGGGGAATAATCTGTAATTCTTCTCTGACAAATGCCCTCTGAGGCGCAGGCTCATACAGATAATATATTGTTGCGTCTGGACCAGGGATTATTTTTTTTATATTATGAACAGATGTTGACCAGATGGGGTCTGTCGCCCTGCGTCTTATGTCATTTTCAGCTTCCCCTGGTTGATATAAATATCTCACCTGTTTGGTAAATAAACTTGTGTCTGGAGGTGGGGTTGGCCCTTTTTTTGGCTCTGCAATTGTTTTCAATTTAATAGCATCAGCAGGCTTAGGGTGTCCTTCATTATTCATTGCTTTTATCACATGTGGTAATCTCTTTACCCACTCAGTGTTACGGGTGTCATGTATGAGTTCCTTAGAATACTGGTAACTGAAAAGTCTCTCTGACAACTGTTTATTGAAATTTTCTACAATTGCCTGTGATCTGTGCACACCTGGAATGCCTCTTCTGACCAATACACCATGCTTAGCAAATAACTGATTAACAGCACCTTTGAATTCTGATCCGTCATCAACCTGCACTAGTCTGGGGTATCTTAAAGGGCCTCGACCATATATTTTTGTTAATGCTGTAGCAACTGTACTGGCTGTTTTGTCAGATATGGGTTCAGCGTCTTTATACCTTGAAGCAATGTCTACAACAGTCAGTGCATACTTGTATCGTTTCTTTCTTATTGTGTCATGTGGTAAGAACAGGAGGTCCATTTGGTGTGTGTCATTTGGGGTAGTGTTTTCAAAATGGGGTCTTGTTATTTTTCATGGAGCAGGTAAATATATCTGCCAAATTGCCTGTCTCTGTAACCATTGCTTGACTTGATTGAGTGTTATATCTCCGCCCACAGCGGCATGTAATTTCTGAATAGCTGTTGCTCCTTTCCAATAGCCTGATGGAGAGTAATATATTTTTGATAGTTTATTTTTGGCTGCCATTTTTTCTAGCAATGAAAACTCCTGTAAAATAAACAAATGTCATTCCCACTAGAACAAAGATTATCTCCCCGTTTCTTTGTTGTGTGCTTGGTTTGTAATAGTCACTTAGTTTTGGTTTTGGGATAGACATGTCTTCACCTGTGACAAGAAAATATTCCCTGATTGCTTCGTCTGTATTTGAAAACGTATGCTGTGCGTGACCTTCAAGCCTGAGTTTTTCATTGATGAAATCAAGTTTCTCAATTCTATTCTTTTCATAATCTTGCTGGGCTTGAGCAAGTTTTTCAGATGCTTCATTATGACGTTTTAATTCTTCTGTAGATTCTTCTCTACCCATTTTTGAAAAGAGATAATTAGAGCCACTAAATGCCAGAGCATTAACCATAGCACCTCCTATCATAATAGCTATCGTCGCCATAATATTTTTATTTACATAGAAACATTTTCGGGAATAATTCCCTGCTTGACAAGAAAGTCTTTTGTCGCAATCGACGCTGTAACAACTACAATTAGCTTAGTGCTGTCTTCAAAATCGAGTCTACTGAGGTCTGCTGATTTCATTTTGAGTAGACTTTTTCCCAGCATAGAATAAGCTACTGCTAATCCGCTGATTACGGCAGAGTGATACACAAGGTTCATTAAATTTTTTGAGTCGTTCATTTTTAGGCAAGAAAAATTAAAATAATATTTTTATTTACTGCATAAAAAATGGGTCAACGGCTTTGGATGTTACTGGTAATGTGGCGACTTCTGGTTTTGTTTTTGGAGTGTCTGATTTTTTGGTCACTGTACGAGTCTGTGGTTTGTATTTTTTGTATAATTGATAACCTACGTAACCAAATCCGACAACAAATCCGGCAACTACATATTTTGTTGTTTGAGGTTCGGGGTCAGGGTCAGACTTAGTTGTTTGTCTCTCACTTTCATAAAGGTGTGACGGTATTGACACAGGTCCTGACGATCCTGACGGTGGATCAGTTACATGAGTCTTTTCTGTTTGTGCCTTAAGCTGTAATTTTTTTTGCCTATTATATTCAGCTAATCTTTTTCCAGCCTCAACCCTGCCTGGACTTTTAGTCTTCGTCACAGTTTGAACCTGTGTCAAAACAGGGTTCAGTTGTGGAGTCGCCTGGGTTTCGTCCATTTTCTTCTGCAGTAAAATTTATTTTCGAAAAATCAATATGGCTACCAGTAACTAGTAATGTTACCACAGGTGCAAGGTAATTTCCAAACTTGTAAAACATGACACATGCTAATTTGCCAATTGAACTTGAAACAATAGGATTGCTTTCAAGGTCGTGTGATAGACTATCAGTGTCTACAGGTAGGAAATGACTTACAGCTTTTGTATATAGGAATATTATAGACCTGCTTAAATCACGTGTCATTAGTGAGGCAATGTGGTTTTCATATTTAGAATGAAGCTTGATTAGCTCGTCAGCGGTGAGAGATTCAATATCCTCTGTCATGTATTGTTTTCCGAGATAAGTCTTTGATTTGCCTGAGACAATCACAGACAAAAGACGCTGTTTTTTCGAGTCTACGTCTTTGTTCTCTACAGCACAGATATCATTTAGAAGAAGTAATTCGTCTTGGTTCATTTTTATAATGAAAAATAAATTAAAAAAAAAAAAACTTTGCCTGTGAATAACTTATGATCTTACTTGATAACTAATTTCAAAGTTACCTACAACTTACAAGTAACTTTGACGTTAGTTATCATAAGTTCTTAACCCAAGTCATAAGACACTCGGACAGATTTCTCAAGTTACAAGGACAATAAGAAAACTTTTTTTTAGTAATAATCTGGTGGTGGAGCTGATGGCGTCAAATGAGCAGGCATGACATCTCTTTGCGAAGTGTATGACAAAAATAATGGATTACCAAAACCTATCGTTACTTGCTTGTAAGTTCTCGAACTTTTTTCATAGTTTCTTCTACGCCTATCTTTTTTCCTTGTTCTAAAAAAGATTTCTTTAGCTCTTCAACATTTACAGCCTGACTACGCATCTTATTCTGTATTTCAGATTTTTGTTGTTTATAGTTAGCCAAATCATCCTGGACTCTCTTAAATTCATTATCATCAATTTCATTATCATTTAAAGCCTTACTAATAATAAGTTTCATACTCGTCAGCTTAGCTGCTGCGAGCGTACTTAATGCTTCATGCTTCTGCAACTTCATATAAAATCTTTTGTTAATAGTTTCCATACCAAAGCATGCTAGACTTGTGACAAGACCAATACCTTCAACAGCAATTCCTACGACACTTCCCACCCCCGTTGCAAAAAGAGTTATACCTCCTACAGATAATCCGGCCGAAACCACCCCCATGGCCATTGATGTGTTGTGTACAGAATTGAAAACCGTATTGTAACGGCATTTACACCTCGAGTATTTTGCTTGTTCTTCTTCCAAATACTTCAACGCTTCTGTAATATTTATTAAACGGAATGAATCTGCCTTTAATGTTTTATCACGCTCAATAGGCTCAAGCTGCTCAGGTGGTATTTGTGGATACAAGTTCACCATTTTTTATTTACAAATATTTTTTTAATCAGCAATTACATTTTGCAACTCTTCAAAAGTATACAATTTACTGGCATAATAAAATGCAACAAGATCAATGTGTTCAAGGTTTATGTAAGTTAGACGAACAAAAGTTGTTTTGTCGACCACCACCTTGACAGCTGGAATACTGCTTGAAACATTAATAACATCATTATTTTTGGTAATAGCAATAAAGACCTTTGATGATTCTGTTACTGTTTCATTCCATGTAAGTTTAATTCCTTGTGCAATTTGAGCCTCTTTAGCAGTAGCAACAGATTTCATGATAATTTCAAATACTATTGTCGCTTCTCTAGCCACGACTAAGCTTGCTGGCATAAACACAACAGAAGTATCTGATCTACCCTTTCTAGTTGTAAGAAGATATCTCCGTCTCTCATAATTTTCAACTTTCAGTTTTTCTCTGCTATTGTTGTCTAGGGCAAAACTTGGAACAAGGCTTACAATAAGCGGCCCAGAATTAACAACCTTCCTAAACACTAAGGCGCCTTCATCATCAGTGTATACATAAGGACTAATAAATTCAATCTTTATGTCCCAGTCAATTGTGGGTGGTGGTGCCGGTACAGGTGAAACAACCCACTTACTACCCACATGTATTAAGTTGTAAGGCGCATTATTTACAGGTGGAGTAGGTACAGTAACATCACGTAGCTGACCAAGTTTAGGAATCTGTTTTTCACCGTCTTTTATGTCAACAATTACTTTCCTCTTGTACATGCCATTTGAATCAAGTTCAAAACCATATATTTCTCCAATTTCCCCTTCCTTCTCAAAATCCTGTACGTCAGCCAAATCTTTCAACTCTGTTACTGGACATGCAACTGGTATGATTCTAGGCTTTGGACCAAGACCACTCATTTTTATAAACAAAAATAAAATTTATTTAACTTCCAAAACAACATAAAAATCATGCATTACAACTGGTTTACCATTCTGATTAGTTACAGATAAGCACAATGATTCAAAGAAACTAGAACCTAATTTTTTAAACTGAGAATTAGGAAATCTAGCAACCACACTTTCACAATATGGGGCAGTTCCAGTCGGCAAGCATCTTAACAAAGTTGAAGGCTTTCCATTGTGTACATTTTCAGTAGTGTTCAGTTCTTTCAAATGAACATTTAGCACTGTGTGTACTGACAAATGAACAGGATATCTGCCAGTTATTCTTGGTTTTTTTGGTGATAGTAGACTACCAACTGATTGTGACCAATCTTCATCTAGATTTGTTATTTTTTTTAAAAATCCAAGTAATAATAAAAGACTATTTGATAAAGAAAACTGACCACTTTTCGGAAAATCAATTGTAACAAGTAAATTAGCTGGGTTTAAAGTTGCTTTAATTTTAAATTCATTTTGAAGCCATTCAGCTAAAGTACAAAAGTCATAATATCCGGCTCGTAAAGTATCACCCTTTTCTAAACCATCGAGAGTTCCACTTACAGAATAATTTTCATCATCCGTTACATTAAACCACTTTACTGTGTAGAACATTTCATGGATAGCTACAGCCTTGCTACCATCACGATTATCAATCCCATTAGTTAACCACACTGGTTTGCTTGTGTCAAGATTTGTTAAGGTAATAAACATTTTTATTATCACATAAAAAAAGGATGGAATTTAAATCACCAACCATTACCACTACAAACGCATTTCAATTTAATGTAGATGCTAAATATAATGTCGCCCCTACTTATGAACAGAAAATAATTCAACTAAATCAACTCGACATAGCTGTAAGCGAACAAGATTTATTTCAAGTCAAAGTACCCAACCCTTTTGATCATTACCTAAACCCTCCAATAACAGACGATGCTACAGCAAGAAAGTGGTCCTCAAGTCCACTACAGATGTTTCAAAACCAACTTAACTTTGCCATACTGTGTTCAACTACAGGCTGTGGTGTTTCATTCACAGACCATTTGAATCACTCAAACAAACTGATTAGGTCTGTGTATCGTTTTCATGTTTATTACCAGCTTAGACGTATACTGTCAGAACTGCATACACCACTACCCACTGAATCCAGTTTTAACAGGTTTAACAACCCCATGGATATGAAAGCATTTGAACGCATCTGTAATGAATTTAACATAAGCACTAAGTATGACTTCACACAAAAACTTGATGATCACCACGGCATTGGTACATTATATTATGCTTTGAGTCACAGACAATACCCTCAAGATTACTGGCCTCCCTACACTTCATTCTCATCAAAATCTGAAGTGTGGTTAGGCTCAATAGAACAGAAACAGTCTAACGCCTGGACCACATTTATTTTAGACAGGAGTGACGGGTTTACTCAAGCAGGAGTCGAACGCATCAATGAGTCTATCAGAACATATGTCTGGTGTATACTAGGTGCACAATCATTAACAAAATCTAATATTCTGAATGGAAGTGGAAAGTTCGATTCACAAAAACAGTTTCTCGCTAATCTAGAAGATTCAGTAAATTCAGTAGTTGATCTCCCATCAAGCATACAACGCTACCAAGACGTTCTCAGATATGCTAGATCAAAAGTTGACTTTGTAGTTGGTATTGGGTTATACATGTTGCCATCAGACCTTCAACTTCAAATGGGGACAATAACAAATTATAATAATGAAATAGTTGTTGCAGGTGTTGGTCAGAAATTAGGACTCAATCAATCTGTAAACTTGGGGGCCACAACCACACATGTTCAGTCATTAAAATCATTACAGACGGTAACACCCACGGCACCAGTAACATCATCACCTGTACAGACAGTAACAGCTCCAGCTTTGACACCGGTACCCATAACGATAACACCAACACCAATCCTTGACACACATGAGTCAGAGAGAACTGCATTGGTAATAGGTCTCACTGGATTAGGGGTATTACTTCTTTACCTGTTTCATTAAATAACCCACTATTAACCCTCCTACTGTCACCAAAAAGACCCACACATGTTCTGCCATAAACCCTACTGCCTTTGCCGCTGTACTAATCAACCAACTGACAACCGTGCCTAAAATGCCAGGCAACGAGTCTACTGCTTTCAGAGCCAATTTCTTAAGCAAGTCTGATATGTGTGACAGTTGTTTCTTTACCCACGACTGTAAGTCTTTTGGATCTGTGGGGACTGGGGTTGGTGGTGCTGGAGGTGGAGAACCACCACCCGTTACAGCCAACACAACTGTACTGATAATAAACCCCAGAGCTGTAATTAAACTGGCAATTGTGATACCCTGTTCTCTGAAAAGTGTTTTAAGTCTCTCAGCCAGAGTAGTGTCTTCGTGAAGTATTTTTTTAATAGTTTCTCTAATCCTGTTGACCTGTGATTTCAGTTTTTCCCTCCCGATACTAATCGCTTCTAACCTTCCTGATCTTTCTATCTGCAAATCATTTAATCTGTGTTGGATTCTTTCTTTCATTTCTGTGTCTGCGGTAGCCAGTTTCTCTTTTTCACGTTCTATGTGTTTATCAAGCTCTCCCAGTTTGGCAAGATTATTAACCATCTCACCTCTTATTGTCTGCAGTGATTTATCTAACCCTATAATCTCCCGCATTGACAAAGGTGGATCTTCTATTGTTTTCATAGCATCATTTATTTGTCCTTCAGTAAATGAGGTTTCTTGTATCACTGTGTTTGCTATTTCTGGTAGGCTTGTTACTGGTGCCATTTCAATTTCTTGCCCTGTTGGTAACTTTGTTTGCGTGTCTTGAAGCACACTAACCAGTCTTGGCGTGACAGGAGACCCACCAATACCAAGTTGACGCAAGGCACTAACACCACCTTCATTTTTTATTGTACTTAAAGCCCTAAACCTACTAGGGTCTTTTTTGTTAGTCAATAGTACTTTTCCTTTGTCAACAGTATTTAAATATAAATGACCCTTGCCATCAAGTTCAAACTGGTTAGGGTCTATGTTGTCTGGGCGGCCACCAACATGATCATAAAATGAGTTCACTTTGGTTTCTAAAAGTTCGTGACGTAAACTGTAAATATTTCTTGTACCAGTCATATCTGTCATATCTGTTGTATTACCAAAATCATACGTGTCATCCATTTCAAAATCTTCATGATTAAATCCTCCCGCAGCCATTGTTTTTATTAATTTAATTTTTTTTATTGTGCATAATAAAAATGACACAGTCCTATGGATCAAAGTTAGACCCACACAGAAAACTACGTGAACCTTTCGGTGTTAAAGCAGTTAGACAATCGATAGTCATCACAAACAATCCTAGTACTATAGACCAAAACCAGACTCTTACTGTCAAGTTTCCAAACCTAGGCCCCAGTGACGTTATTGTTCCTGGTACTGCTCGTCTTGCTTTTAATATTGAACTTTCATCGGACGCAGATGACAAAAGAACACTAGTTAACAATCTAGGTAGAGCAATTATTAAGAATATTAAAGTTAAAGTTGAAGGACAGGAAGTGTTTAGTCTTGACGATGCTGATGTGTTCTACTGCTACACGGATTTGTGGCTTACACAACCAGAACGAGAGGATCGTATTTATCAAGGCATACAGTCAGATAGCATTATGAAAATTTGAATAAATGCATCAGACAAAACAACCACAGAAGCAAAGGACGTTATTGTGGCCGAAACATATGGAAATAGGTTTTGCATTCCACTCGAATTTGAAATCCTAACAGGACATTCGCCTTATTACCAAGGGGCACTAAATGACCGTCTGAGTTTTGAACTAACCTTCAATGACTACTCCAAAGTTATCAAATCATCTGATCTTAGTGCAACATATAATATCTCTAACATTTCCTTGGAATATGAGATTGTCACGCATACTGAACAGACTCATACAAAATCAGTACCAGTCAAGACTTCCGATTTATTATGACAGAGTGATTAGACACAGTTTATTACCCAAAGACAAGAGCGACCAGATTTGGAATATAAACCTAAACACGCCTGCTAGGTCACTGAAAGGCATTCTTATGTTATTTGTTGAACCAAAAAGTCCTTACCAAGGAGATTCAGAAAAATTCTATAATCCGAAAATTACACATTTATCCTGCACAATCGAAGGCTGACCTAATCAAATTTTTGCATCTGGAATGATGGGATATCAGCACTATGATGAGATCACAAAGTATTTTGCTGGGGGAAGACTTAGAGAAAAATCAGCAAATATTGCGTGCAAAGATCTGCATCTGTATGACGTAAGAATCGGTGAATACCTGACAGACAAGTACGCACTGTGGCTAGATCTGCGTTCTACGGAGGATAATTTCCTTCATGGCTCTGGCCGTATTATCGAAAACGGTAGTGACGGAATCTCAATTCAAATACAGAAAAAAACAGAAAAAGCAGAAGCAATCAATATATATTTGTATCTGATTTATGATGCGCAACTTAACATTTCTGAGAGCAGGCTAAGTAGTCACATATATTAAAAGTATTCACTTAGCTTGGTTTTAATCCTTCACAGCCCATTTTGAATACCGAAATCACTATAAAATCCGAACGTATTAGTAGGCACGTCACGCTTGTGCTGAAACACGGACTAAACTGAAAATAAAAGGCGTCGTTTCACTGAGGTAACCGTTTCAACCTTCCTGGTCATGAGCACTGTAAAATCTTTCAGGCAAAACTAGCCTATCACACACCACTCTTTGTCAGTGCATGTGTCACAAGTCCTGTTAGGGCTGGCCTGCGCAGAAGTCAACACTAAATACCCTTTAGTCTACTCACAAGAAGGGCCTTATCTTAAAGCTTTCTCTGTTTTCCAACAGGTTGCAAACTCATTTTGGCTCTGTGTCTGTGAAGACTTCATGGTGTTTATACATAGAGTGGGTTTTTTCCCCCGCCCGCCCACAATCTTTAGTCAATGCTTGTTATGTTGTTATAAACACAGATCTAAATGAGTGAGGGGTAATGTATATAATTACTGAATTTATGCGGGGCTCTCTCTGTGTAAGAAAAAAAAATTGTGGGCGTGTGGAGCCGCTGGCTATTTGAATATATGAAAGAAAACCATATAGTGAACACATAATTAAAAAAATTATACATTTCTTTTTGAATATTGTGTAGGGTCTGGTACATATTTAAAAAAATTAAAAATTCCTGTATGAATATTGTGTTTGGTCTCGTACATATTGACTCAAGTCGGGTGAATACCAAGACAAGTTCGGTGCATAACGATCTTTCAGAACAGGTCCAATCATAACGCGCCTGAACGAAGGTGGCTGTTTACTAGTCTGAGGTTACGTATATATTTCGCACTGTCGATTGTGTGGCCATGTCAATTGTATGGTGGACTGCGAAAGTAGGTCAGTTTGTTTAGAAGTGAATTGGCGCATTGTCGCCGTGTGCTGGTCTATTGTTTATTGTGACATTGTATGGATGAGTGCGGAGGGTGGTGACGTTTAAGGGGGGGTGTATTACGCAGTTTGTTTAGCAGTGACTGAATCAGCGCACTGTTAATTGTGTGGCCCTGTGCTTGCCTATTGTTTATTGTATGGTGGAGTGCGGTGGGTGGTGACGTTTTAAGGGGAGGGGGGAGGTGTATTATGCAGTTTGTTAAGAGGGCATTATGTGGTGAATCAGATACATTCTTTGCACTGAGAATTGGGATAACGGGAGATTGGAAATTCTGAAAAGTAGCCTATGTAATTTACCCTGATTTAAAACTATCGATACGGTATTACTGACATAGGTGTCATTAGCGTAATTACGTATGTAATTTACCCTGATTTAGAAGTATCGATACGGTATTACTGACATAGGTGTCGCAGGGCTCACTAATATACTATTTTGTATGTGCAGAGAGAGAGAGAGAGAGAGAGAGAGAGAGAGACACACACATACACTATTTGGGCATAGAAGACTATTGTTTACCATGGTGGTATAAACAGGAAGTATTCTCAGGAAGACCAACTCTGACAGCATTGAGTGGTGGGGTGTGTGTGTGGGGGGGGGGGGGGGGGGGGTGGCGTGTACGGTAGTCATTATTTCTCGGGAAGATATTTTAACTAGCCTTTTGTTTCCAAGGGGTTGGGGGACCTGACTGGGCAGATAAATCTGTTAAATGTATTTGGTCAAGTGTGTTTGTTTATTTACGGAAAGGATTAAATAAATCAATTGTTTCTTAAATGGGTGGGGTTGTATTCTCCTATATACTATCTCTACATCTCCGGGGGAAAAAAAAAACACTTTTCTGCACCACTTTAAGAACAAATATCATTTAGTGCAATTGACCTAATATGAAATATTTTTCACTCAATCCTGCGCTTTGTCGACTTTGCGGTACAATCGTAATCTTTCTTATACTGGGTTTTATTTATCTGGGGCACATTCAGGGATGCAAAATCAGTCATTTCATGAACAAGTTCCGAACTTCTATTGACTTAACGGCACAACGGACACATCGTTCGAGGGGTTTTTAAAAGTAAATCGCATTGGGTCCACTGTCCCTGAATGATATTTGTTCACTGGTATAGAACAGTGGTTATTTGCGGAAATATTCGTTCTATGATTGGTATAGAACAGTGGTTATTTGAGGTGACATTTGTTCTAAGATTGGTATAGAAAAGTGGTTATTTGAGGGGATATTTGTTCTAAGATTGGTATAGAAAAGTGGTTATTTGCGGAGATATTCGTTCTATGATTGGAATAGAACAATGGTTATTTGAGGGGATATTTTTTCTAAGATTGGTATAGAAAAGTGGTTATTTGAGGGGATATTTGTTCTAAGATTGGTATAGAAAAGTGGTTATTTGAGGGGATATTTGTTCTAAGATTGGTATACAAAAGTGGTTATTTGAGGGGATATTTGTTCTAAGATTGGTATAGAAAAGTGGTTATTTGAGGGGATATTTGTTCTAAGATTGGTATAGAAAAGTGATTCTTGGTGGAGATATTTGTTCTAAAATTGGTATAGAAAAGTAAAGTGGTTATTTGAGGGGATATTTGTTCTAAGATTGGTATAGAAAAGTTGTTATTTGAGGGGATATTTGTTCTAAGATTGGTATAGAAAAGTGGTTATATGAGGGGATATTTGTTCTAAGATTGGTATAGAAAAGTGGTTATTTGAGGGGATATTTGTTCTAAAATTGGTATAGAAAAGTGGTTATTTGAGGGGATATTTGTTCTTAGATTGGTATAGAAAAGTGGTTATTTGAGGGGATATTTGTTTTAAGATTGGTATAGAAAAGTGGTTATTTGCGGAGATATTCGTTCTAAGATTGGTATAGAACAATGGTTATTTGAGGGGATATTTGTTCTAAGATTGGTATAGAAAAGTGGTTATTTGAGGGGATATTTGTTCTAAGATTGGTATAGAAAAGTGGTTATTTGAGGGGATATTTGTTCAAAGATTGGTATAGAAAAGTGGTTATTTGAGGGGATATTTGTTCTAAGATTGGTATATAGAAGTGTTTCTTGACGGAGATATTTGTTCTAAGATTGGTATAGAAAAGTGGTTCTTGGCGGAGATATTTGTTCTAAGATTGGTATAGAAAAGTGTTTCTTGGCGGAGATATTTGCAAAAAAAACGTTGTGCGCTCGGAAGTCAAACGACCTATACTGACATTTTGTTTATACAGATCGCGGAGTTCTCACGGCCCCCCACTGGGGTTTATCTGGTTATATCTCTGTGTTATCAACCGGGACGTGCTTGGAAAAAGCGCATCTCTGGCGCTTGTTGGGTCAGCTGTGAAAATGAAAGGACAATGCTAGCTCTGGGTACTGCCCGATCAGCCTGCTGCCTGGAAATGTGCATGACTAAACTGGCACTAACTAGGAGCTGCAATAGTGCAATCGATGTGGCCATATGCATACTAAACACGAAGAAACTATTCCACCAATCATTTCGTTTTGTGTTTGGCAGTAAAGGTAAAATGACAGACTACAGCAAGAGATAGATCGACCAGGATAATTCAAATGTCACCTAGTAGTGCCAAATACATTGTCCCACAACGACTGTGTATGCGTTGCATGAGATGGATCGGCCATCATAATTCAAGGGTAGTGCCAGATCAGCTTGGAGCCTGACGACGCAACGCTGATCTGGCACCACCCTTGAATTATCATGACTTTAGGGCAACAGATATAAAAGTGTGGTCACATCCACAGACATACATGACTTTAGGGCAATAGATGTAAAAGTGCGGTCACATCCACAGACGTACGTGACTTTAGAGCAACAGATGTAAAAGTGTGGTCACATGCACAGACGTACGTGACTTTTGGTCACGCCATTTCACCGCCCTTTCTCTAACAAGCCTCAGAACACAGGAACATCAGTATGTATAACCCATTGTGTCCCATTTACGCAATACCCACATTTTGGAGTTGTCCCCTCGGGACTGCATTGCAATTAAGGAGTCAGATCTACCATGATAGTTCAAGGCTGGTGGCAGAATAGCTTGGCGCCTATCCCAAGCTATTCTGCCACCACCCTTGAACTATCATGATCGAGCCATATCTGGCTGTGGTGGGTCGGGGCTGCATCAGATAAACTTCTGTGCAATGTGAAGTGTTAAATGAAACTGCTACAAATAAAACACCCCGTGATCGCTCACTGTCACGATTTCACGACGTATTTAATTAGGGGAGGGCGTGCGGCAACTGTGCACGAATAAAAGTCACGTCATTTGCATTGCATTACAGTTTTGTCCTCCTAAGTTGCTGAGAATACCAACGCTCTGCACAAAACGTTGTTTTATTTTCGTCAGTACACATTAAAGGCCCACTACCGCCGTAGCTGTTCAAAGATACAAAGTCTGCAACAGATGGTTACCAAACGCTGCACACAGGTCTAGTTATGGTTCATTTAGACACAGGACAATCCAGTTCAGCACAGGTCGTCTTTATATCAAGTAACCTGACAATGACTCCACTCCGTTCTAGAAATACAACGCTTTCAGTACGAGAAACAGCTAATAATAGATTGACACTCTAAACGCAGTGCAGAATAAATACGCTCGATTATGCGTGTGCTTTTGATGCGTGTCCAAACTGCTCAGTGTTAAAGTTCATTAGGTGGGTCGACAAGGCATAACAAACACAACTGGTGCTGAAATGTGTCTTCAGATTTATGCGTAATGGTACTGTAACCTCAATAGACTAGGAGTTTAAAAGCTCCCATAAACGAACATAAGTTGGCGTTAACGTTACAGCGTAGACCAGGCGTCCGTCCATGACGTTACGGCTTGGTCCAGGCGCCCGTCCATGACGTTACGGCTTGGACCAGGCGCCCGTCCATGACGTTACCCCTTGGACCAGGCGCCCGTCCATGACGTTACAGCGTGGACCAGACGCCCGTCCATGACGTTAGGGCTTGGACCAGGAGCCCGTCCATGACGTTACGGCTTGGTCCAGGCGCCCGTCCATGACGTTACAGCTTGGTCCAGGCGCCCGGTCATGACGTTACAGCTTGGTCCAGGCGCCCGTCCATGACGTTAGGGCTTGGTCCAGGCGCCCGTCCATGACGTTAAAGCTTGGACCAGGCGCCCGTCCATGACGTTACAGCTTGGACCAGGCGCCAGTCCATGACGTTAGGCATTGGTCTAGGTGCCCGTCCATGACGTTACGGTTTGGACCAGGCGCCCGTCCATGACGTTACAGCTTGGACCAGGCGCCAGTCCATGACGTTACAGCTTGGACCAGGCACCCGTCCATGACGTTACAGTGTGCACCAGGCGCCAGTCCATGACTTTAGGGCTTGGACCAGGCGCCCGTCCATGACGTTACAGCGTGGACCAGGCGTCCGTCCATGACGTTACAGCTTGGACCAGGCGCCCGGACATGACGTTACAGCGTGTACCAGGCGCCCGTCCATGACGTTACAGCGTGGACCAGGCGCCCGTCCATGACGTTACAACTTGGACCAGGCGCTCGTCCATGACGTTACAGCGTGGACCAGGCGCCCGAACATGACGTTACAGCGTGGTCCAGGCGCCCGTCCATGACGTTACAGCTTGGACCAGGCGCCCGTCATGACGTTACAGCTTGGACCAGACGCCTGGACATGACGTTACAGCGTAGACCAGGTGCCCGTCCATGACGTTACAGCGTGTACCAGGCGCCAGTCCATGACGTTACAGCTTGGACCAGGCGCCCGTCCATGACGTTACAGCGTGGACCAGGCGCCCGTCCATGACGATACAGCGTGGACCAGGCGCCCGTCCATGACGTTAGAGCTTGGACCAGGCGCTCGTCCATGACGTTACAGCGTGGACCAGACGCCCGTCCATGACGTTACAGCGTGGACCAGGCGCCCGGACATGACGTTACAGATTGGACCAGGCGCCCGTCCATGACGTTACAGCTTGGACCAGACGCCTGGACATGACGTTACAGCGTAGACCAGGTGCCCGTCCATGACGTTACAGCGTGTACCAGGCGCCAGTCCATGACGTTACAGCTTGGACCAGGCGCCCGTCCATGACGTTACAGCGTGGACCAGGCGCCCGTCCATGACGATACATCGTGGACCAGGCGCCCGTCCATGACGGTAGAGCTTGGACCAGGCGCTCGTCCATGACGTTACAGCGTGGACCAGACGCCCGTCCATGACGTTACAGCGTGGACCAGGCGCCCGGACATGACGTTACAGCGTGGTCCAGGCGCCCGTCCATGACGTTACAGCTTGGACCAGGCGCCGGTCCATGACGTTACAGCTTGGACCAGGCGCCTGGACATGACGTTACAGCGTAGACCAGGTGCCCGTCCATGACGTTACAGCTTGGACCAGGCGCCCGTCCATGACGTTACAGCGTGGACCAGGCGCCCGTCCATGACGTTACAGCGTGGACCAGGCGCCAGTCCATGACCTGACATCTTGGACCAGGCGCCCGTTCATGACGTTACAGCGTGGACCAGGCGCCCGGACATAACGTTACAGCGTGAACCAGGCGCCCGTCCATGACGTTACAGCTTGGACCAGGCGCCCGTCCATGAAAGCGATGAAAACGATCGCCCTAAACACAGATCATTTTGGTTACGTTATCAAGCCTGGGATTAAATGCGTGCTGGACTGTGATTTACCTTACAGCCTTCCACCATAAGGTACAAAATCACAAACCACCACGCCGATCTGGTTGTCATTTCAATGAAGAGGTCGCCATTAATTGGCCAGTGTTTGTCTCACAGGCACGGGATGATCATTGCATAGTTGGTAACTTCTTAACACGGGTAGTAGAAAAGTCGTTATTTACTACTAATTGTGTTAAGGTGACCAGTTATCAACGATCATCCAGTGCCTGCGGTTCGCCTAGACAAAATTAGCTGTGCAAGCAACAAACGGCAGTTACAATAGCGGAGTCAGTCGTGGAAAGACGGATTCAATCAGCCGTCACCTGACGTCTTCTGTTCTAAAGAAAACTAAAGGCGTCATGAAACACCTGTATTAACTATTTACAATGTGATGGTGAATAAATAAACATTGTTAGCCGCACTTTGTGTTGATGCCAGGCGACTGCCAGTAGCACTTCTTGTTTCCATGCCAACTGCGGGAGAAGGGTCGAGCGGAGTAACAGCATACACTAGGTGCCAAGCCAACCGGCAGGCAACACACTTGCGATATGTATTGGGGTTGGGCCGAGGGGTGAAGTGGGAGTTTAATCATTTCAAATATATGTGGTAATACATCAATCAAGTTGTGACATTGGCCCGGCCAGCCCGGCCCAGACGTTTGACAGTGAATCGGCATATCTCCCATGTGCTCAATGTCACACCGCCAACATTTGGAAAATGTGGCCGCCTTGGTTACATGCTAATGTGGCCTTGGTTACAAGTAATGTGCGTGCCAGTGGTGGTCGCGGGGTTTCAGATCGTGGGCCTCGTAGTGACAGCGCTGACTATGTTGGCTTATGAGGATTGCATTCAGTGACTGACTGACACCTGTTCCTGCTCGCCTACACCTGTGTGCGTTACCTGTATAAAGATCGATCCGCAGCCCGTCAATGTATCGATCAGAGGTTGTCCCCCCACACACCTGTCAGACAGCACTTAGCAACTGTCAATGAAATACGCCTGTCCCAGGTTATATCAACAGTAAATTAGATTCCATGAACTTAGGAACCGCGGGGGGAGGGGGAGAGGGGGGGCGAGGGGGGGGGGGACAAGGGGGGTATCTCACTGCGCCCCGTCCCCATGGCCGTCCCGTTTCTGCTTCAGGGTTTGGATTATTTTGCCTGTCGATAGATGAGCTCTCCCCTCCCGCTGTAAAAGGGTGGTCTATTTGTGCCACCCCCCCTCTCTTTGTTTGACCCTCCACCCACCCCCACTTCATTTGCTTCACCCCTCACCTCCCCCCCCCCCCACTCCCCCGGCCCTCTCACCCTCCAACTTGACTACATGCGCCTAAATACACATTAAAACACACGCGATGACTTCGTTTATGCCGACAGCGGACACATACGTCCTGTTTGACGGAAAAAAACTGAATTATTAAAACAATAATAATACAAACGCGATGAGGCGAGAAGCCTGCACTATACCGCAGCCAGCCAGACGACGACCAGCAGATACAAAGCCTGCGGGCAGTGCATGTAAGACAGGTGAAGCAGCGGTCAAGAAGCGCGCTATCAGCTCTGTGCAATGGGGCCTACCCTCTTCAAGATTAGACCGGGCGATGCTTGCAACGTCACACACAAGCTGGAGACAATCTACGAAAAGCGAGGGACGCGGATTATACGCGTTATATAAGGGCCGATGTCAGGAAACACAGTTCAGCTGGATAGCGCTCTCCCCGGCGCTCGCGCCTTGCCTTGCCTTGCCTTGCCGTCAGTGGTGCTCGTTCTGACGTACGGCTCAACCCCCTTCCCTCCCGCTGGACGCTTTTTGTCGACATCATTTCTTATTCAACGAGCAAAAGCCACAACCGTCCAAGAAATGTGGATAAACACTGGTCTCCGCAAGAGGCATAGATCTTCATGAGCCCCCGCAGTCGCGGGGGCTCATGAGGATCTATACCTCTTGCAATTCAATCGCGTTCACTAGTTTTCTCGGCAGTGATCATGGGGAAATAAAGTGCAAAATAAAAGGAAAGCTGATCAACCGTCCTGTATCAATACGTGAGACAGCAAAGCTTTCTGCCAGGCCATCCTCTCTGCGGTCGCTCGGCTGGAAATTAGTCGGTGGGGTGAGTTGCACGAGTGAACGTGGTCCTGCGTCCGCTACAGCTTAGTCAGTGCTTAGTGGCTGGCTCAGGACTGTGCTCACTCAATTAACTGGCCTCTGATGAATTATAGTACGGAGCATTGAGGAGGTTCGTCTGTCTATAGACAGATGAAGTGTAAGTGTGTGTGTATGTGTGTGTGTGTGTGTGTGTGTGTGTGTGTGTGTGTGTGTGTGTGTGTGTGTGTGTGTGCTTGTGTGTGTGTGTGTGTGTGTGTGTGTGTGTGTGTGTGTGTGTGTGCTTATGTGTGTGTGTGTATGTTTGTGCTTATGTGTGTGTGTGTGCCGGGTATGTATGTGTGTGTGTGTGTGTGTGTGTGTGTGTGTGTGTGTGTGTGTGTGTGTGTGTGTGTGTGTGCGTGCGTGTGTGCGTGCTGATCTACTCAAACAGCACCATGACAGACTAAATGGAAGATAATGGCGCCTTTTATAAACCAGCAGTATCGCGGGGTCAAGTCTCAGTTCAAACCTTTGGTGCCAGGTTAGTTCGGGTTTACGTCCACAGCACCGGACGGCCCTGACGGGCGGGTTATGGGGGACGGGGAAATCTATTGCCGTTGGTGCCACTTCATGAAGTGAGCACAAGTGACTTCAGCCCGACTACAATGGCCGCAGTGGCACAAACACTGTCGTACACGAGTCAATCAACTGTTGCAAAAGTCGGCCCGAGGGTTTGTACATACTGAATGCCGCGAAACCGCCTCATCCCTGTCCAATACTGAACGTTTTATACGCGTCTGTCCTCGCCACGCTGCAGTGAGAGGAAGACACCTGGAGCCAGCCACATGAGTCAGCTTAGTTCTGCGCCAGCCACTAAGCTGGACTCGGTACTAAGTGGGGACCTGTTCAGTTTGGCGCCCAGTCCTAATCAGGCGCTACCACTGGGCTGTACTAGATCGTGCAGTGCTCAACAGTTGGCGCTGAAGGCGATGGTGGCGTGAGAAGTGAAAGAGCAAGAGGGTGTAGACCCAGAACTGCTGTTGGACACATTAACGCATTAGTCACCCCTGGGACCATGACGGCACTGGGCCGGGTGGCGGACACTGGTCCTCCTCCCGGCTTTAGCTGGGGGGGGGGGAGGGGGGGAGGGGGGGAGCTCTGACAACTTTGATAAATGTTTCTTCTGCTGAGTTCTGTTCGTTCTCCATACTGCATTAATCTGGCTGTCCACATAATAATCGTAATATCATGGGCCAGCCTGTGTTTTATAGTAACGTCGTTGTTTCTATCAATGGCTGACGTTTCAGTTTACAGAGTGTTCATCTTCCTGGTCTAGTTTACGCCGCTGTTTGGATAAGTCAGGTAACTACAGCCGGGCTGACGACACTGGCAGCGTTCCCGGTTCAGCAGATTGCCTTTTGTAACCTGTTGTGCGGAGACGGCAATCCCTGCACACACCCTCCCCACTCTAAAGCCTCCATTCTGGTCTTATCCCCCCCCCCCCTCCCTCCCACGCCCTAACTCCCACCCTCTGCCCAACCCGCCGCAGACACACCTGGCACACCATTCACCGCCAAGTGCCGCAAGTCCGGGCTCGGAATCTCCTCGTCGTGAGACTGTTCGATACGGCACCGACTACGTATAACAGCAGTAAACCGTAAAACTGCATTTCTGCAGTGAATGATGAATGACCCATGCACGCAATGTGCAAGTAATCTGCGATCTGTGTCTTACTGCTGCAGGCGTCACGTCCACAATCAGGCACCTGCACACATTAATGTCCAAATAGTAATCCTGGGTTGCAGGGGTCGCTTGTGTGAGCACTCATGCAACTGACCCCAGGGGTTGGTGAGAATCCTCACGTCCTGCCAGCGGACATCGACCCCATGTCCATCACGCAAGGACCCCAGTGACACCTTGGTCCCTGGCCGGCTTCTGAACAAAATTTAATGTCATTACCCAGTATGCTAAAAATCATCGGTCCAAGTAAAAATCATCGGACCAACAACAACCGATGTCAGCCCGATTGCCTTTTGCTCGCTGTTTTGTTGACTACGACTGGGGAGCCGAGTATCGTCAAGTATTGACTAGGAGCAGTTCACTGGAAACTCTTCACCGGGATCCACTGAGGGGTGTGTATTGAACAGTGGTACGCTTGAACCTCCACCAACACTTCAAGTTCAGTTTGAGGAACAGACGGAGTCCATTTCGGTTGCAAGCTGCAAAAGGCAATCATTCCAGAAACACCAGCACCTGTAGCGGGCCCATGAGACTGTCCGTTTAATGCCTCACCGGCAAACACGCCGGGCGTGAGGGAGTCAGTGTAAATCACGGACCCTGACACGTGTTTGAAGTGGCAGCAGGGCCTCTCCACCCGCCCTGGAATGACCACTGTGCACGGGCGACAGTCACTGGGGTGCAATAGAACAGTGAACGGGGTGCTATAGATCAGGTCTAGTGGGGTAGCCGTTCACCGGGTGTCAATGACATAAAGTGGGTGGTTGTGTATGTACTGACAAGGAAGACGCATGCCTGTGTCTAGTGGAAGATTGGCGTGGACTGTGAAGATCACTGCAGATAAACGTGCTTCAGTCACGGGTAGTTATCCCGTCCCCACAGCCTTGTCACGTCCCAAACTCCCGTCCCCACAGCCTTGTCACGTCCCAAACTCTCGTCCCCACAGCACGTCCCAAACTCCCGTCCCCACAGCCTTGTCACGTCCCAAACTCCCGTCCCCACAGCACATCCCAAACTCCCGTCCCTACAGCCTTGTCACGTCCCAAACTCCCCTCCCCACAGTCTTGTCACGCCCCAAACTCCCGTCCCTACAGCCTTGTCACTTCCCAAACTCCCGCCCCCACAGCACGTCCCAAACTCCCGTCCCCACAGCCTTGTCACGTCCCAAACTCCCGTCCCCACAGCACGTCCCAAACTCCCGTCCCCACAGCACGTCCCAAACTCCCGTCCCCACAGTCTTGTCACGTCCAAACTCCCGTCCCCACAGCCTTGTCACGTCCCAAATCCCCCAATCCCCACAGCCTTTTTACGTCCCAAACGTCCGTCCCCACAGCCTTGTCACGCCCCAAACCCCCGTCCCCACAGCCTTGTCACGTCTCAAACTCCCGTCCCTACAACCTTGTCACGTCCCAAACTCCCGTCCCCACAGCCTTGCCACGTCCCAAACTCCCGTCCCCACAGCCTTGTCACGTCCCAAACTCCCGTCCCCACAGCCTTGTCACATCCCAAACTCCCGCCCCCACAGCCTTGTCACGTCCCAAACTCCCGTCCTCACAGCCTTGTCACGTCCCAAACTCCCATCCCCACAGCACGTCCCAAACCCCCGTCCCCACAGCACGTCCCAAACTCCCGTCCCCACAGCCTTGTCACGTTCCAAACTCCTGTCCCCACAGCCTTGTCACGTCCCAAACCCCCGTCCCCACAGCACATTTCAAACTCCCGTCCCAACAGCTTTGTCACGTCCCAAACAGACAGGGCGTTCCACTGAGTGTGTCAGGGCGTCGTGCGTCATACAGACAGGGCGTTCCAGTGTGTCAGGGCGTCGTGCGTCATACAGACAGGGCGTTCTATTGTACTGTGACACAATCAACCCATTCAGCCCGGACAAACTACAGCACAAATTAGATCGACCATGATAATTCAAGGGTTGTGTCAGAAGAGCTTGGCGCCATTAGACGCCAAGCTAATCTGGCACTACCATTGAATTATCATGTCGATCCATCTCCTGCAACTGGTACATAGCCCTTAGGTCACGCCGCCACAATTCAGGAAATGCGACCATGTGGTTCAATGGGATGATCATAGTCGAAGCAAACCACCACATTCCAAATGCGCAAAATGCTATCGGGCCGTCGGCCCACGCAGGGCATTGTATGGGACAACATCGGTCAGATGGCCTCTGACGCGCTGGGTTAGTATTACCAAGTTTTAAATATCGCGAATACACTGCTGTATACAGCCCATCCCTCTGTATCGACACAGACAAAGCTCATGTTTACCGGACGTGCTTGGGTTTCAGAAAGAAGCCGCCGTGCTCTCTAAAACTGCACGACAGGACTCCCGAGTACCCTACAACACGTACAGGCAGCGCTTACCCGACTTCCAACACTGCGCTCAGTCTGAAATGTACGACATGTTGAAATTGTATGAAGCGACCCATCTAAGGCTTTTCCATTGTATTCCGGGCCATTCGAGTGTACGGCGCCATTCAAACCCACCGAGCGAGTCGGGGGGACAAACCTCACGCACTAACAACATGAGCACTCTGGGGCACAGAACGTATTCCTATTTATCGTAAAATATTTTCGTTTTCAAAAGTGGCGTCCACTTTCTCAAGCATTATGAGGGGAACCAGTTCAATGCTGAGAAAAGTTAAACACCAACCAACTGCAAGAACTATAGATCCTAATGAGCCCCCGCAGTTGCGGGGGCTCATGAGGATCTATGCCTCCTGCTGACACCACTTTGGAAGAGCTAGAGTCTTTTCGTGTATTATTAACTCCTTCTACCCCAGACACACCACAGCAAGATATGGATCGACCATGATAGTTCAAGGGTGATGCCAGAATAGCTTGGCGCCTATGGGCGCCAAGCTATTCTGGCATCACCCTTGAACTATCATGGTCGATCTGTGTCCTGCACTGCACTGCAGTCTTCAGAGGACAACGGCAACATTTGGGGATTTCGGTCTTGGGGTACAAATAGTAACGAAGATTGCAGAACAACAGTCTGTATGAAACATCACCTCTATAAACGCTCTTGGTATGCATTTCAATAATGTTGCGCCAAAACTACTAACTGATCTTTAATTATGACGTTTAAATGACGTCAAATAATGTCGCAGAGTTGTACATGTCACCATAGAAACGGCACGTAGAGCAGTGCGTAATATTTGTTTGTCACGTCCATTTTGAAAAGGTATTTTTCTAACCCACGTCTCTAACCCCCCCACCCGAATTAATTACATGTGAGTAATTGTAATTGCCTTTCCAGGCGTGTTTCTTTCCGTGTTGGGATTTTCTGTACACTTTACACGCCTGGCAGTCACCTGCTTGGTCTGAGTTTCGTAAAATAACAAACTTTACAAAGGGAAGGACGGAGGCCTGTGTTACTGGGGCCTACTCACTTGGCTTGTGAAAAGATGGGCAGGAAAGAGATGAGAAGCACTGAGAACCAGTTAAATGGAGAATTTAGCCCTCAAAGCGTTCCCTGGAGAAGCCAGCTTTAGAGTTGTAACAAATATTTTCAGAAAACATAACTCGGCCCGCGTTTCAACAGACGCTTAGTCACTATTCTGCATGATTAATCGCCCCAAAAATCGCCATTAAATACATTTCGCATCAGTGAACCTCCTTTTAGAAAACAAATTAGCCCCAGTTATACTACCCTATCCGATTTCCTTTTTTCTTAACTTGGAAGCACGCGTGCCTGTGAATGTAGGCTTACAATTAAAACATTAATGCAGGTAAACACTGACGCAGCCGCCCTGTGTAGAACTGAACTGTGTGTGCACAAACAACAAATCACACGACGATTTAGTTTCTGTAAGCAGGACACTCCTACAAATTACATACAGAGTGTATTCCCTCATTGTCAGCTTTCCGAAAGAATGGAAAAAAGTGTAACCCCTTCACTGTGGCAACACAGCAAGCAACACCCACATCAGTGCATGAGACACAGATTCTCATGCGACGCAGGAGATGGATCAAACATAATTCAAGGGTAGTGACAGATTAGCTTGGCCCGTGACGGCGCCAAGCTAATCCGTCACTACCCTTGAATTATCACGTCGATCCATCTCCTTCAACTGGAACTACTGAGGCTTCTTGCTGACTTCGTTCATATCACGATGAGGCAGAAACTGGCGTAACGCAGACAGAAACTGGCGTAACGCAGAGGGCCTAAACTGGCGTAGCGCAGACCTAAACTGGCGTAACGTTGACAGAAACTGGCGTAACGCAGACAGAAACTGGTGTAACGCAGACAGAAACTGGCGTAACGCAGACAGAAACTGGTGTAACGCAGACAGAAACTGGCGTAACGCGGTCAGAAACTGGCGTAACGCGGACCTAAACTGGCGTAATGCAGACAGAAACTGGCGTAATGCAGACAGAAACTGGCGTAACGCAGACAGAAACTGGCGTAACGCAGACAAAAACTGGCGTAACGCTGACCTAAACTGGTGTAACGCAGACAGAAACTGGCGTAACGCAGACCCAGACAGAAACCAGTCATGCAGCAGTAAATTTCACTCATGGTTTCAATGACGTCACTCAGGTACCCGGCAGTGGATGGGTTACATGGCAAACAGCGCAAGGAGGACATTGCCCAGAGTGCTGTACCCGGAATAACCACGCAACCACCCAGTTCACACTCCATGAATCACGACGACTACATCGGCCAAAAGACCTAACTTGGCCAGTCAGTCCCAGCAAGTGGTCTATATTCTTATGACATCAGCCCAGGCGTCTGGTGACCTGATGTGAGTCTGTGTTTGTTACAGAAGGCAGGCGTGGCTGAAGGGTTACTGACCGTTCTGTTCAAGTCGGTCCTATTGATGACTGTAAGAGTTGGTCACGTCACGGTGTTTGCACAGTAAAAGGCGAGGCACTCACGAAGACGTTAACATGATAGATGCCGAGATAGCGAGAGAGCTGTCACACAAAAGTGTTCACACATCCGCTCTCACGTCTATACGCAGTCATCAAGCACAATCTACAGAGTGCAGTACGTGTCATTATATCAGTACGGGCGGTGGTGGTATCTGTCGGGTGGAGGGGGAGGGGCGGGGAAGAGAGGGGTGAGGTGGGGGTAGATGAGGAAGTGTGTGTGTGTGTGTGTGTGTGTGTGTGTGTGTGTGTGTGTTTGTGTGTGTGTGTGTGTGTGTAATGTGTGTGTGTGTATGTGTGTGTGTGTGTGTGTGTGTTTGTGTGTGTGTATGTGTGTGTGTGTGTGTGTGTGTGTGTGTGTGTGTGTGTGTGTGTAGCCCTTTCCCATTTGTAATAAGGAAGTTAAGCACGAGTATCCTCCCTTTGCTACACCGAGTTCCGGCAAGATGGCAGCAGACATAGAACGCATGAACGTGAAACAATTAAAAGATTTTCTTCGAAAACATGGACAACTTGTCAGTGGAAAAAAAGAAGAATTAGTGCGCAGAGCAAGAGGCACATTTCTGCTGCGAAAAGATGGTGAGGATGCTGTCGATGATGCTGTGGAAAGAAATGATGCAGGTCAGTAAACAGTTGACTCCACTGACCACTGCCATATGATATATTATAAATATTTCATATTTGTCAGCATGTGCTTCTTGTGCTTTGGACTCTGTTTATAAATTACATTATTGTCATATGTGTGTGTGTGTGTGTGTGTGTAAAATTTGATCTGCGAGTTAGTAGTTTTGTAATATAAGTAAAATCAATTATCCCTGATTCTGATATAAATAAAGTATTCTACATGGCATAAAGTACATGAAATTGTTAATATTAAAAAAAAAAATGATAAACTTTATGAAAAAAAATCAATGTCTGTTTACTTGAGTACCTATGCATTTTTGTAGCGCTATCAAACGTACTTCGAGCAGTCCCCTTTATTATTATTTAATTTAATTTTTTTTTTTTTTTACAAAATGCTGAGTGCTAACTACTAGCATCTATTTGATTGTCATAGTCAGAGTTCCTTTCAAATAATGAGTATGAAGTTGAAAATGATGTAACATGAGATGATATGATTTTTAAAAAAAATGTATAAAAAATGTATACACAGACACTTTTAGCACAGAGTACAATGACATTTGTTGGGTCCTCATTTTAGTTTTTTTAGCTCTCAGTCTCAGGGATCAGTTCACTTTAAAATTATCCACTCAAGTGTATCTGCATGTATTGTTCTTTCCAACAAAATGTTCCGAGCAAACAAGTGGATATTTGACCGTGTTATAATCTTGTCGGATCAAACGTAAGCGCTGCTCCCAAGCTCTTTTAAGTTGCTTGTTTGCTGGACAGCTATGTAGCTTGACAACTCTTCCGTCAATAATTTTTCCTCTGTGGTTATGGCAAATAACACAGTAATGTTTTCCACCTCCACATACTTTTGCCGATCTAGCCTTTAATGCTGACGCCATTGTCGAAACAGCAGCCGGAACTCAGTGAGCGTTCTCCTACGCTAAAGAGCAGCGAAAGATAACCCGTACTTGATGAGAAGTGAGACTGTCCTGTGGACTTCGCATCTTATACAGAAAAACATTAAATGCCAAACATTGAAACTGCGATACGATTTTTATACTGTGGCTATTTAGTTTCAAAGTTGATCACATATCTTTTTGTCGCTATTTAGTTGCAAAGTCGATCACATATCTTTTTAAACACAATAATTGCCGACGCCACGCACAACTATATACACAGGAAGTGGTGTCAGCGTCACACCGGACGTTAGAGGAAACGAGTCCCTGACGAGGTGATCGATCACGTCATTGATCTGGTAAAGACAAATATTGCCTTTCTCCCTGCCTTGATACACGAGGCTGTGACGGATACACTACCGCTTGTTTTGCGCGTGTCCAACATTACAGTCATTAAGCAACGTGGTCTGCAGATTTTTTTGCGGAATTGCATTCAATCAGTCGATCGATCGATCAATCAATCAATAAACCAATCAGTCAGTCAACCAATCTATCAGAGTTCAAAGATGGCCAGGAAGGACTGCTAGCGAGACTTGTAATGTCAGCATTCTCTTGGAAACGTCTGCAGATTGTAAACAGCTGACAGCAGCTAGGAAGATTTGTCGAATACTACGCAACAGTTGTTAGTGACAGTGAAAAGGACTAAACACGTATGTACAAATCGGCCGGCCTTCCCGCCTGTAACACATCACCCCGGTCACAAATGGTCACCGGACCGACCTCAGCAATATTTGACCCGTCCACCCAAGGCCGTCAAATGGCACTGCCAGAAAAAGTGTACTCGGCGGAGCTCTAGACACTCGCGGATCTGTTGGGAAACGGGTCCTGCCGACTTTCTCACTCTTGGACCTTTTCTGTGAAGCCGAAGGCCCGGTGTCTATAATTAGTGGTCAAGGGCGGTGTCTAGAATTAGTGGTCAAGGCCCGGCGTCTAGAATTAGTGGTCAAACCCGGCCGGCGTCTAGAAATAGTGGTCAAGGCCCGGTGTCTAGAATTAGTGGTCAAAGCCCGGTGTCTAGAATTAGTAGTCAGGCCCGGTGTCTAGAATTAGTAGTCAAGGCCCGGTGTCTAGAAGTAGTAGTCAAGGCCCGGTGTCTAGAATTAGTAGTCAAGGCCCGGTGTCTAGAATTAGTGGTTAAGGGCCGTGTCTAGAATTAGTGGTCAAGGCCCGGTGTCTAGAATTAGTGGTCAAAGCCCGGCCGGTGTCTAGAATTAGTGGTCAAGGCCCGGTGTCTAGAATTAGTGGTCAAGGCCCGGTGTCTAGAATTAGTAGTCAGGCCCGGTGTCTAGAATTAGTAGTCAAGGCCCGGTGTCTAGAATTAGTGATCAGGCCCGGTGTCTAGAATTAGTAGTCAAGGCCCGGTGTCTAGAATCAGTAGTCGAGGCCCGGTGTCTAGAATTAGTAGTCAAGGCCCGGTGTCTAGAATCAGTAGTCAAGGCCCGGTGTCTAGAATTAGTAGTCAAGGCCCGGTGTCTAGAATCAGTGGTCAAGGCCCGGTGTTTAGAATTAGTAGTCAAGGCCTGGTGTCTAGAATTAGTAGTCAAGGCCCGGTGTCTAGAATTGATAGTAGTCAAGGCCCGGTGTCTAGAATTAGTGGTCAAGGGCCGGTGTCTAGAATTAGTGGTCAAGGCCCGGCGTCTAGAATTAGTGGTCAAAGCCCGGCCGGTGTCTAGAATTAGTGGTCAAGGCCCGGTGTCTAGAATTAGTGGTCAAGACCCGGTGTCTAGAATTAGTAGTCAGGCCCGGTGTCTAGAATTAGTAGTCAAGGCCCGGTGTCTAGAATTAGTGATCAGGCCCGGTGTCTAGAATTAGTAGTCAAGGCCCGGTGTCTAGAATCAGTAGTCGAGGCCCAGTGTCTAGAATAAGTAGTCAAGGCCCGGTGTCTAGAATCAGTAGTCAAGGCCCGGTGTCTAGAATTAGTAGTCAAGGCCCGGTGTCTAGAATCAGTGGTCAAACCCCAGTGTCTAAAATTAGTAGTCAAGGCCCGGTGTCTAGAATTAGTAGTCAAGGCCCGGTGTCTAGAATCAGTAGTCAAGGCCCGTTGTCTAGAATTAGTAGTCAAGGCCCGGTGTCTAGAATCAGTGGTCAAGGCCCGGTGTCTAGAATTAGTGGTCACCCACCCACGTAACCCCCAAGGACGCATTTCTCAAATTGGGCAGTTGTCAGCTAACGACTATGTACCACTTGCAGTAGGTGGATCGACCATGATAATTCAAGGATAGTGCCAGATTAGCTTGGCGCCTCTCGGATGAAGAGTCAGCCTGTCAGCTGAAGTGTCCATTGATGAGATGAGTCTTCAACTGGCGCCTAAGAGAGCTACTGGCTTCAAAACACACACACACACATACACACACACACACACACACACACACACACACACACAAATATATATAGTCTGATATATATATATATATATATATATATATATATATATATATATATATATATATATATATATATATATATATATATATATATATATATATATATATATATATATATCAGACTATATATATTTGTGTGTGTGTGTGTGTGTGTGTGTGTGTGTGTGTGTGTGTGTGTGTGTGTGTGTGTGTGTGTGTGTGTGTGTGTGTGTATTTCTCGATTGCATAGATAACTCTAGCGGAACGCGTCAGCCGCTCGGTCTGTTTAGAAATGATAGTGATTGATTGATTATTGGTGTTTAACGCCGAGCAGGCAACTAAGGCCATCTCACGGCGGGAGAAATGATAGTATACGAACACTCCACTGACTTCCATGCTATAATCGTGAATTCCATGTTTTGGGGGATTCGTGGTTAGTGATTCGCAACACATCCTCCCCCTCCCCCCTTCCCTCCAAGTTGACACCCAAAATATAAAAATCGTCAATCCCCAACCCCCCCCCCCCCCCCCCCCACCTTCACATAAAGTGCTACCTTCGCGAATGCCTGTCGTTGAAGTACTTTTCATTACAGGATGCTACAGGTACAATGACACATTCCCTCGTTATCTACGCCATACCAGGAGGCTCAAGTTTTGTCTCACTGTCGCTTTAACCCTAATCATTCGGAATACACCAGTGTGTGAAACAAGTTTGACTAAAATAATTCAAGGGTAGTGCCAGAATAGCTTGGCGCCTCTAGGCGCCAAGCTATTCTGGCAACACCCTTGAACTAAAGCCATTGGTCTGTATCCTTATCTGTAAGTGCTGTAATGTTTTATGTAGCTTGCATATGGCTGTGTGCAAATTTGAAGCTTTTAGCTTCAGTATGATATGGGTTAATGTAGAGTCAAGTCTGTTGGCGGTGTTTACTGTTTTCTAATAAGGCGAAGACACATTCCAGTCAAGGGCGAAAGTGTGGAGTTACTCCGTTATGAGGACGCTAGATATGTTGACCTACTACAGGCTTGGCGTACGCTGCCTGCACTCAGCTCCTGTTTTACATCGTCCGCACAGAGTCGCCTGGCCTGCACTGTGAAGCTGAGACACAGTGTTTGACCCTTCAATACCAAAAAAACTGGTCAGCACCTACTGAACAGATCCTCATGAGCCCCCGCCATTGCGGGGGCTCATGAGGATCTATTCCTTTTGCTGAAACCACTTTACAAGGCCCCTTGGGCGGCAAGGGATGTTTGGCGTTGAATTTTCACTATTTCAGACCTGATCACATTCTGCGTCCGGCATCAGCATTGAAGGGGTAAGGAGAAGTGTGTGAACAGTTGGCAGCTGTTTGACTGTTTTATCACAGTTTACAATGTTCACCGCGTCTGTCTTCTACAGCTGGCGGTGTGGTGATCAACAAACTGTCAGGTCGGCCTTACCTGACTGAGATATGCGCGCTCATGTAGTAATTTGAGGAAGTCAGACAGTATATATGTGCCGGTCTGTGATTTTGGAACTTACGGATATAGCCGGAAGATCCAGCATGGCAGACCAGCGGGCACACATTGCGGTGTGACTCGAAGTGTTGCGGATGTACTATTTTGTAGTTCAAGACTCAAGCCTTGTCCGACAAGGCGCAGTCTGATAATTATGTGGTTGTACATAATCAATACAGACCCGTGTGATGATGTGAGCACATAGCAGAGGGGACAATGACTGATGACGGTTAGATGACGGCCCTTCCAATAACCTACTGTTGCACTTGTCGTACACAAACACAAACTATTAAGTTTACATTTTTTTCTTCTTTCTCTTCGTATTCTCACAAGTAAGTAAGAAAACATGCAGCATTGCGTAACAAAGGAAGAGCAACAAAGCAGCAGCAAACAAACAAACAAACAAACATGTTAAAAATATGCAGACTGTCTTTTTAAAGCTTTGTGTTTTGTAAAGTGACACTGGGTAGGGATGTCTGACGTCAGGTGTTTACAACACTGACTAGCAGCAAGTGACAAACCCGACACACATCTCAAGCACAATAACAAACACACACACGGCCTGAAACGATGGCACACAAACACAGCCTGAAACAATGACACACAAACACAGTCTGAAACAATGACACACAAACACAGCCTGAACAATGACACACAAACACAGCCTGAAGCAATGACACACAAACACAGCCTGAAACAACGACACACAATCACAGCCTGAAACAATGACACACAAACACAGCCTGAAGCAATGACACACAAACACAGCCTGAAACAATGACACACAATCACAGCCTGAAACAATGACACACAATCACAGCCTGAAACAATGACACACAAACACAGCCTGAAACAATGACACACAAACACGGCCTGAAGCAATGACACACAAACACGGCCTGAAACAATGACACACAAACACAGCCTGAAACAATGACACACAAACACAGCCTGAAAAAATAACAGGCGTAAATAAACATCTTGAGTCTTGGGCTCGTGACTGAATGTAAAGATTGGGACACACTATGCCACACCCTTCTGACGCCAATCAACCCCCGCCCCCCCCCCCCTCCTCCCCTAAGTCTTCCTCCAATGCTGGGAACTGGGAACTTGACATAATGTGCGCTAAGGAGTGGTTATCTTCAGTCTCGGGCACAATGTCGATTTTAATCCAGTGAGGGCTGGAGTCACAACAATCTTTAACTCAATCAAGGCGACCTGCACCAATAGCTGCAAACGAGTTGCAGAGCGTTGCCACTTGGCAACGCTCTGCGATACCATTGCAGCTGTTGATGCGGGGCGGCCTTGAATGAGTTAACTCACTCCACCCCAGACACACCACGGCAAGATATGGATCGACCATGAAAGTTCAAGGGTCATGCCAGAATAGCTTGGCGCCTCAGTATGGGCGCCAAGCTATTCTGGCATCACCCTTGAATTATTATGGTCGATCTGTGTCCTGCACTGCAACGCAAAGAACAGACTGCTACACAGCAAATACTAAAATGAGATTTGCAGCTGTGTATTCGCCGTGTGCGGCATGTGTCAACAGCGTTAAACGTCGCCTGCCTTGCATAGAACGCGTCGCGTCTGAAATGAGTTAATAATCATTCAACCCAGTCCGGCAACTACAAGCTTAACCCATTTAGCTCCGACGCACTGCAGGAGGAGATCGAGGAGGATGGATCTTGATAATTCAAGGGTAGTGCCGGATTAGCTTGGCGCCATCAGGCACCAAGCTAATCAAACGGTACCCTGTCTTACCTGTGTATTGTGGTTGTCTTACCTGTGTATCGTGACTGTCTTACCTGTGTATTGTGACTGTCTTATCTGTGTATTGTGATTGTCTTACCTGTGTATTGTGACTGTCTTATCTGTGTATTGTGATTGTCTTACCTGTGTATTGTGACTGTCTTACCTGTGTTTTGTGACTGTCTTACCTGTGTTTGCGAAATCGAAGGTAATGCAGTTGCTGACGACAGTGGAGCAATTCTGCCATAGTCCCTCATTTTGATTGAACGACGAAGGATACACAAACCACACTGGGCACCCGAATCCAATGACAAAGGCAGCGAAACCCAAAGGAAACAGTGCCGCACACACGACGTAGAGACTGGAACGGCCAGTTTTCTTCGCCATGTTGATCCAGTCTAGTCTGTAAGGAAGACCGAAAGAAAATGTCGTCTGCTCTTGCACCTGTCGTCTGCTGTCGCTGTTTGGCGGTAGCTTGTCACTCTTCCGCCTCTACTGAACCGAAAAAACAATCGAGTGTGCTTTGTTAGTCCACACTTGTCGCTGGAGTCAAGTCCACGCACCGCGGCTGTCGAAAGAAAGTTGTCCTCTTTCTCTGCTATGGCCACAGACAGGCTTCGGGTTGTGTCATTGTGTGTCACAGGTAGGGCGTCTACCTACACCACACTTGAGTCGGCTACGCACGCATACCTAGGGATGGCTATAGCAGAACTAATAGCTTATACCGGCTTTGTGCGGGTAGGGCGCCGTAATAGAGCTAGGCAAGTCGGGTGTCTTGCCTGACCCGTTTTCATTCACTACGCGAAGGCTGGCGCGTCACGAAATGTACATCTGTGGGTGGGGCAAACGTCAGCCCGCGTTTTTGATTAGCCTGGTTGGGAGCCGCGTACACATGGTGCGATCAGACCTGCCTAGTGCGACACAGGCCCGCAGCTATGCACGCGTGTACTGCGGGATAAAATATTAATATAAACGACAGCCAGACTGCTCTATACAGGTTTCATCCACTTTTGTTGTCAGGTCCAGTAGACAGTTGTTGTCAGGTCCAGTGTACAGTTGTTGTCAGGTCCAGTTTACAGTTGTTGTCAGGTCCAGTTTACAGTTGTTGTCAGGTCTAGTTTACAGTTGTTGTCAGGTCTAGTTTACAGTTGTTGTCAGGTCCAGTTTACAGTTGTTGTCAGGTCTAGTTTACAGTTGTTGTCAGGTCTAGTTTACAGTTGTTGTCAGGTCCAGTTTACAGTTGTTGTCAGGTCCAGTTTACAGTTGTTGTCAGACCCAGTTTACAGTTGTTGTCAGGTCTAGTTTACAGTTGTTGTCAGGTCTAGTTTACAGTTGTTGTCAGGTCTAGTTTACAGTTGTTGTCAGGTCCAGTTTACAGTTGTCAGACCCAGTTTACAGTTGTTGTCAGGTCCAGTTTACAGTTGTTGTCAGGTCTAGTTTACAGTTGTTCTCAGGTCCAGTTTACAGTTGTTGTCAGGTCTAGCTTACATTTGTTGTCAGGTCTAGTTTACAGTTGTTGTCAGGTCTAGTTTACAGTTGTTGTCAGACCCAGTTTACAGTTGTTGTCAGGTCCAGTTTACAGTTGTTGTCAGATCCAGTTTACAGTTGTTGTCAGATCCAGTTTACAGTTGTTGTCAGATCCAGTTTACAGTTGTTGTCAGGTCCAGTTTACAGTTGTTGTCAGGTCCAGTAGACAGTTGTTGTCAGGTCCAGTTTACAGTTGTTGTCAGGTCCAGTTTACAGTTGTTGTCAGGTCTAGTTTACAGTTGTTGTCAGGTCTAGTTTACAGTTGTTGTCAGGTCCAGTTTACAGTTGTTGTCAGACCCAGTTTACAGTTGTTGTCAGGTCTAGTTTACAGTTGTTGTCAGGTCTAGTTTACAGTTGTTGTCAGGTCTAGTTTACAGTTGTTGTCAGGTCCAGTTTACAGTTGTTGTCAGGTCCAGTTTACAGTTACCAATCCTATTAACCCTTTGGGTGTCGGTAGCGGTTTTCGTCGCGCGATGATTCCTGCAGGATGTCCGGAGTGTTGTTATTCCTGCAGCATGTCCGGAGTGTTGTTATTCCTGCAGCATGTCCGGAGTGTTGTTATTCCTGCAGCATGTCCGGAGTGTTGTTATTCCTGCAGCATGTCCGGAGTGTTGTTATTCCTGCAGCATGTCCGGAGTGTTGTTATTCCTGCAGCATGTCCGGAGTGTTGTTATTCCTGCAGGATGTCCGGAGTGTTGTTATTCCTGCAGCATGTCCGGAGTGTTGTTATCCATGCAGGATGTCCGGAGTGTTGTTATTCCTGCAGCATGTCCGGAGTGTTGTTATCCATGCAGGCTGTCCGGAGTGTTGTTATCCCTGCAGGATGTTGAGTGTTGTTATCCATGCAGGATGTCCGGAGTGTTGTTATTCCTGCAGCATGTCCGGAGTGTTGTTATCCATGCAGGATGTCCGGAGTGTTGTTATCCCTGCAGGATGTCCGGAGTGTTGTTATCCATGCAGGATGTCCGGAGTATTGTTATTCCTGCAGCATGTCCGGAGTGTTGCTATTCCTGCAGCATGTCCGGAGTGTTGTTATTCCTGCAGGATGTCCGGAGTGTTGTTATTCCTGCAGGATGTCCGGAGTGTTGTTATCCCAGCAGGATGTCCGGAGTGTTGTTATTCCTGCAGGATGTCCGGAGTGTTGCTATTCCTGCAGGATGTCCGGAGTGTTGTTATTCCTGCAGGATGTCCGGAGTGTTGCTTTCCCTGCAGGATGTCCTGAGTGTTGTTATTCCTGCAGGATGTCCGGAGTGTTGTTATTCCTGCAGGATGTCAGGATGTTGTTATTCCTGCAGGATGTCAGGATGTTGTTATTCCTGCAGGATGTCAGGAGTGTTGTTATTCCTGCAGGATGTCAGGCTGTTGTTATTCCTGCAGGATGTCGGGAGTGTTGTTATTCCTGCATAATGTCGGGGGAGTTGTTATTCCTGCAGGATGTCCGGAGTGTTGTTATTCCTGCAGGATGCCAGGCTATTGTTATTCCTGCAGGATATTGGGAGTGTTGTTATTCCTGCAGGATGTTGGGAGTGTTGTTATTCCTGCAGGATGTCAGGATGTTGTTATTCCTATAGGATGTTAGGGTGTTGCTATTATTGTAATATGTCAGGGTGTTGTTATTCCTGCAAGATGTCAGGGTGTTGTTATTTCTGCAGGATGTCAGGGTGTTGTTATTCCTGCAGGATGTCAGGGTGTTGTTATTCCTGCAGGATGTCAGGGTGTTGTTATTCCTGTAGGATGTTAGGGTGTTATTATTCCTGTAGGATGTTAGGGTGTTGTTATTCCTGTAGGATGTCAGGGTGTTATTATTCCTGTAGGATGTTAGGGTGTTGTTATTCTTGCAGGATGTCAGGGTGTTGTTATTCCTGCAGGATGTCAGGGTGTTGTTATTCCTGTAGGATGTTAGGGTGTTATTATTCCTGTAGAATGTTAGGGTGTTGTTATTCCTGTAGGATGTCAGGCCTGTTGTTATTCCTGCAGGATGTCCGGAGTGTTGTTATTCCTGCAGGATGCCAGGCTATTGTTATTTTTGCAGGTTATTGGGAGTGTTGTTATTCCTGCAGGATGTCAGGCTGCAGGAATAACAACACTCCCAATATGTTATTGTTATTCCTGCAGGATATTGGGAGTGTTGTTATTCCTGCAGGATGTTGGGAGTGTTGTTATTCCTGCAGGATGTCAGGATGTTGTTATTCCTACAGGATGTTAGGGTGTTGCTATTCTTGTAATATGTCAGGGTGTTGTTATTCCTGCAAGATGTCAGGGTGTTGTTATTTCTGCAGGATGTCAGGGTGTTGTTATTCCTGCAGGATGTCAAGGTGTTGTTATTCCTGCAGGATGTCAGGGTGTTGTTATTCCTGTAGGATGTTAGGGTGTTATGATTCCTGTAGGATGTTAGGGTGTTGTTATTCCTGTAGGATGTCAGGGTGTTATTATTCCTGTAGGATGTTAGGGTGTTGTTATTCCTGCAGGATGTCAGGGTGTTGTTATTCCTGCAGGATGTCAGGGTGTTGTTATTCCTGTAGGATGTTAGGGTGTTATTATTCCTGTAGGATGTTAAGGTGTTGTTATTCCTGTAGGATGTCAGGCTGTTGTTATTCCTGCAGGATGTCCGGAGTGTTGTTATTCCTGCAGGATGTCAGGCTATTGTTATTTTTGCAGGTTATTGGGAGTGTTGTTATTCCTGCAGGATGTCAGGCTGCAGGAATAACAACACTCCCAATATGTTATTGTTATTCCTGCAGGATATTGGGAGTGTTGTTATTCCTGCAGGATGTTGGGAGTGTTGTTATTCCTGCAGGATGTCAGGATGTTGTTATTCCTACAGGATGTTAGGGTGTTGCTATTCTTGTAATATGTCAGGGTGTTGTTATTCCTGCAAGTGTCAGGGTGTTGTTATTTCTGCAGGATGTCAGGGTGTTGTTATTCCTGCAGGATGTTCGGGTGTTGTTGTTCCTGTAGGATGTCAGGGTGTTGTTATTCCTGCAGGATGTTAGGGTGTTGTTATTCCTGTAGGATGTCAGGGTGTTGTTATTCCTGCAGAATGTCAGGGTGTTGTTATTCCTGCAGGATGTCGGGAGTGTTGTTATTCCTGCAGGATGTCAGGGTGTTGGTATTCCTGCAGGATGTCAGTGTTGTTATCTTGCAGGATGTCAGTGTTGTTATTCCTGCAGGATATCAGTGTTGTTATTCCTGCAGGATGTCAGAGTGTTGTTATTCCTGCAGGAATCATCGTGACAAAACCCGCTACCGACTGGCAAAGGGTTTATTTTGTCCTCAAGAGGTGTAGAGTCGCGTGGGACTTTTCAGCCGCAGCGTCTCGTGAGAATCTACAGCTCCAGGCGAGATCGGCCGCATTTATATCTCATCCCAGAAGGACTGACTACAACTGGTCCCGTGTTTCCCGCTGCATGTACATCCCAGTTGGCAGAAGATCATCGGGTGAACGAAAGCCGTGACATGACAGTGCCGCGGGCCGATGACAGCTTGCATCAGCCAAAGAATAATTGAGACTTGGTAGCGCCATACAGGTGTGACTGTAGAACGGGGTGGTCTGTTTATACCATAGTTATTGTGTGTCGGGTAGCTGTGCCGGCAAGTGGGCCATGCTGGCTGATTGTTGGTCAGAGGCCATGCTGGCTGGTTGTTGACACACCTGACACAGTAGACCCCTAAGTGGGCCATGCTGGCTTGTTGTTGACACACCTGACACAGTAGACCCCAAGTGGGCCATGCTGGCTGGTTGTTGACACACCTGACACAGTAGACTCCTAAGTGGGCCATGCTCACCTGACACAGTAGACCCCCAAGTGGGCCATGCTGGCTGGTTGTTGACACACCTGATAAAGTAGACCCCCAAGTGGGCCATGCTGGCTGGTTGTTGACACACCTGACACAGTAGACCCCCAAATCGTGACGCTGCACTACACCTGTGTGGACTCGGGTCACCTGAGCGTGGTCAGCTTTAAATCTCTGCTGACCTTCGCGTAGACCAGTCTACCATATGCGTGAATCAGCGTGTGACACCCTGGGTGTCAGGCTAAGCGTGAATCAGCGTGTGACACCCTGGGTTTCAGGCTAAGCGTGAATCAGCGTGTGACACCCTGGGTGTCAGGCTAAGTGTGAATGAGCGTGTGACACCCTGGGTTTCAGGCTAAGCGTGAATCAGCGTGTGACACCCTGGGTGTCAGGCTAAGTGTGACTCAGCGTGTGACACCCTGAGTGTCAGGCTAAGCGTGAATCAGCGTGTGATACCCTGGGTTTCAGGCTAAGCGTGAATCAGCGTGTGACACCCTGGGTGTCAGGCTAAGCGTGAATCAGCGTGTGACACCCTGGGTGTCAGGCTAAGCGTGAATTAGCGTGTGACACCATGGGTTTCAGGCTAAGAACAACAGGCTTAACCCTGTCAGCCCCAACACCTTGCAGCAGGAGATGGATTGACCATGATAATTCAAGGGTAATGCCTGATGAGCTTGGCGAATGTCGGCGCCATGTTAATCTGGCACTACCCTTGAATTATGCTCGATCCAGCCTCCTCATCCCCCGCACCAAACTCAGCACTTTCGGCCCTCGCTCCTTCTCAGTATACGGCCCATCCACCTGGAACACTCTCCCACTCTCTCTCCGTCAGAAACACTCTCTCTCCTCCTTCCAGTTCGCCCTCAAAACTCACCTTTTTCAACAGTTCTAGCACTATATCACCACACTCACCACCCCAAGCTGACCGTTGTTGAATGTATTTTCACTATTTGTGTGAGTCATTGTCTAAAGCGTGCGCATGCGTGTGCGACTTGTGAGTGCGCGCTTAGAGTTTTAATTATTATAAGATAAGCGCATTATAAATACCGTAATTATTATTTTATTTTATCCACCTCCTGCAACTTGTGCATAGTCGTTAAAGGAACATTTCCAAAATATGGGAAATGCACCCGTGTGGATAAAAGGGTTAATCTCCCCGCTGTTCCTCCCACAAAGAGGTACATGTACTAGGCTACATCATCACGTGTACTAGGATACATCATCACGTGTACTAGGCTGCATCATCACGTGTACTAGGCTGCATCATCACGTGTACTAGGCTGCATCAGCCGTGTGGTGCTATCGCGTGTACTAGGCTGCATCGTCACGTGTACTAGGCTGCATCATCACGTGTACTAGGCTACATCAACCGTGTGGTGCTATCACGTGTACTAGGCTACACCAGCCGTGTGGTGCTATCACATGTACTAGGCTGCATCATCACGTGTACTAGGCTGCATCATCACGTGTACTGGGCTACATCATCACGTGTACTAGGCTACATCATCACGTGTACTAGGCTACATCAGCCGTGTGGTGCTATCACGTGTACTAGGCTACATCATCACGTGTACTAGGCTGCATCATCACGTGTACTAGGCTACATCATCACGTGTACTAGGCTGCATCATCACGTGTACTAGGCTGCATCATCACATGTACTAGGCTGCATCATCACGTGTACTAGGCTACATCATCACGTGTACTAGGCTGCATCATCACGTGTACTAGGCTACATCATCACATGTACTAGGCTACATCATCACGTGTACTAGGCTACATCAACCGTGTGGTGCTATCACATGTACTAGGCTGCATCATCACGTGTACTAGGCTACATCATCACGTGTACTAGGCTGCATCATCACGTGTACTAGGCTGCATCATCACGTGTACTAGGCTGCATCATCACATGTACTAGGCTGCATCATCACGTGTACTAGGTTGCATCATCACGTGTACTAGGCTGCATCATCACGTGTACTAGGCTGCATCATCACGTGTACTAGGCTGCATCATCACATGTACTAGGCTGCATCATCACGTGTACTAGGCTACATCATCACGTGTACTAGGCTACATCAACCGTGTGGTGCTATCACATGTACTAGGCTGCATCATCACGTGTACTAGGCTACATCATCACGTGTACTAGGCTGCATCATCACGTGTACTAGGCTGCATCATCACGTGTACTAGGCTGCATCATCACGTGTACTAGGCTACATCATCACGTGTACTAGGCTGCATCATCACATGTACTAGGCTGCATCATCACGTGTACTAGGCTGCATCATCACGTGTACTAGGCTGCATCACCACGTGTACTAGGCTGCATCTTCACATGTACTAGGCTGCATCATCACGTGTACTAGGCTGCATCATCACGTGTACTAGGCTGCATCATCACGTGTACTAGGCTACATCATCACATGTACTAGGCTACATCATCACGTGTACTAGGCTACATCAACCGTGTGGTGCTATCACATGTACTAGGCTGCATCATCACGTGTACTAGGCTACATCATCACGTGTACTAGGCTGCATCATCACGTGTACTAGGCTGCATCATCACGTGTACTAGGCTGCATCATCACGTGTACTAGGCTACATCATCACATGTACTAGGCTGCATCATCACGTGTACTAGGCTACATCATCACGTGTACTAGGCTGCATCATCACATGTACTAGGCTGCATCATCACGTGTACTAGGCTGCATCATCACGTGTAGTAGGCTGCATCATCACGTGTACTAGGCTGCATCATCACATGTACTAGGCTACATCAACCGTGTGGTGCTATCACATGTACTAGGCTGCATCATCACGTGTACTAGGCTGCATCATCACGTGTACTAGGCTACATCAACCGTGTGGTGCTATCACGTGTACTAGGCTGCATCAGCCGTGTGGTGATATCACATGTACTAGGCTGCATCATCACGTGTACTAGGCTACATCATCACGTGTACTAGGCTGCGTCATCACGTGTACTAGGCTGCATCATCACGTGTACTAGGCTACATCATCACGTGTACTAGGCTGCATCATCACATGTACTAGGCTGCATCATCACGTGTACTAGGCTGCATCATCACGTGTAGTAGGCTACATCATCACGTGTACTAGGCTGCATCATCACATGTACTAGGCTACATCAACCGTGTGGTGCTATCACATGTACTAGGCTGCATCATCACGTGTACTAGGCTACATCAGCCGTGTGGTGCTATCACATGTACTAGGCTGCATCATCACGTGTACTAGGCTACATCAACCGTGTGGTGCTATCACATGTACTAGGCTGCATCATCACGTGTACTAGGCTACATCAACCGTGTGGTGCTATCACGTGTACTAGGCTACATCAGCCGTGTGGTGATATCATGGACTAGGCTACATCATCACGTGTACTAGGCTACATCAGCCGTGTGGTGATATGACATGTACTAGGCTGCATCATCACGTGTACTAGGCTACATCAGCCTTGTGGTGCTATCACGTGTACTAGGCTACATCAGCCGTGTGGTGCTATCACGTGTACTAGGCTACATCGGCTGGTGCTATCACATGTACTAGGCTACATCAGCCTCAGTTGTGGTGCTATCACGTGGACTAGGCTACATCAGTTTTGTGGTGCTCAATATCCCATGATATGCTACTTCGTCACAACTTACACATGTGTGTATAAAACAGAACTAAAGTACTGAAAACCACTGGCACTCACAAAGTAAAATGGACGATACGGTGAAAAGATAACGATCGATGTTTTGCTAAACAATGTTGAGTCTGATTCAGTATTCAGTCCCTGAAACGCCCGGCGCTAATCGCGAGCGAGTCGACTGTGACACCTTAAAGATTGATTAGCTTGGTGGCTGGATATGCACCACGTCATTAGACACTATGCTCGAGTCTGTCCAGATATACTATATCGTCTGCTAATTTGTGAGACATTTCAAAGTAAGAATGGCGGCGTCGATTGTCCTCTTGTCATCACTCCTGTGATACAAGTCCCACCCACAGACCAGAGTCCACAGACAGGCCTCGTGTTACGTCAATATATGTACCCATCCATGTTTTATTTTCCTTTTTTGACACATGTACTCATATAGTGTATAACTAGCAAATTAATTATTCATGAGCTTGCTAGACTATACTTTCCGGCCGTCTTCCCGAGAAACATTGCGACCCTGTCACTTATTGATGAAGCCAAGGTCTTGCGAAATAAAATACTGTTCTGCTGAAACACTAATGCATCCTTTGTAAGTATGACAACGTTAACACTTTGATTAATGTAAACTGACTTGCCGTTCTTCAGCAATGCCGAAGATATTTCTCGTCCGTGTACATGCCGCAATCGTGTGCTTCGGCACTCGCACTTGAACGTGGAAACCCGTAAAAAGCGCAAAGAGTACTGTGATGAAGCTCTATGCTCGTGCATAGTGCTCACACATTAGGTTATATACGGTACGGTTTTTGTTAACGGTTTGTTTGTGCCGATAGTCCGTGGGGCCTGCTGACCACGTGGAATCTGTAAGACATGGTTAGCACGGAGTTTAGTGAGTACTGTTATAGTGAGTTCTAGGCAAAAGTTAGTCTGTCAGAGGATTAGAAACGGTAGTGCGGGGCTTGACTGTCATTCTGGACAGACGTTATGCGAGATACCTTAGCCCGCATTCCAAGACTCTGAAGCCTAGATTTCAGGTATGTTTCTATATATGTAGTATTGATAGTTGCTTAGTTAAAGACAGTATGCGTTGCTAAGAGTAATTTGCTTGGATAGTGTTGACCGGTTTTGGTTCAGTTATGTTGGTTTAGAATTCAGTGAAGTAACCGGTGTTTTTGGTATACAGTTATTTACCGAGATGGATAACTAAAAGAATGTGAGGTGTGTATGTCTAAGTCTCTATGAAGATAGTACGTGGTTGGTTAAGCATAGTCTTTTCTAGTGTATAGAGTAGTGTATAGCAAGAGTGTTAGGCTATAGTCTGTTTCAAGATAGTGACAGATATGGGGGTGTTACGGAAGTAGACAGTTTATGAAGCACGTGTGTGTGTGTGAATGAACGTGTGAGTTATTTGTATCAGCCAGGTTACGTGACGTTTCTCATTGATCCAATATGTTGTGTGTTTAGCAAGCGTTACGTTTGGATCCTTGTTGTTGTGTTTAGAGTGCTTGTAAAGAGTGGAACGACGGACGCCGAGACGTCAGTCACAGGTGGGATCTAACGTGAGGTCATCCCTCCAGCTCTTCGCTCAGAGTGAGTCTGATCGGGACCAAGATACCCGGATCACAGCGAGAACTGCGCTACGGTGCGAGTACAAGGACGTCCATGTTACAGACAGGACGACAGGAAAGAGCATACAACGGACTTGCACGCCTAGACGTGAGAAGGACCAACGTAACCAGGCAATAACATCAAACAGATTGGAGATTGAGAACTAACACCTAGCCTGGCGAGATATTGTGAATTGTGTGTGTATGATGTTCGGATGTTAGTAGAGAAGTCTGTATAGTTTGATAGTCTTTTAAGCGTTTCTTTTCTTTTATATTGTATAAAAGTCACTTTAGAAAGGGAGCCCGTGTGTTGAGTTTTACCGCATGAATGCGCCCGTCTGAGTCAGTGGCGGTGTATGCGTCTGTTGCGTGAGAGCCTTTCGTGTGACCGGCTGTGGGCAAGTCTGCGTGCGTTACAAGTACAAATAGCTAAAGAAACTAACTTATAACTTCAAACCGTCATTGTTATTGATGCATAACACCAACTATAATCGCGAAATGCAACGTGCCATCCTAAACAAAAACACACCGAAAACTGTATTACCGTAGGAGGTAGATGTAACAGCCAAACGCTGAAACTGAATTTACTGAACACAGTTAGCTCTCTTGCGTCAACAAACCTGTCGTCTGCTGTCTACCCCAGTACTTTGCTGTTTGTTTTCTTGTTTGTTCGCTACTATGTTTTTTTTTTTTTCTTTTTTAAGTTATTCGCCACATTGCTGATATGGGTGTTTCATTGCCCAAACTTTACTTATGAATTAAACTGAATTAAAATTAAAAATCATTTTGTGAATATGCATATGTCTTGTTTCGGTGTGCATGATGGACTCGGTATGCAAACCTAACATGGTCGCACAGAGTCGAGGACAAGAAGCGAAGGTAAAGTTTTGTTTTGGACTGGGTACATAAATTATATTGAGCAGCATTTTGCTTGATATAGTGCGGAAAACAGACAGGTGTGATTACTTGACCCGAAACTAATGTCCTCGTCAGTCTTCGACTCGGACACTGATTTTGATTCGGGTCAAGTAATCACGTCTGCCTGCTGTTACCGCACTAAATCAAGCAAACCGCTCCTCAATATAATCTAGGACCCAACAGCTAGGTGTTGAATCCATGATATAATATACTGTCAGGAAGTTCTGCTGTCTTGGTTGCTAAGCAACGCTAAGATTGCCCCCTTCACTGCCAGTGGACTTGTTCCTTCAACAATCAAAAGCCACGACCGCTCAAGGAACATAGATACAAGTTTGTCTCAGCACGAGGCATAGATCCTCATGAGCCCCCGCAATTGCGGGGGCTCATGAGGCTCTATGCCTCTTGCAGCTGAATGGTGTTGACCTTTTCTCGACGGTCAAGGGGTTAAACAATCAGTACAAGGGTTAAACACTCAGTACAAGGGGTTAAACACTCAGTACGCGGTCAAGCGGTTAAACAATCAGTACGGGGTTTTCTTCCCACCACATCTGTACAAACTGTGCTGGACTCCTATCAATCGGCCCGATGTCGGATGCAGCCTTGGCCCGCGCAGGGCCAAAAGCGGTCCTCATCGGTCCGGTTAGCTCTCGCTTAATATGCCACTGGCAGATTCTACAGGTAAACGTATCGGAGGCAGGTGTCGCGGCAAACACACCTAGCACAGCACAATCATTGCACAACGCCAACCCGGAACGTGATAACGTTTCGGTGCATACCCAGCAAGCGAAGGTCATTGGGCCGATGTCGACTGACCATTCGTGCGCAGGGCCACCGTGCGGCCTACGACGGCTCGAATACATCCTGCTAACACAGTGGGCAGGCCAACAAAGATTTCTTTGTTCCATGCAGTTGATAGGCGATACTGGGCCAGACTTTCACTGTTCACTAACGTCACAGGCCGGACGATCTTTTCAGCAATCATAAAGCTAGTGCACGTATTGGCAGTACAGAGTTCTTTCTAGCCTCGATCCCCTAACGCGGAAACTACTGAAGGTGACCTTGAGAGGCGCTAAGTTCGTTTTGGGCAGACGTTGGTTGTATTGAATAAAGTGAGAGTACACGAAATAAAATGTTGTCTCATATCATTTGTACACTGACGACTTCATTACACCGGAAGAGCTAGGAATCGTAACCGCTTCAGTCGCAGCCGAGAAAAAAACCAACACGACTGATCCAACTGCAGAGACATAGATCCTCATGAGCTACTGCGGGGGCTCATGAGGATCTATGTCTCTTGCTGAGACCAGTTTCCACCCATGTTTCTCGGGCGGTGTTGGCTTTTGGTCGCTAAATGAACCGAGATTTCAAAAACGAACACAGCGCGCACAGAGCACGTCAGTGCTGTGGTAGTGAAGGGGTATTACATTGAAATGAGACACTCTCAGTACGTCACTTACATCGTCATTATACATTTGATGTAACAAAGTGGGTGATGGTGATTTTCAGTTTTCAGTGAGCTTGTTTTCCTGACGTGTACGTGGAGGCGCGTTCTGCGGGGCCACAACAAATAGTCCATAAGCCAGTCCTCGGCTACCGTGCACCCCCCTCCCCCCCCCCCCCCTCCCGGTACTCAATAAGATGGGATTCAAAGTGTACCTTAGTATGTCCCAAGATGTTTAAGCCATGTTCCCCTAAAATGCTTAGTAACACACCAGAGATGTAGCCGATGGCGCAAGGGTACCCCCATTCACGCTCTTCATAGATGCTAAAAATGATGAGGTTGAGAAACATTTTCCTCTAAATAAATCTGAATTTATTCCAGAGGCCCAAATCAGGCAATATTATGTTAAGGCACACCTTCCGCTTCTGCAAAAAAAAAAAAATAGAATGAAAACATATTGAATCTCTGGCTCACAGTAAAGGTATTTGTGCACCCAGTAAATGGACATTTCCGCAACATCGCAACAAACAAAAAAAAAGACAAAAATAATGTGTCAGATGCCTTCAGACATTTTCTATAGCACTGGCAGTCCATTTTCAGGCTTACATCATTAAAACAGGATGTCACAATTATTATAAACTTGGCTAGGTGATGCTGTGATCACTGTAAGTGCCACAGTGGTTGATTTTTGTATCCCTACCCCCAAGTTGTAAAAATACACAAACTTAAAAGAAAAACAGAAGATAGTGGTAGAAAACCCTTTATAATAGAAACATTGAACGACGTTTCGGATCAAAGAACCTTCTTCAGGTGACATGGAAACAAACGTAGAACAGAAAAGAACACGCCAGAAAAAAAAGACGTCATCCTGTATAGAGAGAAATTAGAATGAAGTAAAAAAAAAAAAAAAAAAAAAAGCATAATGACGCAAATACACATACACAAAACACGTATCACAAAACTTACGTCTACATACATACACGTCACTGCATACATTCGCATTCACTCGTGCCTGCTGCAGCTCACGCACATGCACACACACACACACACACACACACACACACACACACACACACACACACACACACACACACACATACACACACACACTCAAAGGTAGCATCCAGTGTCAATAGTGAGGTCAAGTCTGGCACCAACTACCCATCAGGCCGAGCATACATCCCTAGGGGCGAATGTTCAAGCCGCGCGGATGGTAAGTGCCAAGCCTGTCCGCGAAAAAGGATTCTGTCATTTTGCGGCGGATGAAGTGGGATGTATTTTGCCAAAGGATGCGTATGCTGAAATGTGTGAGGCTATGAGGAGGTTCGTTGAAATGACGTCCAACCTGGTTGTTGTATCCGAGGCGGATCGAACGAACATGCTCCTCGCAACGCTCGGGGAGTGTACGGTATGTCTCCCCCACATACAACATCTTTGGGCAGTGAGAACATGAGATGACATAGACAATATCCGATGACTGGCATGTGAATGATCGGTGGACATGAAAAGATGACAGGGGTCCGGTGATGACGGGGGATGTGTTGATGTACGGACATGCTTTGCAGTGTGGTTGCTGACAAGGGTGTGTGCCAGGTGGTAAGGTGTTAGATGCGCGAAGTGAACTGTGAACAAGATGATCGCGTAGGTTAGTGTCACGTTTAAAAGCGACCAGCGGAGGCAAAGGAAATATGTCTTTCAATACTGTGTCATTCTGAATGATGTGGAAGTTTCTGAGGAGAATGTTTTTGATGGGGATGTTGTGAGGATGATACGTGATACACAGGACCGGCCGGTCCTCTGCAGCACTGTGAGTTTTCTCCCGCAAAGCTTCACTTCTGCTTGTGGCCTCAGCTTTAGAACGAGCGGTGTTGACGATGTCTTTGGGGTATCCCTGGTGTGAGAAGAAAGTGGCCATGGTTTGGGTCTGGTTGGTGAAGTCGTCGTCGCTGCTGCAGATCCGACGGAGTCGCAGAAACTGGGAGAATGGGATACCGTTTTTGGTGGCGGCAGGATGGCTTGATGAAAACTGCAGGTGAGTGTGGGCGTCGGTGGGCTTGTAATGGACGGTAGTATGGAGTTTGTCAGAGTCGGCTTTGGTGGATATTCGGATGTCGAGGAAGGGCACAGACTCCTCGGAAATCTCATGCGTGAATCGGAGAGACGGATGAAACGATGAGATAAAATTGATAAATGGTAGTGTTTCAGTCATGCTTCTTGAGGTGACGCCCAAGAAGTCGTCGATGTAGCGCTTGAAGAGATCTGGCAGATACATCCCACTTCATCCGCCGCAAAATGACAGAATCTTTTTTCGCGGACAGGCTTGGCACTTACCATCCGCGCGGCTTGAACATTCGCCCCTATGGATGTATGCTCGGCCTGATGGGTAGTTGGTGCCAGACTTGACCTCACTGTTGACCTTTGAGTGTGTGTGTATATATATGTGTGTGTGTGTGTGTGTGTGTGTGTGTGTGTGTGTGTGTGTGTGTGTGTGTGTGTGTGTGTGTGTGTGTGTGTGTGTGTGTTTGTGTGCGTGAGCTGCAGCAGGCACGAGTGAATGCGAATGTATGCTGTGACGTGTATGTATGTAGACGTAAGTTTTGTGCTACGTGTTTTGTGCATGTGTATTTGCGTCTATACAGGATGACGTTTTTTTTTTTTCTGGCGTGTTCTTTTCTGTTCTACGTTTGTTTCCATGTCACCTGAAGAAGGATCTTTGATCGGAAACGTGGTTCATTGTTTCTATTTTAAAGGGGTTTCTGCCACTATCTTTTGTTTTTCTTTCACATGAAACCCTAGCGGCAACAGTTTTACTACACAAACTTAATTTTAAAAAATTACTAAAGTTATTCCATTTCATTTTGACCTCTCTATAGCTATTAAGTTTCAACAATGTGAGCAAAAAGTGCAAGAAAATAAGGAAAGTCGGCATCCTTTACGGCACGTGCGTGGTGAATGATAGCTGTTTCCTATTTAAGATTGACGAATTGGGAAATTACGTTGTTTTCGATGCCCTCAGAAGTTATGTATACAACTGATAGATTTTGTAAAGGTTTTATTGCTTAGGATAGAGTACCACAGTTACCCCCAACCTGAATTTATGATGCTGTGATGCATTTAGGGGTCACAGTGGCTGAATCTGCTGCCCTACCCCCATGTTACCAGTACGCAACACGGCAGTAACGCAAAATGATCATAAAAATTGCTTACGTCATACTCCTCTGTTTTAATATTTTTATTGCCAGTTTTCTTAACAAAGTATGCATACTGAGCATACAAATTTGTGATCATTTCATCCATTTAATTGTAATTCCTTTTAGTTAAGTCATGTTTAACAAGGGCTGCAGCTGAAGCTTCTACCGTCTGCACATTCAGCAGTCTTGTCAAACTCGGGGAAGGTGTACCTCAGGGAGATGTTGTGTCTGATGCTGTTCTTGTCCTACATTAATGACACCAGTACAGCAGTACCAAGGTTCGTCTCGAACATCCTCCATGCGGATGACTTTGCAGTGTGGAGCGCAGCAGAACATAAAGAAATAGCATCCTGCAGAATCCAGGATGCTGCCAATAGAATCAGCAGCTGGACTGAAAGATGGCCACTCAAACTGAGCTACACCATCTCTGTCAATCTGATAGAAGAGGTCACCTTGAAAACTGGAGACCTTCCAGTACCAAAGACAGACAGGCCAACTTTACTGGCAACAAATAAATTCATGTGGAGGCTTAACATCAAACCCAGAGCTGCGGGAAAAAAGTCTTTGGATGAACAAACTGGTGGGAACCACACTGGCGCAAATTACAGCATCCTGGCACAAGCAAACACCTGCTCGGTCAGACCAATAGTGCGGTACCAAGATACATCGACAACATGAAACACTGCCTGCAAAACCAAAAACGCCAGGCTTGACAAAATGCAGAACATGGATCATTCTCATGATGCAGTGACATTCTTAGAGCCATCTGGAGCACCCCAATTTAGGAAATGGGGGACATTGGAACCACTGGAACGCAGAACAGCACACAAGATGAAGAGACTCACTAAACACCGACAGCACTGGAGACTACAGGAGCAGACCAAAAACCGTCAGAAACGCTCAAGTCTGAACCGCCAACTGAAGGTCCTGCAAAGGGCTAAAACTGACGTCCTGGGACCAAGCCCAAAGATGTGTGAAGAGGTCCCTTCAGATACCTGGACATCTCGAAAGAGCATTCTAGACAACATAAACGATGTTCCAGGACTCTTTGCCAAAGCCGCGGGTCGCGATACTGCACAAAGCCATCTCGCTGGAGATATGCGCTACCCTCACAGCAGCTGTGCTCACATCTACACAGGCGGGTCCGCACAAGACGCCGTGCGGAACGAAGGAAGTGGCGTGTACATCTGTTGTGCAGACCGCACTACCACCTCCCTCTCCTTACCAGCTGGCGGCAGCAGCTCCAACTATCGTACAGATCTGCAGGTGCTCAACACAGCAGCAGAGCACTAGCTAGGGTAAGGCAGCAGCTTTATCCACTGATCTCCTCACCAGGAAGCTTCAAGATAGCCTGGATACCCTGTCAACAAAATAGTGCTGCAGTGGATTACAGTACATTCTGGAGTAACTGGGAATGGAGAGGCTGACAGCGTGGCCAAAGCAGGCGCCAGACTACCTCAAGATCACAACCTCCTGTAAAGAAACCTAGACACTACAGCAACAAAGTGATTGGCAACAGCAGAATGGCGGCTGCAGCCCGTAGTGGGCAGACGACATCAACAAGCTGAACAGAGAGAGCCAAGCCACCATCTTCCATCTACGCACTGATCACTCTGGACTCGCCTCGTGAGACTGGGTCATGCGGAAACAGCCCTATGCGAATGTGGCGTAGAAAATCAGTCTCCTTAGCACATTCTCCAGACCTGGGCGGTCCGTGGCGCAGTGGTTAAGGCGCCTGCCACCAATGCCAAAGGTGCGCGGCTCGATACCGGTTTCCGGCGTTGGACTTTTCTCCTCTGGTAAGTGTCACCGTTAATTCGGGCGGACCGTTGGGGGTTCTTTCTCCGGGTACTCCGGTTCTTCCACCCCCCCCCCCCCACCCCCCACCCCCCCACCCCCCACACTTTGGTACTGGTCTCAGGCCACTTTACAAATTTCAAATACAAGCGATCAAAAATCTCTGTAACTTCAGTAGCTGACTGGCCCTTCGTTTGTCTTGTACTGTGTTTGTCTTAAATGGCGTAAAATCAGTGTCTGTTTCGTGAGTGTGTGAGGGTTTCAGGCGCGGCGCTTTGAGTCGATTTCCCCAAAATTGAGAAAAAGCGCCTATATAATAACAGTATTATTATTATTATTATTATTATTACCTGTCCATACAGAGAAGCGGTCCGCTGGCAGTTCTGACCAGAAGACACACCCCTGTACACCAAACTCTGAAAACATGCTGCCGAGCTCCTTGATAGCTCACTTATTGGCAGCCAGGACAATATAAGATTTAAAGACGGCCATCAAGGAATTGAACGTTGCAGAAGAAGAAGGCAAAAAGTAGGGGTGGAAGTGGTGATCTCGTGGTGGACATGTGGAAACTAAGTATTTTGATAACATTGTTTGGTTATAAATGAAACGAAAAGGGGAGACTGCCAGTGCTAATATTTTAGGAAGATTACAAAGTACAGTAGGTAAGTAGGTAGGTCTCCCCTTACAGTGCTTTTACCTACTTTACTTTGTAATCTTCCATTGTTTTGGCTGTTAGAAACCATGAAACTTTATTATGCATATTCATATTTACACATTTCTAGACGAAAATAAATGAAAAGAAAAGGGGAGACCTTACTAGACCCGCCTTACGCTAGGTAAAATATCACCTAAAAGACTAGCCAGTTAAAATAATTACAATTAAATTTATGGGTCACATTGAAATTGATGAAATGATCACACATTTTTATGCTCAAAGTGCATACCTTTTTTAAAAAAAAGAAAACTGGCAATAACAACAAATATTTAAACAGAGTAGTATGACGTAAGCAATTTTTATGATCATTTTGCGTTCCTTTGCGTACTGGTAAAATGGGGGTAGGGATTCAGCCACTGTGGCCCCTAAATGCATCACAGCATCATAAAATCAGGTTGGGAGTAACTGTGGTACTCTATCCTAACCAATAAAACCTAAAAAAAAAAAAGACCTATCACTTGTATACAAAATTTCTGAGGGCATCTGAAACAACGTACGTTTCCCAATTCGGCAATCACAATCCCAAAAGCTATCATTCACCACGAACGTACCGTAAAAGATGCCGACTTTCCTTATTTTCTTGCACGTTATGCTCACATTGTTGAAACTTAATAGGTAAAGAGAGGTCAAAATGAAATGGAATAAGTATCGTAATTTTTTTCTAATTAATTTTGTGTAATTTTACAACTTGGGGGTAGGGATACAAAATCAACCACTGTGGCACTCACAGTGATCACAGAATCACCTAGTCAAGTTTATAATAATTGTGACATGCTGTTTTAATGATGTAAGCCTGAAAATGGACTGCCACTGCTATAGAAAATGTCTGAAGGCATTTGACACATTATTTTGGTCTTTTTTGCGATTTTGCGGAAATGGCCGTTTACTGGGTGCACATATACCTTCACTGTGAGCCAGAAATTCAATATCTTTTCATTTCAGGTTTTTTTTTTTTTTTTTTTTTTTTTTTTTTTTTGCAGAGGCCGCAGAAGGTATGGCTTAACATACTATTGCTGATTTGGGCTTCTGGAGTGAATTCAGATTTATTTAGAGGAAAATGTTTCTGAACCTCATTTTAGCATCCGCGAAGAGCTTGAATAATAATAATAATAATAATAATAAAGGTAATTTGTATAGCGCCTAATCACCAAGGTGCTCTAGGCGCTTTACAATCACAGTAATGAAACACAAAGCAAAATACAAAAACAAGCACATTCAACAACAAAAATACATTGATTTACAAGGTGCAGAAAACTCTCTATCACACACACACACACACACACACACACACACACACACACACACACACACACACACACACACACACACACACAAATGATGAGCCGCCAGACAAAATGGTCTTTATGCATATGCAACAGAGAAAAGGCGTGTTTTAAGCTTGGATTTGAAAGTGGAAAGAGATGATGAGTGACGCACATCAGCTGGGAGAGCGTTCCATGTAATGGGACCAAAATACGAAAATGCACGATGACCTTGAGTAACCTTATTACGTCTAGGGATACGAAAAACACGAGTGTCTGAAGCAGAGCGTAGTGAGCGGGACGGCGTATACAGCTGGACAAGATCAGATAAGTAAGGAGGGGCAGAACCAGAGATGATGTTGAAACAAATAACACAGACTTTATACTGAATTCTGTATGAAACTGGCAGCCAGTGCAAATCAGCTGGTACAAGCATAATGTGTTCACGTTTCGGTACACGAAAAATCAGACTTGCAGCACAAATTTATGACTCTCTGGATTTGGTCAAGAAGATTTTGCGGAACACCGGACAAAAGAGAATTGCAATAGTCTATTAGGGACAGCACAAGGGAGGTAATAAGTGTTGGTGAGTTCAATGAAGGCAAGCTGGCAAACTTTCTTCACTTGTTCCTTCATTGTCAGCCTGTTGTCAAAAATGACACCCAAGTTACGGGCCGAGCTAGAAAAGGAGATGGCGCTCTCGCCCACCATCATTGTCTCGGGAAGATCAGCACTGCAAGTAGAGGAGCACGTCATTCGGAGGGCCTCAGTTTTGTCACTGTTCAGCCTGTGTGGTCCACTTCTGAACATCACAAATACAAGCCTCCATAGACTGCACCATCCGATCAACATGTTCGCAAAGGGAGTGTTTGTACAATTCTGTATCATCTGCATATGAAACAAAGTGACGCTCAATGACATGAATGGGGGTACCCTTGCGCCATCGGCTATATCTCTGGTGTGTTCCTAAGGATTTTCGGGGAACATGGCTTAAACATCTCAGGACATACTAAGGTACACTTTGAAACCCATCTTATTGAGTACTGCGGGGAGACGGTGGGGGGGGGGGGGGGGAGGTGTGCACGGTAGCTTGGACTGGCTTATGGACTAAAAGATGTGTGCCAGGAATCCCAATCAAATCCTGGGTAATCACGCGCAGACATCATGACCTGCCAGCAACTGCACTGTGTCAGTTCTGCTATAGAGATAACATTCCTTATGTCAACTGCACTGTGTCAGTTCTGCTATAGAGATAACATTGCTTAGGTCGACTTGAACACATAGCCGGAATGGTGCTTACATCACTACGTGACTTTGAAAGCAAACACATTCCCAATGCACACTAAGTCATCGGGCCGACGTCGGCCGGGCGACCTTGTGCGCATTGGGTTCACATTTAGACGCCAAGTAACACCACTGCCCTAATGTGGAAAAGCCAGTAAGTCCATTTTCTTGTGGAAAGCCAGATTTACACTGCAATACAATGACAATCTCGCTTTATCTTCACCAAACAATTGACTTACTGATGTCACTTAGGGGTCTTTGTTTGTTTGTTTGTTTGTTTGTTTGATTGTTTGTTCCTGATACTTCATTGTGTGCCCCGGTGTCAAACCGTGCAGGAGGTGAAAACTCTCAAAGCTATCTTTGCGACAGTCACGTGACTAATAACCTCATACACGTCGCCACCGGTATATCACATAGGGGACTGCGACGAGTGGTGCTTTGACTAAATGCAAATCCGCTGCGAACCGCGTGCGGGCCAATAACTGTATTCTGGATTGAGCTAGTGTCGCGGTGGAGCGCACACGGTGGTGCAGCGGATTTGCATTTAGTACCAAAGCACCACTCGTCAGGTCCTTATGGTATATAATGTGTCACAGTCAGGCGGCTACAAGCACACGGACGTGATTGCAGTAAAGCACATGGACGTGATTGCAATAAAGCACATGGACGTGATTGCAGTAAAGCACATGGCCACGATAGCAGTAAAGCACATGGACGTGATTGTAGTAAAGCACATGGACGTGATTGCAGTAAAGCACATGGACGTGATTGAAGTAAAGCACATGGCCACGATAGCAGTAAAGCACATGGCCACGATAGCAGTAAAGCACATGGACGTGATTGCAGTAAAGCACATGGCCACGATAGCAGTAAAGCACATGGACGTGATTGCAGTAAAGCACATGGACGTGATTGCAGTAAAGCACATGGACGTGATTGCAGTCAAGCACACGCGGTACTGACACATTAACCCTTTTAGGCCCAAGACCCTACCGCAGGAGATGGATGGACCGTGATAATTCAAGGGTAGCGCCAGATTAACTTGGCGCTTGCGCCAAGCTAATCTGGCACTACCCTTGAATAAAATTAGTAAGGCGCCAAGCTAATCTGGCACTACCCTTGAATTAGCATAGTCGATCCATCTCAGGCAAATGGTGCGTAGTCATTAGGGACTTTGGGAAATGCGGTTGTGGCGTTGAACGGGTTAATCTCCAGAGAGATGAGGTGAGATGTACCTGTGAGAGCATGTCGAGGATAGATCTGGCCTACTGGCGCGTTTGCCGCTCAGCTTACGTTTCGTCCCGTACAGATAATGAAGGTTGATAAATTGAGCGTCTTGCTCGAGTCAGCCCGCGTCGCCGATTGAAAAATGAAGTACACCACTGTCAATACGTCAGTCAGTCACGATCACATTGATAAGGACACGACTGTAACACTCTTCAGTCGCCACAAGGCCCCATTTCCCCAAATTTTGGAGTTGTCACCTGACAAATATGTACCAGTTGCAGGCAGGCGCCAAGCTAATCTGGCACTACCCTTGAATTATCACGGTCCATCCATCTCCTGCGGTAGGGTTTTGGGCCTAAATGCGTTAATGTGTCAGTTCCGCGTGTGCTTTACTGCAATGTAGTAGTAGTAGTAGTGTGAGGACAAAATAGGCCGTGAGGCCTTTGCAAATGTCCTTTCTTTTTTAATTACTTTATTGGTCTGCTATGCATGCAAATTTTCCTATGAATCATTCATCATAGCAATGTGTCAGTTCCGCTGCATGTGCTTTCCTGCTATTGTGTCCATGTGCTTTTAATGCAATTGTGTTGACTGTACATTAAACTTCACAGATTGAGAGATTATATTTCCTTTATCCCAACAGGGTATGGCGCAACGAGATCAGTCACCAGTGTGACGCATGTTGGCTGACACACAGTGTGATAACACAACGCCTGGGGACTGCCCAAGTGTTTTTTTGTTTTTTTTTTCAAGATGCAAGATTCAAGAAATTTAGTGTCCATTAAAGGATATTGTCTTTGCCTGCTGAGCGTAGGTCAAGGTTAAAAACTTAATATCTCAATTACACATCAAACAAACAAACAGCATGGTTAATCTCTGACTAAACAAAAATATAAAATAGTACGTTTTGACACTAACATCATACGCACGCCGGCCAGACACGCGCCCAGACTCACGCACTTAGTTTATGGCAGTACAGCCCTCTGAAGGCAAAACACGGTAAGTCCAGTATGACTAATTAGTATGTTGAAGCTACCCTGTTTTGCCCCCAAAAGGACCTGTAGGTCAGTAGGTGTGAGCCTGGTCTGCTCAGTTGGAAAGTCACGTGCAATCCTGAGGGCTGGGGGTCTGTTACAGTCTAGATTTGTTCAACCACTGTATTGCCTGCGGAATGACAGAGAGTTTGAATTTGTTCCTGTTACATTTCGGGCAGCGATAGCGTCTCAAACTTTTGGAGGGAAGGAGTTCAAAATGCGAGTGAAGTGGGTGGGTGGGGTCACTCAGGATTGCACGCGCTTTCCTAGCTAGCGCTCTCTCAGTCAGTTGTAGGAGGCTGTTGGTAGATAAGCCGAGTGATTTTGGCGGCCGTCTTAGTAACCGGTGCCGCCGCAGCACGATTTTGTTGTAGACAATGCGGGGAAGAAACAGATCGTGCCGGAATGACAAAACAGACTCAATGATGCTGACATACAAAAGTGACAGCAGTTTGGGGCTCACGTTAAAAGATCTTAGTTTCCTCAGTATGTACAGTCTTTCTTGGCACTTTTTGAAAACAGTCTGCACATATGGGTCAAAGGTAAGTTTAGAATCAAGGGTCACGTCACGGCCAAATATTTGTAACTGTCAACAATTTCTGCATCGATGGTTATGGCGCCGTCAAAGTGGCCCTTGCCCCTGTGGAAATCAAAGACCACAGTGTGTCACTGCCGGATAGACGACGTAAGTTGAGCGGCAGAAAGTGTGGTCGGGACCTCGGAAAACGTGTTGTTGTATGCGACTTGTGTTAGTTATATCCCACCTTATCAGTGACAGGCAAATGAACTCAGTGTAATTAAACCCCGACATTATTCGCACGAAACAGGCACGCTAACAGTAAGCGGGAGAAATTACACTACTGAAAAAGATAAGACTGAAGAAGAAGAAAAAAAAAACAAAAAAACACGACACTGAAAAGTATGAGTCAACGGTGAAACTCGGCTCCAAAGCTGTAATACAGGCACATCAGGCACAAACCAATTAGTGGAGGCTAGCGCTGGTACAGTAGGCTACACTAATGGTCAAAACGTAAGGGCCACTTTTTATCGCAGACGCACCGACAACACCACACAAATAATGTAATCCTACTTGGAGTCAGTACTTTGCTAATTTATTCAGTAACAATTTCATTTAAATTTTGCGTAAATCAAGCAATTGTAACAACAGCAGTACGTTAGAATGTTCACCCACCCCTCATTTGAAAAGTCACACAAGACTGGTCCAGTCAGTAGCGAGTGTACCCACCGTTTGCAGCCAAGCATTCAATGCAGCGTTGACGCATGGAGTTCACCAGGGTTCGGAGAACGTGTTGTCACGGTGGGATCGCTGCCCACTCTTGATGCAGGAACTGAGTCAGCTGGGGGACACCTTGAGGTTGGGGGTGGTTGCTGACTACACGTTGCCCCAGCACGTCCCAGAGGTGCTCGATGGGAGCCAGATCAGGTGAACGAGCTGGCCACTCCATCCTCATGATGTCCCGTTGCTCAAGGTACTCATTCACCATACGGGCGCGATGAGGTCGAGCGTTGTCATCCTGCAAAACAGCATTGTCGCCTATGGCTTGGAGAGCTGGCTGGATGAGGGGTTGCGCAATCTCGTCCTGATAGCGCAGTCCAGTCAGGGTGCCTCGGATGACGTGGAGGGGGGTCCTGCCTTCCCTGCCGAAGCCTGCCCAGACCATGACTGAGCCTCCTCCCTAGCGATCCACCTCTTGGACGCATCCATCCGTGAATCGCTCGCCGTGGCGTTTTCAGACCCTCACCCTGCCATCGTTGAAGGACACAGTGAACCGTGACTCATCAGTAAACAGAACCTGAGTCCACTGGAGTCTGCTCCACCTCACATGTTGACGACACCAGGCAACCCGAGCACTGCAATGAGCTGGAGTGAGGGGTATTCTCACTGCTGCTCTGCATGAAGCCAAGCCAATTTTGCGCAGACATCGGCAGACTGTGCGTCTGCTGACATTAACGTTTGCAGCTTGCATCAGTTGACGTCGCCGGCAGAGTGGTTGACGTGACAGTTCGGTCGCGCAGAGCCGCCACACAGAGGTGCAGCGCGGGCGTCCTGAGCAGGGTCGTCGTTCTGCCCTTCCAGCTTTTTTGAATCCTGCCAGCAGCCTCTGTATCACTGAATGGGACACCCCAAGACGTCTCCCAACTCCTCGTCCGGAAATTCCATCCTGCAGCCATGCTAGCGCCCGGCCTTGATCTACTGGCGTTAGGCTTCGTCCTGATGGCATGGTTAGGAAAGTGCCAGTTATGCCCCTACTGTACCGGTATTTGTAGGGAAACAAAAGTGCTCAGATTGACCCCTTTAGCACGTGCATCACGACTTTACCGAGTTTTTCTACCTGCCTGCCTTTGGTACGCTTGCCAATATTGCACAGCTTTTCACAAAAACTGACGATGTTTCACGTGCATTTGACATGTTCGTGGAAATTGATGAATTATTGTCTATTGTTCCCTGTACAGTGGACTGTCTATGGTCAACTTTTAACCCATTTGGGTCGAAAGAGCATTGTATTTTATTAGCATACTTGCGACGATAAACAATAGCCTCAAAAGTAGGGTGGCCCTTAAGTTTTGACCATTAGTATATATATGATTGTCTTGTTCTTTACGTGCGTATTTTTTTCTATGGGCTGGCGATTGAGAACCTGATAGGAGGGGGCAGGGAAGAGATAGGTAAAATGAGATTCCCAGACCGCCCTTTAAATTATCACTGAGCCCACGCCTAAATCATGGCTATTAAAAACATCAACATCCACAACTAACACAAAAACATGTCTCAAGTCAAACCAAAATGTATTTTGAGAGATAATGAGAGCAGACCAACACCTATATCACAATGACCACGCTTAAAACAAAGCTTTTTTATTTAAAAAATCATCATCATCACTCAAACAAAACCCTGCCTCAAGTCAAACCACAATGTATTATAATTGCTGCACCCATGTCTAAAACAAAACTATTTTAAATCATCATGACCATCATCATGACAAAACCTTTTCTTAGCCTAACATCACAAATGTATTTTGATAGATAATGAGACTGGACTGACACCTTTATCACAATGATGGAGTCAACGCCTATACTGGCTAGTCAAGTGGGAATTCTTGATATGACATTATCTATTTCATTTTGAGTCAGAGGTAGTTTTAGTTCCACCTCTTCAAATTAACCTGAGATTTTTTAAACTAAAGTATACATTTTCCCAGGTCAACCCCACCTATGGCATAATGACCGAGTCCACACCAAAAACAAAGCTTTTTAAAAACATCACACCAGTCACAAGAGTGTATTCAGAAAAATCCACATCCACATGCTATTACTAGTCAAGCGGGAAGTTTTGATATGACCTTATCTATTCATTTTGAGTCAGAGGTATATTTTGGTTCCACATCCTTAAATTAACCTTAAGATCTTTTACTAAAGTATACATTTTCCCATGAAAATAAATGACAAGGTGTGCCAATAATTATGGTAGATAATAGTACAAAGATGTGATTATTTGTTTTTGTAAAAGAATGTGTGATTAATTGCTGTTTCCTCAACTAATATATATATATATATATATATATATATATATATATATATATATATATATATATATATATATATATATATATATATATATATATATAATATATATATATATATATATATATATATATATATATATATATATATATATATATATATATATATATATATATATATATATATATACTTTCTTGTCACCTATTTTGAAATTTCAGGATGATGTATGACCATTTAAAAAAAAATGATTGTATGCATTATTGGTCTACAAAATGGCCCAGTGGTTTGGATAACAAACAAGGAGAGAGAGCTGCACACAAAACCTAGGTAGTAACCTATCCTGTTCGAATCACCTCTGGAACATCTCCACACTTTCGTTTCAAAGAGTAGAGTCCAAGAGTTTGCAGAGTGAGTCTTGTTCCAAGCTACTCTGCAGAAAACAATAGCAGAGATAAAATAATACTACGTGAGTATGAAAAACGAAGGTATCTTCTTGCAGGTATAAAGGGCAGACCTGATCTGACTGTTGTGTTTACACCAGAAAACCTACCCTAGCTAGAGAAGCAACAATAGTTTTTGAAATCACACTGAGACCTTTGGATGATATTACAGAAGCAGAGATTGCACAGGGGATGAAACTTACATGGGATAGCTCAGTGGCGAAGTCAACAAAAGTATTCATTGCTATTAGGAAAGGCACAGATGTAGGAGTATTTAGTAGTAACACAGCTGTTAAAGTAGTAGTCAATAAAACAAGTCTTATTTCATTAAATTGCATAAACCTGACACACATAGATCTTGTTATGTTTTATTACACTAGCAAATTATATACCTCTGAAGAGTTGCAAAATGTAATCACTGATTAAGTTAATTTTGAAATATTTTATTTGTCATTAAAAAAAAAAAAGAATGGTGCCCTTGTATCCACAAATACCTGATGAAAGATTACAGGCAGACTCGTTTTGTTAATGAATATTACAGATGCATTAACTCTTTCCCTGTGAATTGCTTCTGGTTTAGCATTAGCCCAAACAAATCCTCGTGCCATCTATAGACAAATCACTAGTATTCTAGGGTTGCATTTTTTTTTTAAATCGCATGAAGCAAAGCTATCAGTCAAGGGAAGCAACCACTATAATATGTTTCACAACCATTTCTAAAATATCTGAGAGTAAATGCCCTTGTCGGATGGTGTTGGAACAAGGCCAAAGTAGCCTACAACATGCCTTGGATCATCTCCAACGATGAGCTTGTTTGATCCTCATGAGTGCGGTCTCAACAGCGATTTTTAGCTCATAAAATTGTGATTCGAAAAGGGACAGATCTCTTGTGTGATTTCTTTGCTTGTATAATACAATTTTCTGCCATGTTGGTAAGTAAATCTGGGTTTTTCGTTGCATGTGCTTACACTTTTGCTACCATCACAGTGTTTCTTATTGCTCTGCCATGTTTGCTCTGTTGCATAATAATCAAATTGCTTTGACTTCCCACTAAACTGATGCACAAACACACACAGTTTTGAAAAGTATTTATAATGCTCTTTCCAACAATACACAATTTATCTATGGTTGTTAACTTGGGAGGCTGTGAAAATTAATTCAATCTACCCCAAAAATGTATGTCACCAGGGAACACATGTCCTTTTCCTGCTATGTCTGCAGGGAACTGACTCACTGAGAATTTTACGATGGGAAAGAGTTACAATTTTTGGAAGGTGAAGAGGTAAAATACTCCAGGCGTAAAAGACGGTATAGCACAGCTTTCAATTTTGTACACAATGCAACTGTAGCTGTCAGTGCTGTTTCCACTGGTTGCTCTGTTGGGGGTGATGCTCTGTTTGCAACAGGAGCAGGGAGTGTTATTGGGATTGCACTTAAAGGAGTCAGCATCTTTACATGCCTGCCATGCTTTAGTTTGGAAGCCTTTAACAAAAGATTTCATAGAAGTTACAAAAGCATGAAGCATTAAGTACTTTAGCTGGAGCAAAGCTGAGCAGTATAAAACGTATTATTATTAAAGCTTTAGAGGACAATAAAATCGATGATGATGAGTTTAAGAGAGTGCAGGATGATTTGGACAATTACAAACGGCAGAAGTCTGAAATTCAACATAAGATGCGTAGTCAACCCAGGGTAACTTTAAAGTTACTTGTTAGTTGTAGGTAAATTTGAAAATTTGTTATCAAGTACCTGTAGGTAACTTTGAAAATTTGTTGTCAAGTGCCTGTAGGTAACTTTGAAAATTTGTTATCAAGTGTCTGTAATTTACCTTGTAAGTAACTTTGAAATATACACAATTGATTACTTAGTCCATCAGAGATAATGAGATAGGTGGTTTGGGAATGTCATTATTTCTATCTCTGATAAATTCCAGCATATTGCATCAGACAGGTAGTGCACCATATTGTGCCAATCTGAAGTATTGTTCCACATTGTGCCGGTCTGAGCTAAATGTGGTGCGTAATAGCGTCAGTGGAAGCAAATCCTCCTGGTGTACTTGAGGGCATTTGAAAACAACAAAAGGTTAGTGATGCCCAAAAAATCATTTGTATTTAAAAGATAATCTTTCCGATTGATCGTCAGCTAACTGTATTACTGTAGACGAGTGTGATTTGTCCACAGTTACATTGGATACCTTGAAAACATATTTAATGGACGGCTAGAGGTTATTACGGGATACCGAACGAAAAAAATATGTCGGCCTCTCTCCATTATGACAGTGGCTAATCGAGGGAGCTATAGTTCATAAAATACAAAAAGTTCGGAAGGAAACTAACTTAATTAAACTGGAAAGATTGGCTAAAATTCAAAGTTAAAATTTCAGACTGTTATTCTCGTCATTTTCGCGGTTTAGCCAGGCTGTTACGAGGGCATCCTAAATTTCATTTTTCTTGCACTCTCTTCAGTTTTGAATGGGCGTTTGCGAAAACAAATTGAGGAAATGTTAAAAGGAAAGAAAATAGCAGATTTTTTTTTTGCAGAAACCTAACAGTCTGTAACTAAATGTTTTATGTCTGTTTGCCCAAAGGCTCTGGTGCGACATAACGGTCCATAACCTTGTTTTTATGTTTGTTTTCTGTTGTCTTGTGTTAAATGTTGTGAGCCAAGTGTGAGGCGTTCTCGTCGCGGTTCACGTTAGTAGCTTGCATTGTAAGTGAAGCTAACTTCACACGCTAAGAACGTTTACCTTATTAGTGGTCTTAGCAACCACGCCTGTAACGGCGTTATCGTGGTTGCTAAGGCAGACAGAAGGAACTGGTCATGACAACCACGCTGACCTCGTTAACGCGGTTTCTAAGGTAAACAGAGAAAACCGACCATGACAACCACGCTGACACGTCGTTAACGCGGTTTCTAAGGTAAACAGAGAAAACCGACCATGACAACCAGGCTGACGGCGTTATCGCGGTTTCTAAGGTAAACAGAGGAAACTGGCCATGACAACCACGCTGACGGCGTTATCGCGGTTTCTAAGGGAAACAGAGGGAACTGGCCATGACAACCACGCTGACGGCGTCATCGCGGTTTCTAAGGGAAACAGAGGGAACTGGCCATGACAACCAGGCTGACGGCGTTATCGCGGTTTCTAAGGGAAACAGAGGGAACTAGCCATGACAACCACGCTGACGGCGTTATCGCGGTTTCTAAGGGAAACAGAGGGAACTGGCCATGACAACCACGCTGACGGCGTTATCGCGGTTTCTAAGGGAAACAGAGGGAACTGGCCATGACAACCTTGCTGACGGCGTTATTGCGGTTTCTAAGGGAAACAGGGAACTGGCCATGACAACCAGGCTGACGGCGTTAATGTGGTTTCTAAGGTAAACAATGACTGTAGCAACATTGATTACTCGGCCGTCTGCCCAACGCGTGGGCTCGATTCGCCTATGCTGGCTGTTGGCTTGCCGGTTCCCGAGACATGCTGTCTGCCGTGAGAAAACAGCGCTCCTCAAAACTGAATCAGCTCTGTCGATCTCTCAAAATACATTTGCGGTGTTAGGCTGAGGCCGGGACAGGTTGTGAGAGTGATGATGGTGATGATTAAAAAGGTTTTGTTTTAGGGCATCCTCTCGGAGATAATTGAGAGTGATTCAGCTCAGGAACCCCGATATTAGTCTCTCTCTCCACCACTGAGTTGCCGGAGATGGGTCGATCATGATAATTTCGGGGGTACTGTCAGATTAGCTTTGAGCCTGACGGCGTCAAGCTAATCTGGCACTACCCAGAGTTATCATGGTCGATTCATCTAGTGTTGTAGTGCGTCGGCAGATGCATGGGGTACAGCTGAGAATGTTGCCGGCCCGTCGCCGTGACGAGATCGTTCCGGTCGCATAACTTGAACAGTGATGGCGGGGCCGAGCTACGTACAGGTACGGTAATACCGGGTCAGCTTGGCTCCTGTTCAGGCACCAAGAGTCCGGCACTGCCCTTCAGCCAGCCACAGTCGACACAGTTAACTCCTGAACTGCCGCTTGGCTGTGGAAAGTGAGAGCTGGCTTCCGCGAGTGACAGCTTGTGTTGTTGATCAGTCCCGGCCGGGTTGGGGGGGGGGAGGGAGGGGGAGGGGGGGGGGGGGTGGTGGTTCTCCTAGCGCCCGCGGTGCAAGATCGAGTAAGTGCACGCACCGTATAGGGCTCGGGAAGTTCCCCGCGTTGCCTAGCAGCGTCGGCGCGTCAGTCGCCATCTTAAGAGGGCCTCAGTGATACCATAGTCATCGGATAGTAGCGAAATAGTGTTTCAACACGTTTTTCTTCATTTTTCTTCCTCTTTGGAAACAAACAAAAACAGATTCTGGTGAGCGGTTTCCTACAGTGATGGCAAGACTTGCTGTTATTGCTTATAGTACGTCAGGACTTTCATGACATTACAAAAACAGCGAGTTTCCCCTATGAGCGCTTAGTCCCGTATCCCCACAAGATGGCCGCCACGACTGGCGCGATGACTGACGTCAGCTTCCCGCCGAGCCCTATTGATCGTTCGGTTCTCGGCTGTCATTATGCCGCCGGCACTATGCCAGTCCATGCCACGTGATTACCGGTCCCCCGTTTGAGGACTTCACTGTGTTACTCGGAGAAATGCCGGCAAGATTGCATGCGCAGTCAGATAAATCTGAAAAACACTTGAAACCCCAGTTTCAATACACAGTAGACGACGCGGCCACATTGAAAAGTGAACAAGCATGATGTCACGCCAGTCAGGGGTGGATCCAGGGGGGGGGGGGCGGGGACGGGGGTTAAATGCCCCCCCTCCAAGACCCAAAATTTGTTTAAATGCTATAACAAAGTCACTTTTCGGGGTTGTTTGCCCCCGCCCCCCCCCCTCCCCCACTGTTTGATTTTTTAGCCCTCGCGGAAAGAAGATCTAGCGTGGTGGAGGCCCTTTGTATCAGGTTCAAGGTCCCAAACAAGAAGTTGCCCCCCCCCCCTCCTGGAGGTAAGTGATCCGGCCCTGCCAGTTGCCGAGTCAGTGGAAATTTCAGAACTGACTTGACTTAATTGAATACGGAAATAATACAAAAGGTCACAGTTGGCCAGTTGCCGAATGCATGTCAGTGTAGCGCCAAGTTGCGCGACCGCAGACATTCAGTAAAATATTAGTGAGGTTCCGTTTGCATGCTATGCTATTTTAAATGGATAGGAACGAGTTCCAGCTCTCGCTGATTTCGTCCAGGGGGGGGGGGGGGGGGGGGGGGCGGGGATGTGGGGGGGGGGGGAGTGGGTCTCAATATTTTGACTGTTTGTCGCTGATGTCCGCGCATCGCTTTTTCCTTCAAACTCTCATCATGGCCGCTGTCCGCACCATAGAAGGCCGGTTCGTTGGGGGAAGAGCCTGAGTTCCCGTGGGGGTCCGGATTCCCCGCCTGGCCGGTGGTGTAGGTTCCTGTTCCTCCTTTTGGTAGTCACAGTCCAAGGCCCGGTTTTTTTTTTTTTTTTTTTTTTTTTTTTGCCCCGCCGCCCTCTTTGTTTGAGGGGGGTTGGTTTTTACTAATCCCCCTATAAGTGTTTCTGTTTATCTCTGGAGGGGGATGTTGTACCCGGCCTCCATTGCCCAGGGAGTGCATGGACGAAGGATGCTAAACCTCCCTGGGTACCCTATTTATTGTGATAGGTGGTGACCGCTTGCAACACACGGCAACACACGGTTCCGTTTGCAACACACGACTCGGTATATATACCCACTGTCAGTGACTGACACTACGAACGCGAGCGAAGTCATGGCGGATACTGAAACAGCTTCTTCTAAAAGCATAGGCAACACTCCAAACATCTCCAAGACATCAAGAGCCAGGCGAGCCATGTGACTAGGCTCGGCCTTGGGCTGAATTGGTATACCTCCCCTGTACGGCCTAGGTTAAACGCACCAGCGGCGCCATTGTTGCTATTCTTCGCACCAGACCGGTTGGCTCGGATCGGTCATGTGCACCAGAACTGCACGCGCAGGTAGGCTTCTGCACTCAGTGTAGACACGGCGTGGTCTCGTACGTTTACGCGGAAGCCGATTGTGATCGCAGTCGAAAAACGGTTTGTTTCCCGTTTTACTTTTAGCGTTACCTCCCCTAACGCACCAGTTTTGTGTAGAGATGGTGGAAGCTTGTGTCACGCCCCACGCCTGCCCCTACTGAATCAAGTCCATTGTGCTTGTAGTGCGCTCATCTCTCGTACTACGACGGTGCCTTTCTGCCACAAAGTGACGCAGATGTTGCAAAATCACCACCACTGATTGAGGAAAAAAAAGCTATGGTTTAAAATCTGCTAAATCGTGTAATCAGTGTTTCGTGGTGCTACCGGCATAAGGATACATTCAGTATTGCCGGATTGCATACGGGAAAGGGTTTATTCTTTATCAGGTCATCTTATTTTGCAGCAATCAAACGTCACGTGATTCTTTCTCCGAGATTGCTCATTACTAGGTGCAGGAAGCACACGCTCTAAACCGATCTGGCGCACATGACCGGTCCGAGCGACCGTTCTGGCTCGAAAACAGCAACAAAGGCGCCACAGTGACTGGTGCGTTTAACCTAGGCACTGCCACTAAGGGCGAGGTATACCAACTCAGCATCAGTTTTGGCTGCGCGTGGACGGTGTCGGGTTGGTACAGAATCATGTTGAGACGGAGCCAGGACGGGTGAAATGAGACAGAATCATGTTGAGAGCCAGGACGGGTGAAATGAGACAGAATCATGTTGAGAGCCAGGACGGGTGAAATGAGACAGAATCATGTTGAGAGCCAGGACGGGTGAAATGAGACAGAATCATGTTGAGAGCCAGGACGGGTGAAATGAGACAGAATCATGTTGAGAGCCAGGACGGGTGAAATGAGACAGAATTATGTTGTGAGCCAGGAGGGGTGAAATGAAGCTGGTGATGTGACATGTCCTTTTGTTTTCAGTATAAATTATTCAGTTTGTGCATGGCGGCAAATGCCGAGCAGCAAGTGGGCGGTAGTGTTGTTTAAGGGATTGAAAAATTAGTGAATGACTGGGACAGACTAAGGATACGGCATTTTAACAGATGGGACTGCAGGGGCCGTAAGCACAGAGGCCTTCCTTTCAAAGTTATGAGCTCCTTTGAAACGTAAACGTTTCATTTTCCATGGGGCGGAAGTACTCAGTCCTTACTTCGGGGGTCAGCGAGGAAGTATATCCGGTGGGATTGACTACAGCGGGAGACCATGGGTACATGTGCTTACGTCGGGAGTTACGTGTGTACAGATATGTTTTAGAGGTTTTGTATGGGTAATTCAAGGTGCTATTGTTATTGTATCACAAACAACGCTCGTATGATTCAGTTTTCTTAGGTTTGAAACTTGTTTTAGTTGTCTTTTTTTTTTTTAAATATTAAAAAAAAAAAAAATAACGTTTAGGTATTCTGCAAATTTTACAGAAACAGTCCGCTCAGTCTCATATTTCAGTGAGCAAAACAGCGATTTCACTTTCATGCGGCAGTGTGGACCACAGCCGGCCTAACCTGTGGCATCTTAACCGGCCTGTTCAGTCTTGCGACAAAGTCCGAGCAACTTGCCACTCAGGCACGCACAGCCGGTATATATCACGGGAGTAAGGCACGCAACTGAAACCTCATGCCATACACCCTGATACCGTCGGGACTGAGTAGGCAGACTGAGAACAGCCCCCTCCCATTTGCCAATGGGCATACAGCAAACATAGGAAGGGACATGCGCTCACGGCGTTATCTATGCATGTTAATGTAACAGAGAAGTAGAGTTCGCCATTGATGTGTGATGCGAGTGATACTGACAGTTCGTAATCACAGTCTATAGAAGAGCGTCCCCCTTCCTGGTTATCGACGTAAGAAAGGAAAAGTATAAGCAGGATTCAAGGGCTTGAGGAGACATTTAGAAGTAAATGTACTGTCATTTACGTCTGTATTCCTGAACTGGCTGAAATATACCGACAGTAGTTTCAAATACACTTGTTTGTTAAATCTCAAGACTGATGTACCCTTATATTTCACAACTGCACGGCAACTTTTTAGTCTGAAACATTGTATTTATGGGCGAAGTTTTTGCATTTTCTTTTCCGCGAAAGAGGCTTAAGTTGAGACGCATTTTAGTATTTATTTATTTATTTATTTAGCCCTTTTCTCTGGCCACCTTCTCTTTCCAGACCAAAAAGGTGACTGCCAAACAAAAAAAAAAAAAAAAAAGGTGACTATGTTGGAGAGACGGAAAGAACCATCAACGACCGCTTCAAAGAACATCTTCAGTCTGTCAAGTACCAATACAACAGACCGGTCGGACGACATTTCAATCAGGCCGACCACTCCTTCTCGGACATTCCGGTTAAAGGCCTCTGGCTTATGCAAGCCAGTAATGTCTGGGCCAGGAAAGACCGTGAAAAATTTCTGATTAATAAACTGGGCACTGTGGCGCCACTCGGGATGAATATGAAAGATTAACATTTTTTACCTTGCTTGTGTCTGCTACTTTACCTCACTGTTTTACTACTCACTAACCAGTTAGGTGAGGTTGGCGCTGGTTGATATGTACATTTCCCTTAGGGACTTTCTCAGCGCTGGTCGAACGTTTAGTTGGATCCCTTGCCCTTCCCTGTCGGGCGCCGGGTCTCCGGCTCACGGTTTGATACGCGGTTTTGGGGCGAGGCGATCGTGTGCATCCCTTGGGGATGTATGTGGTCGTCTTGTTGCGTGCCTGTGTGTTTTTCTGTGGGCTGGTGGGTGCCTGTTGGGTGGGGTTGGTGGCTCTGGCTGGTTGTCTTCCGCCCCCAGCCCACCCCCCTTTTTTTTTTTCCCCCCTCTCTTTCCTTCTACCTCTCTCCCTCTTTCTCCCCCCCCCCCCTACCCCCTTTACCACTTCTCTCTAGCCCTCTTTCTCTCTTTACGCTGTTTCCTTTTCCCTTCTTCCCCTTCCTCCTTCCTCTTCCCCCCCCCCCCTCCTCTCCCCCCACCGCCCCCGTCTCTCTCTCTCTCTCTCTCTCCCCCCCCCCCCCCCCTTATTTTTTGAGTTACCCTTGAAGACGGTTTCACAACTACCTACTCTCCACTTTTACCTATATTCTCTTACTGAATTTGATTATTTGCTTTGTTTTCATGACTTATTACTTGTTGTGTACCGTGCTAAATGCTGGGGTTTTTTTCCCGGGGTCCTCCCGTTTTTCCCCGAGGTAGTCCTCAACTTGAAGGTTATATAAAGTTTGCCTTCGGGTTGGTGTTTAGCAGGCTTTGTGTATTAGACACTCAGCCTACTTCGTGCCCAAGGGTACTCCCCGTTCGTTCTTTCTCTCTCTCCGTCTCGCTCTCTCTCTCTCTCTCTCCCTCTTTCTCTGGCCTCATATACACGCCTTTTCTTTCGCTCGCTCGTACTTGCACACACTCTTGTCTCTCGTGTTCAGGTTCTTTCCGAGTCTCTCTATTACGATTTTTCGTTGACGTCATTTTAACTTTTTGCGCACTTTTGTTCTTCCTTTTCTTTTATTTTACGTCACCTCCTTCAGTTGCCACATTCCTTCTGCCAATGAAGATAAGTAGCGGCTAATCTCTCTGTTTGTTTGTTTGTCTATTTTGACAAAGGGTATTTACCCGAAATATTAATAAATTGTGTTGTACCCGTCTTTTCTAATCGTGTTTCTTCTCCGTTGGGTACTTCTTCACCTTCTCTTTGTTTTACGCTTTTTAATCAGCTTGCGTAGCTCAGTCTAAAATTTTACAATAATTTCCAAAGTCTCCCTGAAAATTAAAAATTGTATCAATAGACAGAGGAGAGAAAAGTGTGCGCAGTGAGACTGAGGACCGATATCCCGGTTGGTTGGTATCTCTTCACCTCTCATGCTGTCTTCATAAGTAGTGAACTGAAAATCGACTCAGTCTGAGCAAGACAGCTGCATTAGATGCAGTAACTGTGAATTGAAATGAACCCTCATGACACTTACTCATGTGCCTCCTTTATTTCAGAAAGCTTTGCTGCTTCCTACAAGGCAGAGCTCAGATTCAACAGCAATGATTCCCTCACTATAGCGAGCACAGCTGTAAATTCTGGCACAAATAATTATTACAAACGCCTCTCCGCCTGCTTATGAGAATCTATGCTAATTAAATGCAGAAGGTGGTGCCTGTCAGGCAGGCAAGCATTAGTTTTATTAAGGGTTGCTTCTCGGACACGGCAGGCTGGTGTTTATGTTAGCTGTCAAAGGTTGGGGATGAGGGGTGCATATCCCCACTCATCCAGTTTCAGTACTTTGTCGCTAGACTGTGTTGTTTACCTGCCGCAGCGGTTATCTGCAGTTAGGAATGTAACTGCACGCATGCGCAAAAGTAGGATTGACCCCCAAATCAAACGTCCGAGGCCCTCTACTTCACACGTCACTACTACAGAGCCAATTTCGCTCTGTGCATAGCAAGCAGCCTGCCGCTAAACTTGTGAAATAATGACTCTCAAAATGGGCGTTTACTTTCGAAGCTATGGACTACATCGCTGTGCATGCGGCCACGGGGGAGGCCCACTGGGTACTTTGGCCTGGAAGGCCAACTTACCAACCATGGGACATTACTCTTAAAAATGAGAAGTAGAATCAAATGTTATCAAATGCTTTGCCGCCACAATGTGCACTCGGCATGGCCCTGAAGAGAACAGCCAACTCTTATACGCCACTGAAAACAAAAGCGTCAAATAGTAGTATGGTTTACAGTTTATGCCAAAACCGCTCTAACAGCTCGTCACATGCACTCTCAGCATTCAGATTCAGTGGCGCGGACAGGCTGACAGTTTCACCCCTACGCTGAGACTCTACTTCCGACCCGCAAGATCTGAATAATAAAAGCACTTTTTTCCCTCGCAATTTCACCTGTAAAGACCAACTTGGCGGCAAGTCATTACAACATTTTTGTTGTTTTAACCCGATGCCGGACGGACGGGATATGGCCATATCAAACAGTATGAATGTGTTCAGGAAGTATTTTCGCTGGTCATTAGAGGGCACAACGCATTGTTTTGCCATCCTACGGTATTGGCTGAAGCACCACTACACTGTCTGAGATGCCTCTTGGAGGCCAATTCTAACACTATTTTTGGTCTAAGTTAACCCCCCCAGGTTATACTCGACGGGATAGGGTCATATAAAACATTGTGAATGTGTGCAGGAAGCATTTTCTTATTAAAAAAAGGATGGGCAATAGAGGGCACAAAGCATCGTTTTGCCATCAGACGGTGTTAGCTGAAGCACCCCTACACTGTCTGAGAATCCGCTTGATGGCCAGTCTTTACGACATTTATTAACCTATGATGGCACAGGCGGGGCAAGATAAAAAACGGTTATGAATGTGTTCAGGAAGCATTTCCATATTAAAAATTGATGGGCAATAGAGGGCACATCGCATCGTTTTGCCATCAGACGGTATTGGCTGAAGCACACCTACACTGAGAGCGGCAAGGCGGCCAATCCTTCCTAAGCGGAAACTTTTTATTTTTTTTTTAGTCAAAAAAGGAGGGGGGGGGGGAGGGGGGTCTCTTAAACTATGATGGACGGCATAGGGCCAGATAAAACAATTATCTAATGATGTGCATTAGGTAGCACAACGCGTCGTTCTGCCATCAGACGGTATTGGCTGAAATACCCATACTCTCTCTGAGAACTTTGCCGCTTGGCGGCCAGTCCTAAGGACATTTTTCGTCTCTTAACCGATGCTGGACGGCATAGGGCCATATAAAACAGTTATGAATGTGTTCAGGAAGCATGTCCATATTCAAAAATGATGGGCATTAGAGGGCACAACGCATCGTTTTGCCATCAGACAGTATTGGCTGAAACACCCCTACACTGAGAAACCGCAAGGCTGCCAATCCTTCATTAATAAGGCGGAACATTTTTCGTCTCTTAACCGATGCTGGACGGCATAGGGCCATATAAAACATTTATGAATGTGTTTGGGAAGCATTTCCATATTAAAAAATGATGGGTATTAGAGGGCACAAAGCATCGTTTTGCCCACTTAAGACTGTATTGCCGCTTGGCAACACCCGTCTGAGAAACCGCTTGGCACAAATATTGCTCTTATTATTGAAAGAGTGGCCTCCCTGCGTCCTTTCAGTCAGTATAGGGATGCTTCAGCTAATACTGGTTCATTGCAAATGTATCCCTTGTGCCAAAAATTGTTGCACTTTTTATTAAAAAGTGTATTTGTTTATTTATCTTTATATTGATTGGTTCATTTGTTTTGATTTATTGGATAATCATTAAGTTTGTTTGTTTATTTCTACTTTATTTGTTGATTTTTAAAGATGTTTGTTTCTTTGTTGTGTCTACTGACAAATGTCATGATTCTGAGGATACTCTGGCAATCCCAATAGTTATCCCAATTTATTTTATTTTGTCCGTGTCGGCAAACCATATCTTGGCTGCTAAGATTAGTGGCTGCTCTCTGCTGGCTGCTAAGATGGTGGCTGCTCTTTGCTGGCCTATATGCTCGGCTATATATATATATAATATGTCTCAACAAAAAAACAGTATTTTTGTCTGATCGAAGCAACCAACGTGTGTGATACATTTTCTCATGAATAGTCTCGTAGCTGTGAACACGTTCGTGTAAGTACAAACCATCCTGAGAATCTTGTTTACTTTGAAGATGCGCTGTATGTAGATGATGAAATACCGGCAACGTATCACATTTTCATCGTAATGCAAATTATGGTGTGTGTTTACAAGCATTAGCCGCTCGAGGTCAGTAGGCAATATTGAGACATAAAATATGACAGTGACGAAGTTTTTGAGTGAGTAGCTGTATGTTTGTACTTTGATTGTAGAACTTGTATTTTTGTTTTTGTTTTTTGTATGTATAGTTCTGATGCAAGTGACGTACTTTGTCATTGGTATGGTATGGTGTCTCCGAGGCGCACATATCCATCTAATTAAATATGCTCAAGGCGCCGCCGTAGGGATGGAAGCTGGAGCTTTGAAAGCCTGCTGCTATTAAGCGCTACTTTATGTGCAAACCTCCACCCGGCTATTAACTTCGGTGCGTGTGAAATATTTCTCTTCTGTTTCCATTTCACCTGCCCTACCGGGCCTTCTCTTTTCGATTAGTGGTAATGGGATTTTTAACGTGCACATTTGATGTGATTGTATTAACTTGTTTACACCGTGGACAGGTATCTGGTACGAATAGTTTTGCTTGTACTTGTAGGTGTATATAACTAGTTCTAATTGTAGCTGTATGTGTATACATGTAGTTCTGAATAGTAGCTGTATTTATTATAGTTCTGATATTGACCAGATACAGTAATGCACTAAGTTTAGCTGTCTTGTCTCAGTTATGCTGAAGGAGTCAGCTTTGTGATTTTGAGGCAAAAATCTACCCAACGCCAATCTACCCATGGAAAAATCTGCCCAGGCATAAATCCACCCAAAGTAGATTGTGGTGGGTATGTTCTGAAATCTTGTTGGTGGATGTGGTTATAATCTTATTTTATGTGCTGCTGCTGCGCAAACCAATTACCTTCTTTCATTCGACACCGACTTTCCATAGGCAGATTTATGACTAATCCAGACCAAAAAGGTGACTGCTTTATGATTTATGACTGCTTGGGTGGACTTACACTGGGTAGATCTTGCTAGGATTAGGAAGAACTAGAAGTAGAGTCAATTGGGTAGAGGACTATAGCAATGGTCGACCTCTATAGCCTCATCTCTTTTTCTGAAAAATTGAATAAATTTCAAATTAAAGTGTGTTCCGGTGGCAGGCTTAACGATCTTGAAAAAAGAAACATATTCTACTTCACTCATAACAAGGTTAAATAATCATATACAGGTTCATATATAACCACATTTTTTTCAGAGTTCCCAACAACACACTTTCTAATCTTTAAAATCACTTCGCTTTAATACTTTTATAACAAACTTCAGATTTAACAACAAGAAACATTGGGTCTTCTGGCGATTGGTATATCCAAAGTTCACTGTATATGGTGAGTGGTGACAGTTGTCATGGACACTATCTTTTTATCCATTTTGCCATGCTATGCTACAACTAGTACAAGACCATTATACTACAATTGAAGAGTGCTGTCAGATCAGCTTCACCCATTGAGCCCCAGTGCACTACAACATGGATCTACCATCATAATTCAAGGGTAGTATTACTAGTAATAGTACCAAATTAGTCTGGTGCCAGCAGGCACTAAGCTAATCTGACACTACCCTTAAATTATCAATATCATGGGCAATCCATGACCTGGAACTGGTACATAGTTCTTAAGTCAATAAGTGACACCTCTAACATTTGGGAAAATGTGGACTTGTGGTTAAAGATAAGTGCCAAGCTATTATGGCATCACCGTTGAACTCATCTATAAGTCTTCATAGGACAGCTCCTTTATCGGTCGATCTCCACATCAGGACTTCATGAGATATCTCATCACTTCTACTTCTAGCGTGTCAGCGTGTGGTCGTAGAATGCATGTAGTTTATGTTCACTTATATAGTGTGTCCGCATGCGTTCGTAGTACTGTATGTATGTGGTTTATGTTCACTTATAGTGTGTCAGCGTGCGGTCGTAGTATGCATATAATAATAATAATTACGGTATTTATAATGCGCTTATCTTATAATAATTATAATTCTAAGTGCGCAATCACAGCCCACGCGTGCACGCTTTTAACAATGACTCGCATACCACAAATACATTACGACAGTCAGCTGTAGCTGGGGTGTGTGGTGGCGTTAAAGTGCTAGAACTGTTGAAAGAGGTGAGTTTTGAAGGCGGGCTGGAAGGAGGAGGGAGGTGTGGTTTAAATTCACTTCTCGTGTGTCAGCGTGCGGTCGTAGTATGCATGTGGTTTATATTCACTTTAGTGTGTCAGCGTGTGGTCGTAGTATGCATGTGGTTTATATTCACTTTAGTGTGTCAGCGTGTGGTCGTAGTATGCATGTGGTTTATATTCACTTTAGTGTGTCAGCGTGTGGTCGTAGTATGCATGTGGTTTATATTCACTTTAGTGTGTCAGCGTGTGCCTTTGTGGTCGTAGTATGCATGTGGTTTATATTCACTTTGGGGTGTAGGGGGGCTCTGGATAGAGGTAGCACCTTTGCTGTTCGGCAGCTGCGTCCTACATAGGACGGACGGGCATCACTGGTCCTCATCCATCTCCTTAATCTCTCTCGTGTTGGCTCCAAGCGCCACACCCTGGCAAACCACCTCAGCTGGTGGGCTAAACCACTTGAGGGGGTGGTGTTCACATTGCACCACTAGGCGGATGAGCTGTTTCTGACAGCCAACGGCTAGAGGACGGAGGAGATCAGGTTGGATCCAACGGCCAAATGTGGGGGAGTAAACCCTTCAAATCAGGAGTGGAGCCCCGAAGGCAGACAGTTGCCTGTATTCACGCACTGTTCTGGCAGCTCCTGCAGCCAAACTGGTGCCAAACGTACTGCTTTGCATTCCTTTGGATACATCAGCGAGGCCGAGAGGGGGATCTTGACGACTGGGCACCCCATGATCTCCATACACTTTGCCCAGGCTTGCGCCCTGGAGAGGTCACTCCAGTGACTGACCCAGCAAGCGCATATACTCCATTGTCTTCCGAGACAGGATGCCAAACCATATTCACTTTAGTGTGTCAGCGTGTGGTTGTAGTATGTATGTGGTTTATATTCGCCTTAGTGTGTCAGCGTGTGGTCGTAGTATGCATGTGGTTTATATTCACTTTAGTGTGTCAGCGTGTGGTCGTAGTATGCATGTGGTTTATATTGCACCACAAATCATGATCAGCTGTGTGAGCGCAGTGCACGTTAGAACTATCAAAATAAGTAGTGGATTGTGATAATGCAATGAGTCTCACCACATATAATCTTTGGTATTTCCCCATGTGCACATCACAGTTCTTACTCGCCTGTGTACCTGTTATTAGTATGAATAGTATGCCTTAACAATTAAGTAATGTTTAATAATAATAATAATTACGGTATTTGTAATGCGCTTATATTACATAATTATAACTCTAAGCGCGCACTCACAACTCGCGCACGCATGCGCACACTTTAGACAATGACTCACGTACCACAAATAGTGAAATTAAATACATTACGACGGTCAGCTTGCGGTGGGGAGTGTGGTGATATAGTGCTAAAACTGTTGAAAGAGGTGAGTTTTGAGGGCGGACTGGAAGGAGGAGAGAGAGTGTTTCTGACGAAGAGAGAGTGGGAGAGTGTTCCAGGTGGATGGACCGTAGACGGAGAAGGAGCGGGGGCCGAAAGTGTTGAGTTTGGTGCGAGGGATGTGGAGGCGAAAGAGGGTCGGAGGCGGAGCGGAGGGAGCGGGAAGGTGTGTAGGGGTGAAGTAAGTTGGAGAGATGGGCAAGAGCGCAGTTGTTCAGGGATTTGTAGCAGAGAGACAGAATTTTGTATTGGATGCGTTGGGGGATGGGGAGCCAGTGAAGGAGTTTGAGCAGGGGTGTGATGTGGTCGGATTTTTTTTCTTCTGAGGACGAGGCGGGCAGCATTGTTCTGGACGCGTTGGAGAGTGAAAGTGGTGGAGTGAGGGAGGCCGGAAAGGAGAGAGTTGCAGTAGTCGATGCGAGATAAGATTAAGATGAGAGAGACAGCAAGTTTGGTGGCAGCTTCAGTAGTGAGGTATTTTCTGATCTGACTGATGCGGCGGAGGTGGAAATAGCATGCCTAGGCCGTGGTGGAGACGAAACTGGTCATGGACAGAGAGGAATCGATGATAACGCCGAGGTTCTTGGCCGAGTCAGAGAGGGAGTTGGGGGTGCTGTCGAGTTGAAGGTGGAGAGAGGGAGGGAGCTGGGAGAGTTTCTGGCGAGTGCCTACCAGCATGGCTTCCGTTTTGTCGTCGTTCAGTTTCAGCACATACTTAGTACTACAAAGAGACATAATGGTGGTGGCATTTAATTATATTGATTCATTGGTTGGGTGTCTTCTTTTGACCCTTATCATTCGGAATACACCAGTGTGTGAAATACGTTTGACTAAAATTGTTCAAGGGTAGTGCCAGAATAGCTTGGCGCCTCTAGGCGCCAAGCTATTCTGGCACTACCCTTGAACTAAAGCCATTGGTCTATATCGTTTTCTGTAAGTACTATAATGTAGTTTGCATATGGCAGTGCACAAATTTGAAGATTGTAGCCTCGGTATGATAGGGGTTAAATTGTTGAGTGTTTACTGTATTTTTGCATTTGACTGAGTTTCAGTGAGTTTACTGTAAATTGTGAAGTGTTTACTGTATATCTTGCATCTTAACTTTGCATGCCACAATAGCACAGTTTCAATTTAACCAAACTCATATCATGTGGTAATTTTTGATCTGGACAAGATGCAGACCCACTACAATGCACTGTGCCCTTTGGATGAAACTGTGAAAGAAGGGTTGACCTTTGACCTGTGGCTTTGTCCACTTTAGACTACAAGTACAGTTCCAGAAACAAATCATGATAGTAAGTTCAAGGGTAAAGCGTGGCTTACTGCCTAGAGACACCTAGCTGTTCTAGTTCAAAGGTAAAGCCAGCGTGGCTTACTGCCTAGAGACACCTAGCTGTTCTAGTGCAAGGGTAAAGCCAGCGTGGCTTATTGCCTAGAGACACCTAGCTGTTCTAGTGGAAGGGGAAAGCCAGAGTGGCTTACTGCCTAGAGACACCTAGCTGTTCTAGTGCAAGGGGAAAGCCAGAGTGACTTAAGCCTAGAGACACCTAGCTGTTCTAGTGCAAGGGTAAAGCCAGAGTGGCTTACTGCCTAGAGACACCTAGCTGTTCTAGTGCGAGGGGAAAGCCAGCGTGGCTTACTGCCTAGAGACACCTTACTGTTCTAGTGCAAGGGTAAAGCCAGAGTGGCTTACTGCCTAGAGACACCTAGCTGTTCTAGTGCAAGGGTAAAGCCAGCGTGGCTTACTGCCTAGAGACACCTAGCTGTTCTAGTGCAAGGGGAAAGCCAGAGTGGCTTTCTTCCTAGAGACACCTAGCTGTTCTAGTGCAAGGGGAAAGCCAGAGTGGCTTACTGCCTAGAGACACCTAGCTGTTCTAGTGCAAGGGGAAAGCCAGAGTGGCTTTCTGCCTAGAGACACCTAGCTGTTCTAGTGCAAGGGTAAAGCCAGAGTGGCTTACTGCCTAGAGACACCTAGCTGTTCTAGTTCAAGGGGAAAGCCAGCGTGGCTTACTGCCTAGAAACACCTAGCTATTCTAGTTCAAGGGGAAAGCCAGAGTGGCTTACTGCCTAGAGACACCTAGCTGTTTTAGTACTGCCTTTGAGCTATCATAGTTGACTCATATCTTGGTGTACATCAGGGCTAAGCAGGTTGACCCATGTAGCCCAGAGGCCCTACAACAGGAGATAGATTGACCATCATAATTCAAAGGTAGTGCCAGATTGGCTTGGCGCCTGATGGTGCCAAGCTAATCTGCCACTACCCTTGAAATATTGTGGTCAATCCATCTCCTGCAACTTGTTAGAGGTCATCTCCAAGAAGGGAAATACAGCTGTGGGTTAATGTAAGTGTCATTGGCTGTCACTGTCAGTTGCCATTTAGCTAGCAGGCATGGGTATTGTCCTCTCGGATCCACGTTTTTCCGTGGAAAATAATTTCACATTCCTCCAAAAATATGCTCTGATTGCACAGATTTTCATCTTTAATTTGTTTTTTGTCTTCTGGGGGAGGGAGGGGGTGGAGGGTGGGGGGGGGGGGCATGCCCCCTGGACCCCCTTAGTTTCAGCTGATTTTTGCTTTGGCAATTCCCATGCCTGATTTAGTGGGTTAATGTGTCATTGGCTGTTGGCTGTCAGTTGCCATTTGTCAGGGTGACTCCTGCAGCAAAGGGATAGCTGAAGTACCCATTGTAATCTTGTTAATTTCCACTCTTGTGTTGCAGGTGTATGTACTCCCATCCGCTGGTGAAATGGAGTAACGTTGGATCACGCAGCCAAAACAGCATGGAGGTCCCAGGCTGAATGCACTGCAGTACAGATTGTGATCTGCGTCAACAGTGCAGAGTGATTGTTGAACAAAAAATATGAGTGCTGAGTGACTGGAACAAAATCAAGAGCACTTATTGTGAAACATACAAGGAGTTGATTTGGGCATTTAGACAGCTTTGTTACCGGTCAGACTGCAGCGCTTTGCGCTGACAAGCAATGAGTGGACTGGCGGGCTCGTCGCTGACAGTCTTGTGCAAGATGTTTGGCAGCACATCTGGGTTGTATGGAATGCTGCTTCAGTCTTGTCAGCCCAGGGGACAGTTGGTGAAGAGCGGGTGCCTCCTCAACAGAAATGTGAAGCAGCTGTCGTGTATGTCGGTGGACAGGATGAGGCCGTGCGTGCAGCAGTGTTCATCACAATCAAAGAGGTATAGTGAATGTTTTATCGTTCAACATGCACCAACTAAGAGAGGGATTCGGCTGAGCATTACAGCGCAAGGGTAGTGGGGAATTAGTGGCGCCTTTTTGCGCTTGCAAGTTTCGTCCGCTCGAAGCTCGCGACATACAGTCATAACAGATACATGTCAGTATAACGCTGCAGAACCCTGAATTGCCATTTTGTGTATGTTGCATAAAGACCTGTGTGAAATGATCATTCAGGATTGTGTCAGGCCAAGCTGACATAGGGGTCAGGTAGGGGGGGGGGGGGGGGGGGGTGTCTGTGTAGGGTGTGTTTGACAGCAGTATGTAGTTGAACCCCATCATGATCCAACTGCAAGATACATAGACCTGCACAAGCTCCTGCAGTTGTGAGGGCTCATGAGGATCTATTCCTGCAATTGTGAGGGGATCTATTCCTCTTGCTGACACCAGCTTTTGTATTTGGACAGCTGGAGCTCTTGTGGGTTGAATTAACCCGGACTTTACAGGCACAGTCTGTGCTTACTGGCAGGACTTTACAGGCACAGTCTGTGCTTACTGGCAGGACTTTACAGGCACAGTCTGAGCTTACTGGCAGGACTTTACAAGCACAGTCTATGCTTACTGACAGGACTTTACAGGCACAGTCTGGGCTTACTGGCAGGACTTTACAGGTACAGTCTGTGCTTACTGGCAGGACTTTACAGGCACAGTCTGTGCTTACTGGCAGGACTTTACAGGCACAGTCTGTGCTTACTGGCAGGACTTTACAAGCACAGTCTGTGCTTACTGGCAGGACTTTACAGGCACAGTCTGTGCTTACTGGCAGGACTTTACAAGCACAGTCTGTGCTTACTGGCAGGACTTTACAGGCACAGTCTGTGCTTACTGGCAGGACTTTACAGGCACAGTCTGTGCTTACTGGCAGGACTTTACAGGCACAGTCTGTGCTTACTGGCAGGACTTTACAGGCACAGTCTGTGCTTACTGGCAGGACTTTACAGGCACAGTCTGTGCTTACTGGCAGGACTTTACAGGCACAGTCTGGGCTTACTGGCAGGACTTTACAGGCACAGTCTGGGCTTACTGGCAGGACTTTACAGGCACAGTCTGGGCTTACTGGCAGGACTTTACAGGCACAGTCTGGGCTTACTGGCAGGACTTTACAGGCACAGTCTGTGCGTACTGGCAGGACTTTACAGGCACAGTCTGTGCTTACTGGCAGGACTTTACAGGCACAGTCTGTGCTTACTGGCAGGACTTTACAGGCACAGTCTGTGCTTACTGGCAGGACTTTACAGGCACAGTCTGGGCTTACTGGCAGGACTTTACAGGCACAGTCTGGGCTTACTGGCAGGACTTTACAGGCACAGTCTGGGCTTACTGGCAGGACTTTACAGGCACAGTCTGGGCTTACTGGCAGGACTTTACAGGCACAGTCTGGGCTTACTGGCGGGACTTTACAGGCACAGTCTGGGCTTACTGGCGGGACTTTACAGGCACAGTCTGGGCTTACTGGCAGGACTTTACAGGCACAGTCTGGGCTTACTGGCAGGACTTTACAGGCACAGTCTGTGCTTACTGGCAGGACTTTACAGGCACAGTCTGTGCTTACTGGCAGGACTTTACAGGCACAGTCTGGGCTTACTGGCAGGACTTTACAGGCACAGTCTGTGCTTACTGGCAGGACTTTACAGGCACAGTCTGTGCTTACTGGCAGGACTTTACAGGCACAGTCTGTGCTTACTGGCAGGACTTTACAGGCACAGTCTGTGCTTACTGGCAGGACTTTACAGGCACAGTCTGTGCTTACTGGCAGGACTTTACGGGCACAGTCTGGGCTTACTGGCAGGACTTTATGGGCACAGTCTGGGCTTACTGGCAGGACTTTACGGGCACAGTCTGGGCTTACTGGCAGGACTTTACAGGCACAGTCTGGGCTTACTGGCAGGACTTTACAGGCACAGTCTGGGCTTACTGGCAGGACTTTACAAGCACAGTCTATGCTTACTGGCAGGAATTTACAGGCACAGTCTGGGCTTACTGGCAGGACTTTACAGGCACAGTCTGGGCTTACTGGCAGGACTTTACAGGCACAGTCTGGGCTTACTGGCAGGACTTTACAGGCACAGCCTGTGCTTACTGGCAGGACTTTACAGGCACAGTCTGTGCTTACTGGCAGGACTTTACAGGCACAGTCTGTGCTTACTGGCAGGACTTTACAGGCACAGTCTGCGCTTACTGGCAGGACTTTACAGGCACAGTCTGCGCTTACTGGCAGGACTTTACAGGCACAGTCTGCGCTTACTGGCAGGACTTTACAGGCACAGTCTGCGCTTACTGGCAGGACTTTACAGGCACAGTCTGCGCTTACTGGCAGGACTTTACAGGCACAGTCTGCGCTTACTGGCAGGACTTTACAGGCACAGTCTGTGCTTACTGGCAGGACTTTACAGGCACAGTCTGTGCTTACTGGCAGGACTTTACATACACAGTCTATGCTTACTGGCAGGACTTTACAGGCACAGTCTATGCTTACTGGCAGGACTTTACAGGCACAGTCTGTGCTTACTGGCAGGACTTTACAGGCACAGTCTGTGCTTACTGGCAGGACTTTACAGGCACAGTCTGGGCTTACTGGCAGGTCTTTACAGGCACAGTCTGTGCTTACTGGCAGGACTTTACAGGCACAGTCTGTGCTTACCGGCAGGACTTTACAGGCACTGTATATGCTTACTGGCAGGACTTTACAGGCACAGTCTGTGCTTACTGGCAGGACTTTACAGGCACAGTCTGGGCTTACTGGCAGGACTTTACAGGCACAGTCTGGGCTTACTGGCAGGACTTTACAGGCACAGTCTGGGCTTACTGGCAGGACTTTACAGGCACAGTCTGTGCTTACTGGCAGGACTTTATAAGCACAGTCTGTGCTTACTGGCAGGACTTTACAGGCACAGTCAGTGCGTACTGGCAGGACTTTACAGGCACAGTCTGTGCGTACTGGCAGGACTTTACAGGCACAGTCTGTGCGTACTGGCAGGACTTTACAGGCACAGTCTGGGCTTACTGGCAGGACTTTACAAGCACAGTCTATGCTTACTGGCAGGACTTTACAGGCACAGTCTGTGCTTACTGGCAGGACTTTACAGGCACAGTCTGGGCTTACTGGCAGGACTACAAGCACAGTCTATGCTTACTGGCAGGACTTTACAGGCACAGTCTGTGCTTACTGGCAGGACTTTACAGGCACAGTCTGTGCTTACTGGCAGGACTTTACAGGCACAGTCTGTGCTTACTGGCAGGACTTTACAGGCACAGTCTGTGCTTACTGGCAGGACTTTACAGGCACAGTCTGGGCTTACTGGCAGGACTTTACAGGCACAGTCTGTGCTTACTGGCAGGACTTTACAGGCACAGTCTGTGCTTACTGGCAGGACTTTACAGGCACAGTCTGGGCTTACTGGCAGGACTTTACAGGCACAGTCTGTGCTTACTGGCAGGACTTTACAGGCACAGTCTGTGCTTACTGGCAGGACTTTACAGGCACAGTCTGGGCTTACTGCCAGGACTTTACAGGCACAGTCTGTGCTTACTGGCAGGACTTTACAGGCACAGTCTGTGCTTACTGGCAGGACTTTACATGCACAGTCTATGCTTACTGGCAGGACTTTACAGGCACAGTCTGGGCTTACTGGCAGGACTTTACAGGCACAGTCTGGGCTTACTGGCAGGACTTTACAGGCACAGTCTGGGCTTACTGGCAGGACTTTACAGGCACAGTCTGGGCTTACTGCCAGGACTTTACAGGCACAGTCTGGGCTTACTGGCAGGACTTTACAGGCACAGTCTGGGCTTACTGGCAGGACTTTACAGGCACAGTCTGGGCTTACTGGCAGGACTTTACAGGCACAGTCTGGGCTTACTGGCAGGACTTTACAGGCACAGTCTGGGCTTACTGGCAGGACTTTACAGGCACAGTCTGGGCTTACTGGCAGGACTTTACAGGCACAGTCTGGGCTTACTGGCAGGACTTTACAGGCACAGTCTGGGCTTACTGGCAGGACTTTACAGGCACAGTCTGTGCTTACTGGCAGGACTTTATAAGCACAGTCTGTGCTTACTGGCAGGACTTTACAGGCACAGTCTGTGCTTACTGGCAGGACTTTACAGGCACAGTCTGTGCGTACTGGCAGGACTTTACAGGCACAGTCTGTGCGTACTGGCAGGACTTTACAGGCACAGTCTGTGCGTACTGGCAGGACTTTACAGGCACAGTCTGTGCTTACTGGCAGGACTTTACAGGCACAGTCTGGGCTTACTGGCAGGACTTTACAGGCACAGTCTGGGCTTACTGGCAGGACTTTACAGGCACAGTCTGGGCTTACTGGCAGGACTTTACAGGCACAGTCTGGGCTTACTGGCAGGACTTTACAGGCACAGTCTGGGCTTACTGGCAGGACTTTACAGGCACAGTCTGGGCTTACTGGCAGGACTTTACAGGCACAGTCTGGGCTTACTGGCAGGACTTTACAGGCACAGTCTGGGCTTACTGGCAGGACTTTACAGGCACAGTCTGGGCTTACTCATACTGGCAGGACTTTACAGGCACAGTCTGGGCTTACTGGCAGTCAGGGGGTTAACACCTTTGCTGTGGGTGGTGGGTTTTGGCATGAGGATCACTGCAGGAATCATTGCAACAAAAACAACAGCCAAAGGGTGAAGTGACCTTACTGAAGACTTGCCTGCTGCTTGCAGTGTAGAGATATTGCCAGATTATGTTGGGCTATGACTCAGCTAGCACTATCACTCAGCTAGCACTATCTTTGTGCAGTACATACTGTTGCATACAACTACAAGTTTCCTCCTAAATTTGAAATCTGCAATCTTGAATTGAAGAGGTTAAACTAAAGCACTGATCAAGTTGTATTTCAATTATCAATAATTTGTAATTATATGTTGTGTGTTTGTTGATTAAATAATTGATTTATACATTTATTTAGTTTTATATAACTAATTACTATTATTTTCCTCTAGGTGTACTTTGCTAGGATCAACAATGGCAAAAAGTGGTCAGCCTGCTGGTACCATGAGTTATGGCCCATGGGCATCAGCAGACTTCATCCCAGATCTTCAGCGATTCCTGAGTGAGGTCAGTTTGTCATGGTACACTTGTACAGCCGTATAGTTGATGATACTGGATAATGATAACACTTGGCTTGTTCTGTTACATATTCCAGCACCCTTCTGTCTCTATCTCATGCAAGATTCATTGTTTGATGACAGACATGCACAGCCTTGTATCCATGTTTGGACATTGCTCACCAGATTGTCAGCAGGTGCAAGTTCTTTTTCATGTAACCATCACTTGTGTGATGGGGTGAGGTAGTAGGAGTCGGAAAATTAAGATTAGATGGTGGTGGTTGGACTTAGTGAGACTGAGACTCGTTCATGTTGAGCTAAACTTTTATTTCTAACAAAACTAGAAAGTAGAAACCAGAAAGCAGAAAGCAGTACCTGTAGAATAAACAAACAGGTAATCAGTAATGGTGCCAAGAATACAATAAACAAGGCACATAACTAAACTAAGGCATATATCAACATGCAGTGAACGTACAACACTTTGATTTTAAAGACTGACAAAATCAAAGTGATGGTCGTGTAACATATAGAATGTGTAGTAATAGACATGATAGCAAATAAAATGAAAAATATAAGTCACAATACTAAATACAAAGTCATGCAAAGCACAAGTCAAAGAATAAAGCAGAGCACCAATACGTAAGTGCGCTATGCAGTCAGACCTGGTAAGGCGAGCACGCAAATGACTAACAAATGGGTAGTCACTCTGACCAGGGCCTCCCTAACAGGTCAGCCCACATCAAGTTAAATGCAAAGTACTAAAAATAACATAGCAAAAGTAAAATACCAAATTAAATCAGATGCTATGCCAGCGGTACAATAGCTATGTGACTAGGCACTAAGGAATAGTATATAGAAATAACTAGTATCAAGGGGAAAGTAATGTGAAAGTAACATGACACAAAAAGGAACTCACAATACAACCGACTTACCATCAAATGAATAAGGACGTACACACAACCTTATCATTCACTCGGTCTTTATTACATTCGCACCGCAGACACAAGCGCAAACATTGAACATCAACGAAGAACGCAAACATCTACACACCCTGCAGTCATTCATGACGAAGAGGAAAGACAGGCAGAAAATGTGTACTTGAAGGGAAATTATGTGCATGTAACATAAGATAGCCTAGAATAAAGTATATCTACCAAAATGCAATCTAATGAATGTCACCATGCACTAAATAGAGGCATGGTGCACTTAATATGGCTACAAAGCACCTTTAAGTTTCATACACATAGTAGTGAACAATGACCCTTGAGGTCGCATAACAGAAATGTCCTGTATTTCTTACAGTCACTCAAAGGCTTCACTTACTTATTACACATTGTAGTGAACAATGACCCTTGAGGTCGCATAACAAAGATGACCTATATCGCTTCCTGTCACACAGGCTAATAATGCCTCTCAGTGATGTGAACCAAACCTATGCACTATGTCAAGTGAAATACTTAGTCATAAAATAGGAAGCAAATAATGGCTAAAGTCAAAATAAATAATAAAAGACCTATAAACAAATGACTAATGAATGGAATGAGTGACTGAATGAACCAATCAATCAATCCATCAGCCAGTCACTCGACCTATGGCTAGGCATGGCATACGGTCCGGCATAGCAACGTATAAACAACTTAAGCGGAAGTTTCAGAATCAAAACAAACATGGTGCCTAAGAGACTGAGTCAGCTGTGAGTGACGTCACCAACGCGGGAACATCACGCAAAGCTGCCGCCCTCCCTAGCTTCGGTGATAGAGAGGGGAAGACTCCAGAAAACATAGAACTAAATAAAATAAAGATCATCCCTAACTATGAAATACCTTAAATCTCTACCACAGCAACAACAACTAAACAATCAACCACTAAGAAATAGCATTAAATGAACAACAGAAAATGCGCGCATTATGGTGCATCCACCATGCAAGCAATGTAGTCAATTGTCATGATTGCCAGCAAGACCAAACTTAGCGAATCATTTTAATTAGAGGCATAAGTGCACTCCCATTTACTCCCACGGTTATGCGCCGAGGGAAAACTATCACCTAGTCACAACTGACTACGTGCAGTCGGTCATGCACGCTAAGCGCCGCATCATTCTGACACGTTAAGTTTTCTAAGGCAAAATTCATACATGATATCTTCCACATCAACATTGTTACAAAAGTTTGTGTACAAATTTCCTCACTGCAGCATTACATGGAAATGTACTAGCATGTAAATAATCGTCTAGCAGAAAACAAATGGAATCAAACTAGCCTCACAGAATGGCTAGTGCCGACCGGTCTGGCAATCATGTCAATTTCATGCTCAAGAAAATCATCAAAACATCCAGCATCACAATGTCATCAAATAGTACAAAATAGTAATGCACCAAATACAATATAAAAAAAAACTGAGTACTTACAGGGTCTCCAAAACCCGCGCAGTTTAGGTTAAAAAAAAACTGTTTTCCTCCAAGGCACCGGTGCCAGAAGTTAATTGCTGGTACTGTGAGTCTTGCACGTTTGGTAAAAAAGAAAGTCTGCCACGCGAGCAGCTGTACTTATAGAGGCACGCTGCTGTCTCCGCGTTGGTACAAAGTCCACGCGTCGGTGCAAAGTTCAGCGTCGGTACGGGGGTCTGGCACTGATATAAATGGCAAATCCGTATTATAGTACTGCCAGCCCTAGGAGCTAGAATATCTTCTGAACTACATAGTGTAAAAATATAATCGTTAAATATAAATTTAAGAACTTTTACCAGCTGTACTCTGGATTTAATTTGAGATTATGGGCTATTAGTGGAAAGTTTATATTTATTCTTAAAGCGGTCTCAGAAGTGCCACAGAAAATCAAAAAGGCTACTAAATCGCCATTATCACTGATCGGTTATAATTAACCTAAAAACATATGCATTACAAAAAACTATTACCTGGGCCAAATCTAACCATGCTAAATACTAAGCAATGGTGTTGTAATTTGGCTACAATACATGGTCAAAACCGATATATATACCATACAACACGTACACTGAGCTATCGCGTACACAACACTTAACGCTGCGTTTGGCAGGGCACCGCGAGCGGCGCACGTCATAGCTAGCAGTCGACACGAGTGAAATCCGAGAAGCAATGGTCATAAGTGCTATCGGCCTAGGTACACAGAGGAACATCGGGTTCACTCTGTTACACTTGTTTGCAGTTTGTTTCGTAAAGAATTGTTTGTGTGTTGATTTGGGATGCCTTCAATGAGCTAAAAGCTGCGCCTCACCTGTTTTGTGTTTGACTTGCAACAGATTGGCACTGATCCAAAGGAAGCACGGTTCTGGTTGAAACAGTTCATCAATGTGGACCAGCACAAGCCCTTTGCTGTAGTGGAGGTGGACGCCGAGGTCTTCACAGAACAAAAACAGGTTCTTGCTCACTGCATGACTTTTAGTTTTACTCTCCATTTTCTCTGTATTATATAATGCCAGTATGTGAACCCAAAGGTGGAAATTGCTCAGTTTTGAGCTGTTCTCTGAAGTTCAGCAGTGAATGGTTGGTAATCACACTATGGTATTGTATATTTTATGGGTGGCTAAAATACTGCCCAGTGTCCAAATCAGTCATAAAGAAACTCACTTCTTTTGTTTTCCTGCCTCCACAGTTGCTGTTTCTCACTTCTCACAGCCAGTAGACAGTCACTGGTGTTTTGTCTACACGTTGCTACTTTTCTTCTGGTATTTGCCTAAGAAATATAGAAAATACCAAAAATCACCAGTTCCATGAATGGCCATGATGTCAGAGTAGCTGGGTGCCTTTTCTTATCTTGTCACATTCACACTGTGTGGATTGAATGGGTTATTGGCTCACGTGTTAACCCATATACTGAGATTAAACGCTTTAAATTTGTACACTGCCATATGCACGCTACATTATAGTACTTACAGATAAGGATACAGACCAATGGCTTTAGTTCAAGGGTGGTGCCAGAATAGCTTGGTGCCTAGAGGCACCAAGCTATTCTGGCACCACCCTTGAACTGTTTTAGTCAAACTTATTTAACACGCTCGTGTATTCCGAATGATACAGGTTAAGCAAAAGTGAGTCTGTGATTCTATGTTGTGGGCCAGTGGTCATCCGTGAATCGGCCATTGTCCGTGGTAAACTTTAATGTTTGCATTTTCTCTAGATGACTTTTCAAGCCAGTCTTCAAACTTGGCCCAAAAATACTTTGTGGCAAGACCTTTTTAACCAGCCAATTTGTGGGACTGCTTTTAAAGGTCAAGGTTACACTTACAGGGGATCAGGAATAATGTCCAAAATAGCCATATTTTGATGAAAGGTATGTTTTCTCAAATACTATTGACAACTTCAATCCCACACTTGGCACACAGATGGTGGTAAGACATTTCTATGCATGCTAATTTGGTTGACCGCTCCAAAGGTCAAGGGTCACAAAAGATCAGGAAATAGGTAACAGAATAGCCATTATTTTCTCAAAATCATTACCGATGGCATTACTCCTAGGAATACTTCGCTTAGCTTAACAATTTTAGCCCAAAAAACTCATTGTGTACATTACCACAGGGGAGGCAATCACTAGGGGTGTCGTTACCAGGACACCCGGGGTGGCCTCCCCTTCTTCCTATCCGGTGGCGCGCTCACCGTTTCCCGGCAGTCTCTTCGCTTAGCTGCTCAGGACAGGCTGTGTGCTCCGGCTGTAGTTAGGTGAATTACCGTTGTGTACTGTGGACTTTGGATCTATGTGTTCGGACTTTCATGGACGTTGGATTATGTGCATTGTGTTGTGATTGGATTACCTACATGGTCTGTGGATTTTGTGGTGTTGGTTTCTGTTAAATTATCAGTTTGGCAAGGGCGAGGTAAAGTAGCGGTGACTGCCTCTAACCGGTTTCGACCGGGCAGCGGCGGTGGCCAGGCCATGATGTTTGGGTCGACTGGGAGCGCGGTTCTTCTTTGGAGGTTACCCGCTTTCACTTGGTTTGGTTGTTTTGTTTTTTCTGTCTTTTGTTACAGTACTCAGGTACGGACATGCACCAAGTGTGGCACCTTTCAAGTGAGGGCCATGATGTCTGCCTACCCTGCTCGGGCGGCTCCTCCGGCCGGTCGTGCCGCGGATGCGGGACTTGGGAGGAAGAAAGATGGTCACAGCTGTGGGCGTTTACTGGACGGAGAGACCGGCGCCGCTATCACAGCTGAAGTCAAGAAAGGACGCTACAGCAGGGTAGAAAAAGGCAGAATCATACGGAACTGTGAATAAAAGGGGTCCACTACCCCCGATGGTGCCTCAGGAAAACTTACCCGCCTTCAGCGGATGATTGAGCCTAACATTCGGATCGGGGCTTGCCCCCTCGCCCCCCCCCCCCCCCCTCCCCCCCGTCCAAGCCCGGGCACCAAGAGCTCCACCCCGCCTCGTAGAGGCCCCGGATATGCTCGACTGCCAACGATGGGGTACATCCCCTAGGCACGTGTCGGCATTTGCAGCTCGGTCCCCCTGCAGTAGAGTGATTGGGCGAGATTTTCACCCCACAGGTGAAAGACGGAGAGAGAGAGAGAGCCCAAGCGGGCCCCCCCCCCCCCCCCCCCCCCCCCCCGAGAGGAGAGTGCCCGCAAGCCATAGGCTGGACCAGCGCCGTCACCGGGCCGCGTCTACAACGCACCTCTCAGACAGGGACAAGAATGAGAGACAGAGTGAACTCTACACCTCCACCCCTCCGCTTTGAGGGCCCGGATATGAGAGAACGGCCACGATGAGATTCGTCCCCACGGAAGGAAATAGGAAGACGAGAAAGGAGTCAAAGACAGAATAATGATTGCGCGACCGAGGCCCTACCCCCGGAGGACGGAAGACGAGGAAGGAAGCAAAGACAGAATATGGTTGGCCGAAGTTGTCCATAGGAGGTCGGACATTTGGTCATTAGAGCCAGCCGACGGGAGGTGCATCCCCATCGTGAGTGAACCACCAGGACACCTCCTCCACGCCATAGGAACATGGAGAATGACACAGGCTTCAGGGTCCCGAGTCGAAGAGTGGAGCCACAGACGAGATCTAACGCACAGGGCGGACCCCCATGACCGAAGCCCTATTGGGAAGAACTAACTCGGTCAGCAGTCGACAAGAGGTGGTGCAACCACACACACCCACACTCCAACCTTGGAGGTAGAGAGGAACTCACAGTGGCCATGGACCTGCATTCATCCCTTGACTTCGCGAACGAAGATTCTATAGGGCTTGCCCACGTCGTCTACAGGCATTTTCGTGACTGCGGAGGCCAATCCGGGACAGGCAGGTTCGACCGTGGTGGCTGCAGGGGAAGGTCTGGTCAGGGTTCTGAGTTACGACAACTCTGTTTTTTCTCCTGAGCAGCTTGTCCTTGAGGTTAGCTCTGCGAGAGTCCTCAAAGGAGACGGCTGCCTTGTGAATGGTGGAGCGCTAGGTGTCACGGTCCGCAGCAAGCGAAGACCACTGGCGGTGGTCGATTTTCAGGCACTAAGTGACTTCTTGGGACCGTCTTTGTATCTCTTCTTTGGTGCCCCTCTGTCTCGGTGTCCAGTGGCGAGCTCGCCGAACAGAGTGATCTTGGGTAGGCGATGATCCTCCATCCTGGAGACGTGCCCCGCCCAGCGAAGCTGTGTCCGCAGCAGCAAAGCCTCGATGCTCAAAGTTTCCGCCTGTTCAAGGACCTCGATGTTGGTGACATAGTCACTCCAGTGAATGCTGAGGATGGTATGCAGGCAGCACTGGTGAAAGCGTTCGAGGAGTCGTAGTTGGCTGCGGTAGAGGGCCCAGGACTCGGAACCGTACAGCAGGGTGGTGAGGACGACAGCTCTGTACACGCTGATCTTGGTGCCTTTTTCAGCTATTGATTGTGCCACACCCGCTTGAATAGTCGCCCGAAAGCACTGTTCGCTTTTGCCAGCCTGTTGTTCAGCTCCTTGTCCAGCTTGGCGTCTGACGTGATGATGCAGCCGAAGTAGGTAAACTGGTGTACAGACTTCAGTTTGGACTCGCCGATGGTGATGTGGGGAGGGCGATGCTCTTCCTTGGGTGCTGGCTGATATAGGACCTCTGTCTTTTTCAGACTGACCTCAAGTCCAAAGAGCTGGGCGGCATCTGCGAAGCAGGATGTAATGCGCTGCAAGGCTCTCTCTGTGTGTGCAACGAGGGCAGCGTCATAAGCAAAGAGCAGCTCACGAATCAGTTGGTCTAGGGTTTTCGTGTGGGCCTGCAGTCGTCTGAGGTTGAACAGGCTGCCATCGAGATGATACCTGATGTACACTGCGTCGTCATCGTCGAGGTCCACTGTGGCCTGCTTCAACATCATGCTGAAGAAGATGGTGAAGAGGGTCGGTGCCAGCACGCAGCCTTGCTTCACGCCGTTGCGAATGGGGAATGGTTCTGAGAGGTCACTGTTTAGTCTGACCTGGCCTTGCTGGTCCTCGTGGAGCTGGACGATCATGTTGAGGAACTTTGGGGGACAGCCTAGTCGCTCCAGGATCTGCCACATACCTTGCCTGCTCACAGTGTCAAACGCTTTTGTTAGGTCGACAAACGTTACGTACAGCCCTTTGTTCTGCTCGCGGCACTTCTCCTGAAGCTGTCTCAGCACAAAGACCATGTCGATGGTACTCCTGTTGGCTCTGAAGCCACACTGGCCCTCTGGGAGGTGGTCTTCAGCGATGGCAGGTACCAGCCGATTCAGGAGCAACCTTGCAAGAATTTTCCCGGCAATGGACAGCAGGGTAATTCCACGATAATTAGAGCAGGCAGACTTCTCTCCTTTGTTCTTGTACAGGGTGATGATGACTGCATCACGGCGATCCTTTGGTAGTGTTCCTTTTTCCCAGCAGCAGAGAAAGAGGTCGTGGAGCTTGTTGTGCAGTGCTGGGCCTCCATGTTTCCATATCTCTGGCGGGATTCCGTCAATGCCTGCTGCTTTGCCACTCTTGAGCTGGTGGATGGCTGTGAGGGTCTCTTCGGCGGTGGGCGGTTCGTCCAATTCAACCTTTAGTGGAAGGTGTGGGATTTGGAGGATGACTGTTTCTTGAACAGTGCGCTCAGCGCCGAAGAGGTCCTGAAAGTATTCCGACCAGCGGTTCAAGATGGAGGTATTATCTGTGAGGAGTGCCTGTCCATTAGCGCTTCGCAGGGGACTTTGTACCAGGTGCCTAGGGCCATACACTGCTTTCAGTGCTTCGTAGAAGCCCCTGTAGTCACCGTTGTCAGCGCAGAGCTGGGTCCTCTGTGCGAGTCTGGACCACCACTCGTTCTGGAGTTCTCTAAGCTTGAGCTGGAGACTGCTGCAGATGAGGCGGAAGGCAGACTTCTTCACAGGGCAGGAAGGCTGGGCTAGGTGGGCCTGGTGGGCGGCTCTCTTTTTTGCTAGAAGTTCCTGGATCTCTACGTCGTTTTCATCAAACCAGTCTTTGTTCCTCTTTTTAGCAAAGCCCAAGACTTCCACAGAAGATTTTACAATAGCAGTTTTCAGTTGTTCCTAGAGTGTTTCAGGGGAGGAGTCTGCTGGATCAACTGTGTCTTTGAGCATGCGCTGTAAATCGGCCTGAAGGGCTTTTTTGTGGTCACGATAAAGGCTGGCAACATCAAGCTTTTTCTTGGGGGGGCCCCTTTCTTGGGTTTCAGCTTGAGGCAGAGCCTGAGTTTGCAGCGAACAAGGCGGTGGTCAGTGTGGCACTCTGCGTTGGGCATCACTCTGGTGAGGAGGACGTCACTGCGGTCCCTCTGACGCACTAGGACATAGTCGATAAGGTGCCAGTGCTTGGAGCGAGGATGCATCCAGGTGGTCTTTCGACTGTCCTTTTGCTGGAAAGTAGTGTTGTGATGACAAGTTGCTGCTCTGCACAGAGCTCCAATAGTAGGCGACAATTGTCATTGCAGTTCCCAACGCCATGCTTGCCGAGGACTCCTTTCCAGGCTTCAGAGTCTTGGCCCACTCTGGCGTTGAAGTCCCCAAGGATGATGACTTTGTCGTCTGCAGGGGTGTTCTGCAGGAGGCTGCGCAGGTCAGAGTAGAACTTGCCTTTTTCTGCAGGCTCTGCCAGGAGGGTTGGGGAGTACACACTGAGAAGGGTGACGTATTGCTGGTGTCTCAGTGGGAGGCGCATGGACATGATGCGGTCGGAGTGACCCATTGGTAGGTTTTCCAACTTAGTCGCAATGTGGGTCTTCACCATGAAGCCCACGCCTGAGAGCCGTCTTTCTGATGCAGGCCTGCCTGACCAGTAGAGGGTGTAGCCAGCGCCAAGTTCATGGAGGCTGTCTTCCTCCGGGAGGCGTACTTCGCTGAGCGCCGATGTCGATGTTTAACCTCCGCAATTCATGGGCAATGAGGGCGGAGTGACGCTTAGGGCGTCCGCTGTCTGCTGTGTCGAGCATGGTTCGGATGTTCCAGCATGCTACGTTGAGTCCGGTCGTGGTCGTCATGAGAGTGGATCCGTTGTTTTTTCTTGTTTTCTGACCACATGAGAAGATGCCCGTTGACCACGGCTAGCCAACTGGGGTTATGAGGGGATGAGCTTTGGTTAGGCCACCTTTTCTAGGCCCCTCTCCGTGTGGAGCAAGCAGTGCTGTCCCTAGAGAAGGCTGCTTGGTCGTTCAGGGTGTGCCGAGTGACGTTGTCATCCCCAGGTCAACATCAGGTGACCAATATCCTGAACCGCCTGCATGCAGGTTTGAGACTGCGGCTTCCAGTGACATCTTTCACCTGCCGTTTTGCCCCTTGCCCATCGCTACAGGACTTGGAAAGTTCAGTGTCATAGTCCGTGGGCCTGCGCAGTGGAGCTTTTTGGTGGAGTGCAGTGTGCGCAGTACTGGCCCCACCCTTTAAACCCTTGGTTCGTTTGCCATGACCTAGCAAGCTGGGACGGTGGCATCGAGGTCCTCAGGTCGTAGGTTTTATATCAGACTGTCCTTGTCTTAGTCTCTGGCTCAAAAGCCTTCCCCGGAGACACGGGGGCTTTGATGTCAGGGGTTTCGTCCCTTAGCCTTTCCGCAGCCAAGCGGCCAGGCCTGCAAGGCAGCAGGGCACTCGTGGGGGCCGGGGTCGTCTATGTCCTGTGCAGATGTGAACATCTGCCCACTGCCCGGCAGTGATTAGGTTGAGTTTTGCAGTCAATAAGTCATATGACCGGAGGAACATAAAATCAATAGGTCATTTTGAAAATCCATAAGTCAACAAAAAAACAAAAAAAACAAAAAAATTTCGGCATTTTCGATGTCAAACTTGTCAACACATCTTGGCCTGCAGACTCTCTCACTGTTTACGTTTTCGCGGTGCTTGCCTGCCATTTGGTTACAGTCATGGCTGTTTTCAGTTAGACTCAATTTGAGAAACCTGAGCATGAATGGAACCAGTCAGAGGCATAGATTTTCATGAACCCGTGGGCAGAGGCGACTCATGAGGATCTGTGCCTCTTGCAGATGTGGATTATAATCGTTACTTAGTCCGCATCTACTTCCTCAGTTTGAGTAACACTATTAGATAAAATCTCGAGCAATATGCATAGATTCAGGAAACACCATCACAAGGACTGGCTGTCGGCACAGACCTTGAAGAAGATAGAAGTGAGGAAGCAGAAGAAAGCAGCTGTCAACAACAGTCGCACGAGAGCAGCCAAAGTAAGGGCACAGGGGGAATACTCGGAAGCCAACCGCGACGTGAAGAGTAGTATCAGGGCAGATAAGAGGGCCTACACAGACAGCCTGGCAGCAGAGGCAGAAAAGGCAGCAGGCAGCGGCAACATGAAACAGCTCTACGACATTACCAGAAGATTGTCAGGCAAGTATGGCCATACAGAAAGACCAGTAAAAGACAAAGAAGGCAAGCCTATTGCAGACAGAGCAGACCAACTCGACAGATGGGCCGAGTATTTTGAAGAGTTACTGAACAGACCTAGCCCACCCGACCCCCCAGACATCCAGCCGGCAGAGACCAACCTACCCATCAGCTGTGACAGACCCAGCCGGGAAGAGATCAGAAGAGCAGTGGCATTCTTGAAGAACGGCAAAGCAGCAGGCCCAGATGGCATCCCAGCGGAGTCTCTGAAAGCAGACCTAGAGACAACAGTGGAGATGCTGTACCCATTGTTTGGAAAGATCTGGGAAGAGGAGGTGATGCCGGCTGACTGGAAGGAGGGGTACCTAATCAAGCTTCCCAAGAAAGGCGACCTCAGCAAGTGTTCCAACTACAGAGGAATCACCTTGCTGTCAGTACCAGGAAAGGTCTTCAACAGGATCATCCTGGAGAGAATGAAGAGCTCCGTTGACCCCCAGCTGAGAGACCAGCAAGCAGGATTCAGGAAGAACCGATCATGTACAGACCAGATCGCCACTCTCCGCATCAACGTGGAACAGTCTCTGGAGTGGAGCTCCCCACTGTACGTCAACTTTGTGGATTATGAGAAAGCATTTGACAGTGTGGACCGAGAGACTCTGTGGAAACTCCTACGACACTACGGTGTACCCACAAAGCTCGTCCGCCTGATCAAGAGCAGCTACGATGGCATGACATGTCGCGTGATCCACGAAGGGCAGTTCACCAGGGAGCTCCAGGTCAGAACCAGTGTCAGGCAGGGGTGTCTGCTGTCTCCGTTCCTCTTCCTACTGGCCATAGACTGGGTCATGAAGATGACCACAGAGCACAGACGAAGTGGAATACAGTGGACACTGTGGACACAGCTTGATGACCTCGATTTTGCAGACGACTTGGCATTACTGTCCCACACTCATCAACAAATGCAGGACAAGACCACGAGGCTTGCTGACATCTCGTCCCAAGTGGGCCTCACCATTCACAAACAGAAAACAAAGACAATGAGGCTGAATGTAACCAGGGAAGAACCAGTCTTGCTTGCTGGCACCCCGTTGGAGGAGGTGGAGTCCTTCACCTATCTCGGGAGCATCATAGACAAAAAAGGTGGCACTGATGCAGATGTCAGAGCACAAATCGGTAAAGCCAGAGCAGCCTTTCTCCAGTTAAAAAAAGTGTGGAGCTCCAGAGAGCTGTCACAACACACCAAAGTCCGGATTTTCAACTCCAATGTAAAAGCAGTTCTCTTATATGGAGCAGAGACTTGGAGATTGACAAAAACCACAGTCAACAGAGTACAGACCTTCATGAACAGTTGCCTTAGAAGAATTTTGAAAATCCACTGGCCAGAGAAGATCAGCAACGTCAGACTCTGGGAGAGAACAGAGCAGATAACAGCAGAGAATGAAATTGGGCGAAGAAGATGGGGATGGATCGGTCACAGTCTGAGAAAGCCAGCTTCCAGTATCACTAGGCAGGCATTGTCATGGAATCCCCAGGGGAAGAGGAAAAGAGGTAGGCCGAGAAACTCCTGGTGTCGAGACCTCCAAGCAGACATCAAGAGACTGGGAACCACCTGGAGTAGAATCGAAGGAGAAGCACAGGACAGGAGTTGCTGGAGGTCTCTCGTCGACAGCCTATACCCAGGTAGATGCACTCTGTTCATTGAGGACTGCGGGTCTCAGTGATTGTTTAAAAAATGAATAAGTCATATGACCGGCTCATTGACAGAGCAATGCGTCATTTCAAATTTGTATGCGTCAATGACCGATGAGCATCCTATTCGCTGACTGCCCAGACGGTGACACTTACCAGAGGAGAAAAATCCAACGCCGGAACCCGGTATCGAACCTCGCACCTTTGACATTGGAGGCAGACGCCTTAACAACTGCGCCACTTCCCCGCCTGCATTACGCGGGGAGGAAACCTACATGTTCCGTTGGGCGACCGCAGCAGCGGGAAGAAGGACGCTACAGATACCTATTGCCTGTGAACTCCTTCCTTCTTCGCCTCTCCGACCAGCGGACAAGCGCAGGTACGGCGCAGCGTGGGATCTCTCGGTGGCGCCGAGCATCAGAGGCGCCCGGCAAGAGTGGCCGTTCTTCAGACCAGAGCTTTAAGGGCCGATTTCTTCGGGAGAATGACAGCCTCGACACCGGCACCGGGATCACGGAGATGACTTTCGACACTCGACCTCAGCCAGTTGGATTATGGAACGAGCGTTAACGCAGCATCTCGCCGATCCTCGTAGGGGATGAAGGATCAAGTGGAAAAACACATCAACAGGCTGGAATTGGAAGCAGTGTGCTTCGCGTTCTCGCCGGGAAGCAGCAGCGCACAGGTCAAGATATCCTCGCCGTTGGACGAGAGATCAAGCCGTCAAATACCTCAACATGTCGCAGATGAAGCAGGGCGGCTCGCGCTCTCTCCATGGGAAGCAGCGTCTCATGAGTCAGGCTCCTCGTAATGGACAAAGGATCAAGCGGATGAACACATCAACAGGCGGGAGATGGAAGCAGTGTGCCCCGCATTCTCTCCGAGTGGAAGCAGCGGCTCACAAATCAGGAGATCCTCGTATGTGGACGAGGGATCAAGCCGTCTAACACTTCTACAGGCTGGAGTGAAAGCAGTGTGCCCTGCATTCTCTCCGAGTGGAAGCAGCGGCTCACAAGTCAGGAGATCCTCGTATGTGGACGAGGGATCAAGCCGTCTAACACTTTTACAGGCTGGAGTGAAAGCAGTGTGCCCCACATTCTCTCCGAGTGGAAGCAGCTTCTCACAAGTCAGGACATCCTTGTACGTGGACGAGGGATCAAGCCGCTCTAACACTTCAACAGGCTGGAGGGAAAACAGCGTGACTCACGCTTACTCTGGGTGGGAGCAGCGTATCTTGGTGCAGGAGTACGTGTAATCTCCGACAGCTCGACAGTGGGGGCCTACATCCAGAACCGAAGGTCGAGGAGGCACTAAGTCTACACCCGGAGGACGTGGTTCGGAGTGGGGGTAGACAATGGACACGCCTAGCAGACGGTCGGTGTGCTCCAACACATCGCAGATTCGCCGCTCTTTGGACGAAGCGTCTGGGTTCGTTGCGTCATTCTGCTGGCCGTCATCGCCCTCAGAGGAAAGCTGCGACGATGACCGACGCATCAAGTGGCCCAGTGCGTCACGTCGCTCCCTCGCAGACTTCGGGATCTAGCGGAGGCATTGGGCGACCACTCGGGAAGACTGCGGCGGACAACAGAGGTTCTTCTGAAGACTCCCGATGACCAGAGAGGATGAACATCTACTTCCTCTGGCAGTGATGTGGAGTCTCTTCTGGGCGGTACTGTGCTAGTGGGGGATAAGGAGGCGTGGATGCTGTCGACGGCTCCCCACAGACTACAGACTCGGGCGCGAGGAAGCGGAAGTGAGGCTTGGTCAGGACTGCGCCCGGGGTTTGCTTCCCCCTAGCGGACGCGGGCTTTCATCGAGAGGGTGAAGCCTTCCGTTAGCAAGTGTCTGGAAAACGCATGGGATTTTGCAGCCTCGGTCCATCGGAGCGGGACACGCACGGAGCTTGTGACAGCATTTAGGATGGCGTACCACCCCGCAGCCTACTCCTTGGCGGAGATCGCCGGCTGCGGCGGGATATGAAGGGACTTGCTGTTGAGACAGGTACCACGCTCGCCCGTCTTTTGGGGATAACACAGCGGTGGAAGGCTCCGCGCAAGGACATTCTTCGGTGGGACCGACTTGGCAGACGATAAGGCGACAGCACAGGATCCCTTGTCACCTCGGCAGGATTGTCTCCACTCGCTCCAGTCAGCGGTGGTGAGATGGAAGCTTTGGCTACAGCGCGACTTGGTGATGCCCTGCCTTGAAGGATACCACGGAGGTGGGCTGAGACCCTGACGCCCGACAGGCTACAGTAGGCCCTGACGGATCCCGGACCCGGAGACTACGTGACGGCTAGTGTCGGCTTTGACGCTTACTAGTAGCTTCGCCTCTGCGCTTGCAACTACTTGGGCGGTCGGCCCTCTGGACCAGATGGCGAAGCGTGGGAGGACCTGGACTCCTGGCTGACGCAACGCCGCCAACGCGGATTCCGGGGCATCGGCAAGTCCGACGTGGGACCAGCACCCAGTTTTGCCGCCTAGGCAGGGAGTGCCTTACCGATAACAGCGGGATAGCAACGAGTGAACACGCAGGCAGATACATCCGCTGGCTGGAGTGATGGCGGTGCAGCTGGTGCTCGTCAGATGGAAACAATGGCTGACACTACGGAAGGTACGGGTGCGCGCCGGCTACTCGACAATGGCTTACGCTGTGGAAGGTACGGGGGTGCTCCGGCTACTCGACAATGGCTGACACTACGGAAGGTACGGGTGCACACAGGCGCGGCTACTTGACAATGGCTTACACTATGGAAGGTACGGGTGCGCTCCGGCTACTCGACAATGGCTGACACTACGGAAGGTACGGGTGCGCTTTGGCTACTAGAGGTCGGGATTTCTTCGTGTAGCACTTCTGCCGGTCGTGCAGAGATCGGGCCAGCACTCGTCGGACACGTCGAAGGTCAGCTCAACGTACGTGCGGATTCCCCTTGTGGCAGGATCAGCGGCAGCGTAAAGAGTGTTACTACACCCGGCTGCCTTCCAACTTCTCTACGCGTATGACGAGTCTCTGATGATAGGCCGGTCCTACTGTAGTGGTACAGGAAGCTGCTTCCTCTGTCGCCTCCAGACCGGATCCACAAGCCTTCGACGGGCTCCTTCAAGGAACGCACTCCTTGCGTAGCCAACCACCTTTGCATATGGATTCTCCGGTTCGTCTGTTCACCGAAGTTAAGCCGTTGGGGGTGGTTAATCCTTGGTTGGATAACCGCCTGGGAACAACAGGTATGGTGGAAGTCATCTTAACCCTTATCTTGTTCACCAGAGGGTGACATACGGTCGAATAAGAATAGTTTAAGGGTAGCGCCGGAGTGGCTTGGCGCCGCTAGGCTTCACGCTAATCCGGGCTAACCTTCAAGTAAAGCCTTTGGGCTATTTTCTTTTTTTCTATAGTATAACCTGTGTATGGCAGGGCACATTTGAAACTGTTAGCCTCAGGCTAATATGGGTTAAGATGCGGCAGCGCGTTCCCTCCCTCAAGAAGGGTACCTAGGGGCTCCACTAGCCCAGGGATGGCATGGGGATTAGGACTTTGATGACCGTTCAGCTGGATCACAGTCCTTTGGAGACACGCGGCGAACCCCTGCCTCAGCTCCACGTCTGAAATGATCGCAACCCTGGCAGCAACTGTTTGTACAGACACAGAGCAGTTGGCGCGGCACGCTGGTAGGTGGACAGTCAGCATTCACACCAAGAGACTTTTCGGGTGCGGCAGTGGATGTGATTGCAGCGACTCAAGGAGTCTCTGACGGTACGGATATGATGGAGAGTGGAGAGTACGGCAGGCCTGATGTGCAGCGGAGCAACTCTCCCCACAGACCCGGACTACCCTCATTTTGGCCGTGTTCGTCTAGGGGTTCCCAAGCAGATCGGACCCGTCATTCGAATTTACCGGGTGACAGGCACTTATTGACACCTAGCACGGACCAGCGCCGGTACAGACCTCTCGGATCAGATCGAGCACCGTCATCGGCAAGACGGCCGGCTTCCGCTGACGATGCGGGGAAACCTAACAGGAAGACGGCTCGATACAGCTCTTCACAGACCTTACGTTTCTGGCAAAGAAAAGCGTCCCAGCATTGGCGCTCCAAGTATTATCCATCCGTCCTCTCAGGACAACGGAACAGGATGGGGAATCCCGCCTACAGGCCCCCGTCAAAGCGCTTAAAGTTACCTGCGCAGAACTAAGCCACTATTACAAGGGCGCTTGCGCCTATTCCTGCCCTTGGCTCCGGGCAGACGAGACATATCTGCGCAGGCGATCTGATCCTGGCTCCGCTGAGCTCGCCCCTGCACAAACCAAGACTTTGCGTATCAGGGCACATGAAGTCAGAGCAGTGGCAACGAGCATCGCCTTAGACCGCAACTGCGCGGCCAGCGACATTGTGGCAGCCGTGGGTTGTTGGGCCGGATCTACCTTTGCCCGCTTCTACCTATGAGATCTATCCGGCCAGCGCGACAAAAAGGGATATCAGCAGCGCAGCACTCCCTCCAAGCGCCTCTGGCGCCGTAAGTAACACCTAGCTAAAATTGTCGGGAGTGGGCGCGTAGGGTGGGACCCTCAATTTACGCGCAGAGGCGCTTGGGCGTGGGACAGGTGGCCCAGGAACTGCGGCACCCTCCTATTCGCCATTCTTCCTAGTAGTAATGCTGTCAGTAATGATTTTGAGAAAATAAATAAAAAAATTTGTAAAATGTATTTTTTGGAAAAATACTTACCGACGGCAATACTCAGAGGTCCCTTCCGCTTTCCCCGCTTGCCGCAGTCGAGCTAATTCTCAGAGACTGCCGGGAAATGGTAAGCGCGCCACTGGATAGGGAGAAGGGGAGGCCACCCCGGGTGTCCTGGTAACGACACCCCTAGTGACTGCCTCCCCTGTGGTAATGTACACAATGAGTTTTTTGGGCTAAAATTGTTAAGCTAAGCGAAGTATTCCTAGTAGTAATACCGTCGATAAGTATTTAAAAAAAAAATACAATTTAGAACAAAATTTATTTTTGAAAATATTTTTTTTTCTCAAATATTACAACTTCCATCCCAAACCAGGTACAGATATACCTGATAGTAAGACATTCCCATGCATGCTAATTTGGATAACCCTTGGTAAAGCTCAAGGGTCACGAGATTAGCAAATGGTCACAAGAGATTAGCAAATGATGTGAAAAATGTCTATTTTTTGTAGAATTTCAGTTTTTATCCGGATTTTTGCAAACCTTTGCAACCAAATTTAGCAGAAAAGTAGTTGATGATAGGACCTTTCTATGCATACTAATTTAGTTCTAGTAGTTTAGTTCTAATACTAGTTTAGTTAGTTAGAAAAAAAAAAAAAAAAAAGAAATGGCCAGTAGAATGGACACAGTCTCTAGTGATCCCGCTCCCCAAGAAAGGAAACCTGAAACAGTGCCAGAACTACAGAACTATCAGTCTGATAAGTCACCCTAGCAAAGTAATGCTTAGAATCATTCTCAACCGCCTCAAAACTTTCGCCGAGAAACTGCTGGCAGAAGAACAGAGTTAGAAGAAGCACTGTAGAGCAGATTTTCAACTGCCGCGTCCTGATCGAGAAACATCTGCAGCATCAGCGCGAACTCTACCACAACTTCATTGATTTCAGGAAAGCATTTGATCGCGTCTGGCACGACGGACTCTGGCAAGTCATGAGATCGTTCAACATAGAGGAGGGACTGATCCAAATGATACAAGCGCTTTACAAGAACGCCTGCAGCGCGGTTCTACTTAACAATCAGTCAGGCGAGTTCTTCAGGACGACGATCGGTGTCCGTCAAGGATGCCTGCTCTCTCCTGTCCTTTTCAACATATTCCTGGAGAAGATCATGCAGGAAACCCTCCACGACCACCATACTTCAATCTCTATTGGTGGCAGATCCCTGTGCAATCTTCGATTCGCAGACGACATTGACCTCATGGCAGGCAGCAATAGTGAGCTCCAAAACCTGACAGACAAACTTTCAAGTAGCGCAGGGTCTTATGGCATGGAGATCAGTACGGATAAAAGCAAAGTGATGATCAACACCACAAGCGACAGCAGCAGCAACATTCACATGAATGGCCAAAAGCTAGAAGAGGTCAATAGCTTCAAGTACTTGGGAGCCACCCTGTCCAAAGACGGTAGTTGCATAGCAGAGATCCGTATCAGGATAGGTACAGCAACATCCGCAATGGCCAGGCTGGACAGGATATGGCGAAGTAACTCCATCAGCTTCACCATCAAGTACAGGCTTTACAAGTCCCTCATAGTGTCTATTCTACTCTACGGCTGTGAGACTTGGACACTGCTTGCAGACTCAGAAAAGAAAATCCAGGCCTTTGAGAACAAGTGCCTGAGGAAGTTGCTCCGCATCTCGTACCGCGAGCACAAGACCAACGAATATGTACGGAGCATCGTCACTTCCCTGGTGGGCCCACATGAACCCCTTCTGGCAACCGTGAAACGGCGCAAGCTTGCTTGGTTTGGCCACGTGACCCGACACAACACCTTGTCCAAGACTATCCTCCAAGGCACTCTCGAAGGAAGTCGTCGGCGAGGTCGTCAGAGAAAGAGTTGGGTCGCAAACATAAAAGAATGGACCGAACTCGAGATGTCAGACTTGCTTGCCACCGCCCAAAATAGAACTCAGTGGAGAGCACTGTCTGTTGCTGCTGCCTTTCAGTCCCCCCAACGCCCAGTTCGGGCAAGGGACTGATGATGATGATGATGATGAATTTAGTTCACTACTCACAAAGGTCAAGGGTCGTGGGAGGTTGAAAATGCATAAATTTTGAGAAACATGGATTTCACAGGTACGACAGCCAACTCTTTCCTTCTGTTAAAACACTTGAACATTCAGCGACCTGTCAGAGGGGTCAAGGTCACCAAGTTTAGATTAATTATGTTGATCAGTCATGCACATGAGTCTTAAGGATCTTGCCATTTTTGTTTTATTTTACTGATTGCATTATGTAAGTTTATGTAAGTTTATGTATGTATATGTAAGTTTATGTAAGTTCATGTGAGTTTATGTAAGTTTATGTAAGTTTATGTAAGTTCATGTAAGTTTTTGTAGGTTCATGTAAGTTTATGTAAGTTCATGTCAGTTTATGTAAGTTCATGTAAGTTTATGTAAGTAAGTTTATGTAAGTTCATGTAAGTTCATGTAAGTTTATGTAGGTTCATGTAAGTTCATGTATGTTCATGTAAGTTGATCTGCTTATATTTAACCCTCTGGCTGTCAGTAGCGGTTTTTGATGTGAGGATTTCTGTAGGATGTTAGGGTGTTGTTATTCCTGCAGGATGTCAGGGTGTTGTTATTCCTGCAGTATGTCAGGGTGTTGTTAATCCTGTAGGATGTTAGGTGTTGTTATTCCTGCAGGATGTCAGGGTGTTGTTATTCCTGTAGGATGTTAGGGTGTTGTTATTCCTGCAGGATGTCAGGGTGTTGTTATTCCTGCAGGATGTCAGGGTGTTGTTATTCCTGTAGGATGTTAGGGTGTTATTATTCCTGTAGGATGTTAGGGTGTTGTTATTCCTGTAGGATGTCAGGGTGATGTTATTCCTGCAGGATGTCAGGGTGTTGTTATTCCTGTAGGATGTCAGGGTGTTATTCCTGCAGGATGTCAGGCTGTTGTTATTCCTGCAGGATGTCGGGGTGTTGTTATTCCTGCAGGATGTTAGGGTGTTGTTATTCCTGCAGGATGTTAGGGTGTTGTTATTCCTGCAGGATGTCAGGGTGTTGTTATTACTGCAGGATGTCAGGGTGTTGTTATTCCTGTAGGATGTTAGGGTGTTGTTATTCCTGCAGGATGTCAGGGTGTTGTTATTCCTGCAAGATGTCAGGGTGTTGTTATTCCTGTATTATGTTAGGGTTTTATATTCCTGTAGGACGTCAGAGTGTTGTTATTCCTGCAGGAATCATCGTGACAGAAAGGGCTACTGACAGTTAAAGGGGGAAATGTTTTGAGTAGACGTTTTCTTTTCTTGCGTTTCGCTTTGAGGAAACTAACTCACTGCTTTCTGTTCAGCTGCAGGAACTGACCTCGGCGCTGTCCTTTCTACAGCGCAATTCTCTATTCCCTATTGTTGTGTTCGGTGGTGTGACGGCAGGTGTCAAGCACGCACAGGTCACTTTGCAGGTAAGCAGACTGCATACACTGACTGCACTGTACTTACACTGACTGTACTGTACATACACTGACTGCACTGTACATACACTGACTGCACTGTACATACACTAACTGCACTGTACACACACTGACTGTACCGTACATACACTGACTGCACTGTATATACACTGACTGCACTGTACATACACTGACTGTACTGTACATATGATCTTATGGATCCATTTCAGTCAGCCTACAGATGTTGCCATAGTACTGAAGCAGCACTTCTCAGAATCCTGAATGACTTGTTACTTGCTCTAGATGATGGTAAGGTGTCAGTGCTCGCTTTACTCGATCTTTCTAGCGCGTTCGACACAATCGACCACACTATCCTGATTAATCGTCTCCAGCTTGTTTTTGGCATTGATAGCACTGCCCTGTCTTGGTTCCACTCTTACTTTACTGAGCGGTCACAGACTGTGTCTGTCGATTGGCATGTCTCTGCACCTGCCAGCCTCCGTTTTGGGGTCCCACAGGGCTCAGTATTAGGCCCAGTGCTTTTCCTACTGTATGTACAGCCTTTGTCCAGTATTATTGCTGGACACTCTGTTTCACATCATGCTTACAGTGATGATACACAGCTGTATAAGTCAGGTAGTGTGAGTCAGGTCAAAGAGATCATCCAGAGCGTGTCACATTGCATTCTTGATGTGAGGCTGTGGATGTCAGAAAACAAGCTCAAACTGAATGAAGGAAAAACGGAAGCCATGCTCATTGCATCACCCAGAGTATCTTCTTCTACTGCTTTGCCTCAGCACTTCATGATTGAGAACACGACCGTCAGCTTCTCTCAGTCAGTGAAGAACCTGGGTGTTGCAATTGAGCATGACTTGTCCATGGATAAACAGGTCATAAACATTTGCAGGGCAGCCTATTTGGAGATGCGTCGTATTAGCTCTGTTAGACAGTTCCTTACCTCAGAGGCTACAAAAACACTGGTTTGTTCATTTGTTCTGTCTCGCATTGACTATGCCAACTCACTCTTATCTGGATGCCCGCAGTATCTATTTGATCGGCTCCAGAGTCCAAAATTCAGCCGCACGTCTGGTCATGAAAGCGAAAAAGTCAGACCATGTGTCCCCCATCCTGCACGCTCTCCACTGGTTGCCAGTGAAGGAGAGAGTTAAGCACAAAGTCTTGTCCATTTGTCATGTTTCTCTTTCTGGCACTGGACCCACTTATCTCTCAGAGCTCCTTCACTGTTACATCCCTTCGAGGCAATTGCGCAGTTCGTCTGACAATAAAATGCTTCGTATTCCTACAGTAAGGACTAAAGGATTGGGGCAGAGATCTTTTTCTTACCAGGGTCCATCAGCCTGGAATGATCTTCCTAAATCACTGAGACACAGTGAGTCTAGTGCCAATTTTAAACACAGCCTTAAAACCCATCTTTTTCCATCTTGATTATCAGTGTTCATGTAATTAGTCATTTTCTGTTTTTCTGTGTAATTGTACATGTGGCTTCTTGATTATCAGTGTTCATGTAATTAGTCATTTTCTGTTTTCTGTGTAATTGTACATGTGGCTTTGTCACCGTTTGTGTAATATTTTCCTTGTTCATATGTACGGCGCCTAGAGCATCTTACCATGTATAGGCGCCTTATAAATCTTCCTTATTATTATTTTTATTACATACACTGACTACTGTACATACACTGACTGCACTGTACATACACTGTACTGTATATACAGTGACTACTGTACATACACTGACTGCACTGTACATACACTGACTGCATTGTACATACACTGACTGTTCTGTACATAAACTGACTGTACTGAACATACACTGACTACTGTACATACACTTACTGCACTGTACATACACTGACTGCACATATACTGACTGTACTGAACATTCACTGACTACTGTAATACACTGACTGCACTGACTGTACTGTACATACACTGACTGCACTGTACATACACTGACTGCACTGTACATACCCTTGGCTTGACTTCGCGAACGAAGATTTTATAGGAGTTGCCCACGACGTCTGCAGGCTTGTTCGTGGCTGCGGAGGCCAATCCGAGACAGGCAGGTTCGACCGCAGTGGCTGCAGGGGAAGGTCTGGCCAGGGTTCTGAGCTGTGGCATCTCTGTTTTTTCTCCTGAGCCGCTTGTCCTTAAGGCTAGCTCTGCGAGAGTCCTCAAAGGAGACAGCTGCCTTGTAAATGGTGGAGCGCCAGGTGTCACGGTCCGCAGCAAGCGAAGACCACTGGTGGTGGTCGATTTGGCAGGCACTAAGTGACTTCTTGAGACAGTCTTTGTATCTCTTCTTTGGTGCTCCTCTGTCACGGTGTCCAGTAGCAAGCTCGCCGAACAGGGTGATCTTTGGTAGGCGATGATCCTCCATCCTGGAGACATGCCCCGCCCAGCGGAGCTGTGTCCGCAGCAGCAAAGCCTCGATGCTCACAGTTTCAGCCTGTTCAAGGACCTCGACGTTGGTGACATAGTCACTCCAGTGAATGCCCAGGATGGTACGCAGGCAGCGCTGGTGGAAGCGTTCGAGGAGTCGTAGTTGGCTGCGGTAGAGGGCCCAGGACTCGGAACCATACAGCAGGGTGGTGAGGACCACAGCTCTGTACACGCTGATCTTGGTGCCTGTTTTCAGCTGTTGATTGTGCCACACCCGCTTGAAAAGTCGCCCGAAAGCACTGTTCGCTTTTGCCAGCCTGCTGTCAAGCTCCTTGTCCAGCTTGGCGTCCGACGTGATAATGCAGCCAAGGTAAGTAAACTGGTGCACTGACTTTAGTTCAGACTCGCCAATGGTGATGTGAGGAGGGCGATACACTGTCTTGGGTGCCGGCTGATGGAGGACCTCTGTCTTTTTCAGACTGACCTCGAGTCCAAAGAGCTGGGCAGCATCTGCGAAGCAAGACGTGATGCGCTGCAGGGCTCTCTCTGTGTGTGCAACGAGGGCAGCATCATCAGCAAAAAGCAGCTCACGAATCAGTTGGTCTAGGGTTTTCGTGTGGGCCTGCAGTCGTCTGAGGTTGAACAGGCTGCCATCGAGACGATACCTGATGTACACTGCATCGTCATCATCGAGGTCCACTGTGGCCTGCTTCAACATCATGCTAAAAAAGATGGTGAAGAGGGTCGGTGCCAGCACGCAGCCCTGCTTTACGCCGTTGAGAATAGGGAATGGTTCTGAGAGGTCATTGTTGAGTCTGACCTGGCCTTGCTGGTCCTCGTGTAGCTGGACAATCATGTTGAGGAACTTTGGGGGACAGCCAAGTCGCTCCAGGATCTGCCACATGCCTTGCCTGCTCACAGTGTCGAACGCTTTTGTTAGGTCGACAAATGTTACGTACAGCCCTTTGTTCTGCTCGCGGCACTTCTCCTGTAGCTGTCTCAGCACAAAGACCATATCGGTGGTGCTCCTGTTTGCTCTGAAGCCACACTGGCCCTCTGGGAGTTGGTCTTCAGCGATGGCAGGTACCAGCCGATTCAGGAGCAGCCTTGCAAGGATTTTCCCAGCAATGGACAGCAGGGTAATTCCCCGATAGTTGGAACAGTCAGACTTCTCGCCTTTGTTCTTGTACAGGGTGATAACGACTGCGTCACGGAGATCTTTTGGTAGTGTTCCTTCCTCCCAGCAGCAGAGAAAGAGGTCATGGAGCTTGTTGTGCAGTGCTGTGCCTCCATGTTTCCAGATCTCTGGCGGTATTCCATCAATGCCTGCTGCTTTGCCACTCTTGAGCTGGTGGATGGCTGTGAGGGTCTCTTCAGCGGTGGGCGGTTCGTCCAATTCAACCTTTACTGGGAGGTGTGGGATTTGTAGGATGACTGCTTCCTGAACAGTGCGCTCAGCGCTGAAGAGGCTCTGAAAGTATTCCGACCAGCGGTTCAAGATGGAGGTATTATCTGTGAGGAGTGCCTGGCCATTCGCGCTTCGCAGGGGACTTTGTACCAGGTGCCTGGGGCCATACACTGCTTTCAGTGCTTCGTAGAAGCCCCTGTAGTCACCATTGTCAGCACAAAGCTGGGTCCTCTGTGCAAGTCTGGTCCACCACTCATTCTGGAGATCTCTGAGCTTGCGCTGGAGACTGCTGCAGACGAGGCGGAAGGCAGACTTCTTCACAGGGCAGGAAGGCTGGGCTAGGTGGGCCTGATGGGCGGCTCTTTTTTTTGCTAGGTGTTCCTGGATCTCTACATCGTTTTCGTCAAACCAGTCTTTGTTCTTCTTTCTGGCGAAACCCAAGACTTCTGCAGAAGCAGCAGAACTGTACATACACTGACTGTACTGTACATGCACTGACTGTACATACTCTGTACTGATCATGCACTGATGTACATACTCTGACTGCATTGTACATACACTGACTGCACTGTACTTACACTGAATGTACTGTATATAAACTGACTGTACTATACATACACTGACTACTGTACATACACTGACTGCACTGTACATACACTGACTGCACTGTTCAGGAAGAAGTGTTTGCGATCACACTGCGGATTACCTTTATGTTTGCCATGGTTTGATGACTACAGTTGCTGCAAGGTTTTAACTGGTAGATTGATTCCAGCATTTGTTCAGCTGGCAATAAAGAGGAAAACTTGCAAGGTACCACTTTTCTACACTGCCATCCATGTGTGTGTGGGTCTGTGAGCATGGCCATATCTGTGGGTCCAAATCTACAGCTGGCTTCAAAATCACAGACCAGCGTGGATATTTCTTTAACTGACTTCTGGTTTTGTCACATTGTCATCATACTTCCCATGTTGTGTCACTTTGTCACCATACTTCCCATGTTGTGTCACTTTGTCAACATACTTCCCATGTTGTGTCATATTGTCATCATACTTCCCATGTTGTGTCACTTTGTCAACATACTTCCCATGTTGTGTCACATTGTCATCATACTGTTCCCATGTTGTGTCACTTTGTCACCATACTTCCCATATTGTGTCACTTTGTCACCATACTTCCCATGTTGTGTCACTTTGATATACTGTGTTTTGTCAAAATGTCATCACCTTTCCCATACTTTGCCACCTTGTCATGATACTTCCCATGTTGTGTCACTTTGTCAACATACTTCCCGTGTTCTGTCAAAATGTCATCACCTTTCCCATGCTTTGCCACCTTGTCATGATACTTCCCATGTGTCACTTTGTCACCATACTTTCCACTACATGTACCTAGAAGGACCTGTTGCACTTTGTAAAAGGTACCACTTGAACATGTGTACATGATGTACTGTACACTGTACACAATCATGTTACCCTTGTTTTCGCTTTCAGGAGGTGAAGAGAGCCTCTGTAGCCGTGGGCCGCGTGCTGATTGATATACCTAATAGACTGTACACTTGTATGTTTTCAGGAGGTGAAGAGAACCTCTGTAGCTGTGTGCTGAGTGATGTACCTGATAGACTGTACACTTGTATGTTTTCAGGAGGTGAAGAGAACCTCTGTAGCCGCGGGCTGTATGCTGAGTGAACTGCTAGAGAAGAACGGTGTGCGAGCCAAGGTTCTGTACGCTGGCAGTAACACCCTCCTGGCTGAGCAACACAGGTTTCTTTCCCTATTGTTTATTTCTGAGGTTCTGCTAAATTCAGTACCATCCTCCAGTGATTCACGGATAATCATAGCTCAGAAGTAGCTGCGCCAGGCGACATTCTAGTCGGTTACCACCATCCATTGTCCACGGGTTGTTCTTCTTCTGGTGCCTAGACCTTGTGCTTAGTAGCTGGTCACATATTAACCCTTATCATTCGGAATATACCAGTGTGTGAAATAAGTTTGACTAAAATAGTTCAAGGGTAGTACCAAAATAGCTTGGTGCCTAGAGGCGCCAAGCTATTCTGGCACTACCCTTGAACTAAAGCCATTGGTCTATACCCTTATCTGTAAGTACTATAATGCAGCTTGCATATGGCAGTGTACAAATTTGAAGCTTTTAACCTCAGTATGATATGGGGTAACATTATAAGAGTCTGAATGACACAAAGCATTTTGCCTGTGGATGTATCTTGCCGCTGTGTATTTCTCCATCATTGATCATGCACTGGACTTGCAGGGACGGTCAGAGAGTCAAGGCAGTGAACCCGGAACTGATCCAGTGGTGCATGGCGCAGCATGCCATCCCCCTCATTCCGGCAGTGGGCGAAACCTCCACCAATGAGATCACACCACTGGACACCTGGGACGTCACCTCCGCTGTTTCCATCATGCTCCAGCCACTCAAAATCATCAAGGTCAACTGCACGGGAGGGTTCAAGGATGCAGAGCAACAGGTCATCGCTAACGTTAACCTGCCCTTTCCCCCTCAGTCCTCCAAGGACAAGACGTGGTGCACACCAGCTGTATTGGACACGGTAATTTGGAGAATACTTCAACACAAGCCAAGTGCCAGAGGCATGGATCCTCATCAGCCCCTCACTTGCGGGGGCTGATGAGGATTATGCCTCTTTCTGACCCCACTTTGTATCCATGTTCCTTGGGTGACTGGGTGCTTTGGTGTTGAAGGAGCCAAGCTGTCAATGTAGCTTTCTGTCACCACCTTCAGTGCAAGTTGAACAATTCCAGCCCTGACCCTAGCAGCAAGCAGTAGACCGACCTACAATTCCAGCCCTGACCCTAGCAGCAAGCAGTAGACCGACCTACATACAATTCCAGCCCTGACCCTAGCAGCAAGCAGTAGACCGACCTACATACAATTCCAGCCCTGACCCTAGCAGCAAGCAGTAGACCGACCTACAATTCCAGCCCTGACCCTAGCAGCAAGCAGTAGACCGACCTACATACAATTCCAGCCCTGACCCTAGCAGCAAGAAGTAGACTGACCAACAATTCCAGCCCTGACCCTAACAGCAAGAAGTAGACCGACTTACAATTCCAGCCCTGACCCTAGCAGCAAGAAGTAGACCGACGTACAGTTCCAGCCCTGACCCTAGCAGCAAGAAGTAGATCAAACGTGTTAGTGCAAGGGTGGTATTGAATAGTTTTGTGCCATTATTTGCCAGGCTGTTCTGACACCATGAAAAGAAAAGGCCCCCTCTCTTTTTCCTATCTCTTTTTTTTTGTGCTTTGGCCACAGTAGATCTATGATCACTGGTCAATCATGCACACTTCTCTCCCCTGACAGTGATATTATCTACTTTACTTTGTAACCTGTTCTGACACCATGTTTGGGCTGTCATGGTTGACTGGTCTCCTGAACTGTTTCTTAGTCGTAAAAGGACAGCTTCCAATTTTTACAGAATAAATGACTCGGGGCTCGGTGTTCTGCTGCTGCCAGTTAACTCATTATGCCCTGAGGATGAAATTATTAATGTTTTTGACTCGCGTGCAATAGCGAAGCGAGTCTTCGTAATGGGTCAGTGTCCTTCGGCCGTGGTCAAACTTTAATGTTGGCATTTTCTCGGAAGCTATTCAAACTTCAGCCTGCAAATTTGGCTCAAGGATATTTTATGGCAAGACCTATCTAAACATACCAATTTCAGTGACCTTGCTCAAAGGTCAGGGTCACAGTCAAGGTCACAATGGGTCCAGAAATGAGTAAAAAAAAAAATAGCCATGTTTTGACATAAACTGTCTGATCTGAAATACAATTTTCAACATCAAAACTAAACTTGGTACAGAGATACCTGATGGTAAGACCTTTCTATGCATACTAATTTGGCTGACCCCTTGCAAAGGTCAAGGGTCACAGGAGGTCCAGAAATAGGAAAATAATTGTGATATTTTCACCCAAAAAGTTTTTTTTTCAAATACTATTTTAAGCTAAACTAATTGGTACGGAGATGCTTGAATGATAAGTCCTTTCTAGGCACACTAATTTAGATTTGCCCCTTGAAAGGTCAAGGGTCAGAAGAGGTTGATAAATGCGTTAAAAATTCCAACATCTGGACACAGTTTATTTTTTTATCAAAATTATGAATCGGTCATACGTGTGAGCCATATCGGCTTTGCCATTAAAAAAAAAAAAGATATTCTGCATCTCAGTTCTACAGGCCTACAGGGCCAAGCTATTGTGACACCACCCTTAAACTATCATGGTGGATCTACATCCTGTGGCAGCATGTCAGGGCTTTGTGGGTTAGACGTGTGTCCTTGTTGTTACTGTGATAGGCTGGGGCAACAGTCACCTGGGCAGCATGTCAGGGCTTTGTGGGTTAGAAGTGTGTCCTTGTTGTTACTGTGATAGGCTGGGGCAACAGTCACCTGGGCAGCATGTCAGGGCTTTGTGGGTTAGAAGTGTGTCCTTGTTGTTACTGTGATAGGCTGGGGCAACAGTCACCTGGGCAGCATGTCAGGGATTTGTGGGTTAGAAGTGTGTCCTTGTTGTTACTGTGATAGGCTGGGGCAACAGTCACCTGGGCAGCATGTCAGGGCTTTGTGGGTTAGAAGTGTGTCCTTGTTACTGTGATAGGCTGGGGCAACAGTCACCTGGGCAGCATGTCAGGGCTTTGTGGGTTAGAAGTGTGTCCTTGTTGTTACTGTGATAGGCTGGGGCAACAGTCACCTGGGCAGCATGTCAGGGCTTTGTGGGTCAGAAGTGTGTCCTTGTTGTTACTGTGATAGGCTGGGGCAACAGTCACCTGGGCAGCATGTCAGGGATTTGTGGGTTAGAAGTGTGTCCTTGTTGTTACTGTGATAGGCTGGGGCAACAGTCACCTGGGCAGCATGTCAGGGCTTTGTGGGTTAGAAGTGTGTCCTTGTTACTGTGATAGGCTGGGGCAACAGTCACCTGGGCAGCATGTCAGGGCTTTGTGGGTTAGAAGTGTGTCCTTGTTGTTACTGTGATAGGCTGGGGCAACAGTCACCTGGGCAGCATGTCAGGGCTTTGTGGGTTAGAAGTGTGTCCTTGTTGTTACTGTGATAGGCTGGGGCAACAGTCACCTGTCATGCTTTATTTTTTTTTTTTTATAAACATTTTAGTGTTTTCACTATTTTTGACTACTGCAGCCAGTAGAGGCATAGATCCTCAAGCGGGGGCTAATGAGGATCTATGCCTCTGCCTGTGACTTGACAGTTTACACAGAGTGCACTTGTCGTCTTTTTCATTATTATTTCTGTTTTATTTACTTCAGATAGCGGAAGTCAGTGCACTCCTGAATCAAGTCACAGATCGCACGTCTGTTGTCATCACCTCGGCCGACAAAGTCCTTCAGGAACTCTTCACTCACAGAGGTGTGTTTTATGCCATCGGTACTTATACATATATATATATTTAATAATAATAATTACAGTATTTATCTTATAATAATTATAACTCTAAGCGCGCACTCATAACTCGCGCACGCATGCGCACGCTTTTGACAATGACTCACGTACCACAAATACATTACGACAGTCAGCTTGGGGTGGGGAGTGTGGTGGTGTTATGTTGCTAAAACTGTTGAAAGAGGTGAGTTTTGAGCGCGGACTGGAAGGAGGAGAGGGAGTGTTTCTGCCTGGGAGAGTGTTCCAGGTGGATGGACCATAGACGGAGAAGGAGCGGGGTCCGAAAGTGCTGAGTTTGGTGCGGGGTTGTGGAGACGGAGAGGGTTGGAGGCAGAGCAGAGGGAGCGGGAAGGAGTGTAGGGGTGAAGTTTGAGAGATAGGCAGGAGCGTAGTTAAGGGATTTAGCAGAGAGACAGAATCTTGTATTGGATGCGTTGGGGGATGGGGAGCCAGTGAAAGACTTTAAGCAGGGGAGTGATGTGGTCGGATTTCTTCTTTCTGAGGACGAGGCGGGCAGCATTGTTCTGAACGCGCTGGAGAGTGAAAGTGGTGGAGTGAGGAAGGCCGGAAAGGAGAGAGTTGCAATAGTCGATGCAAGATAAGATGAGAGAGACAGCAAGTTTGGTGGCAGCTTCGGTGGTGAGGTATTTTCTGATCTGATTGATGTGACAGAGGTGGAAAAATGGAAAGAGAGGAATTGATAACGCCAAGGTTCTTGGCCGAGTCAGAGAGGGAGATGGGGGTGCTGTCGAGTTGAAGATGGAGGGAGGGAGCTGGGAGAGTTTCTGGCGAGTGCCTACCAGCATGGCTTCCGTTTTGTCGTCATTCAGTTTAAGTTTGTTTGCTGTCATCCAGTTTGTTTCCTCAAAACACATTACCGATGACATGACTGTCTGGAAATAGTCTACTTGCTTACCAATTTTAGCCTAAGACCCAAAGGGTCCCCCCAGGAGGCTCTCGGGGATCCCTAACAGGGACGAGAGTAGCCTCCCCTGCCCATCCGGTCACGTGCCTGGTGGTGTCTCCTTTAGCCAGTTGTCTACTTCGCTGTCTGCGCACCTCCAGCGAGATTCTGCTTCCGACTCGGACTTCTTCTCTGACCGTCGCTGGCCTTCCGGTGTCGACATCGCCTTTCGGCAGTCCTGGTATGCCGGCCACTCGCAATCCTTCTCGTGCCCGCTGCCTCCGGTGGATCCGCCTGCGCTGGTGCTCGCCGGCGGCTCTTCCCAGCTCAACCGTGTCCTGCCTCGCGGCCTGGAACGTACCGCCTCACTCGTCCGAAACGCCCTCGCTTGTTCGGGTTTTTTGGAGCTCCTCACCCAAGCCTTCATTAACCGTATCGAGGCAGCCTGGCTTCCCTCCGCTCCGCCCTTGCTGTCGGATCTTCACACCTTGGCAGTTGCAGCCAACCGAGCGGCCTACCATTCGTCCGTCAACGCCATGGCGGCGGCCGCCAACTGTGACTTGATGCGGCGTGATGTGGTGCTCCAGTCCTGCCCCTTCCCCGTGATGTGAAATCCCAGCTCCGCCGGGCCCCGGTCGGCGCTCCGCTCCTCTTCGGCCCTTCCTGGCAGTCCCTGAAGGAAGCTAACAAGGACCGTTGGCCCAACGCCCCCTCGTCTCGCTTTCCGCCAACCCGCAAGGCCTCGGGTCGCGCCCTGCGGTTCGTCAGACCCTCCGCGACGGCCCCTGCCTCCGCCTCGGCCTTCCGTCCTCTCTCCTCTTCCCGTACGCCCGGTCCTGGCCGCGCCCGTCCTGCCCGTCCTGCCGTCCCGGCCTGGCCCAAGCCCGCCCGCCGCCCTGGGCGTGGGAGGGCCCCCTGACTTCTGCTCGCCTCCGCCCCCGCCGACCGCTTCGGGGTCGCCTGTCGGCGGGAGGCTCGCCCTGCACGGAGACGTCTGGCGCTCCCTGTTTCCGGACGACCCGTGGATCCTCTCCATTGTCTCAGACGGTCTTCTCATCTCCTTTCGTTCCCCGCCCCCGCTTCGGCGCTCCCCCTGTGGACCGAGATTCCGTCAGATCCGCCCAAGGCCGATGCCCTTCGCGGAGAAGTCGCTGCTCTTCTCCAGAAAGCCGCTACGGAGGTCGTCGCCTGCCACGACTCCCCCGCCTTCTACAGCCGACTATTCGTAGTCCCCAAGCCTGGAGGCAAGTGGAGGCCGATCATCGATCTCTCCGCCCTGAATCAGTTCATCGCCGCCCCGTCCTTCCGGATGGAGACAGCCAGGTCCCTTCGTGCTGCCGTCCAGCCCATGGACTTCGCCGTCAGCCTGGACCTGTCCGATGCCTACCTGCACGTCCCAATCCATCCTGCCTCCCGCCGGTACCTCCGCTTTGCCATCGACGGGACTGTTTTCCAGTTTCGGGCCCTCCCCGTCGGTCTCAACCTCAGTCCGTGGGTGTTTACGCGGATCATGAACGCCGTGGTAGCCAGAGCCCGTCGTTCTTCTTCCAGCCCGATCTCCAACTACTTGGACGACCTTCTTCTGCGGAACCAGTCGGTGGCCTCTCTTCTCCTGGACAGGGATGCGCTTCTACTCCTGTTATCTTGCCTCGGCTTCCTGGTCAACGCCGGCAAGTCCGACCTCACTCCCTCTCGCCACTTCGTGCACCTGGGGATGGAGTTTGTGACCGACCGCAACCTAGTGCGTCTTCCCGAGCCGCGGATCCAGAAACTCGCCAATCTCGCCCGTCTGGTAGCTCAGGAAGCGGCTGTCCCCGCCAGGGTGTGGCTCCAGCTCCTCGGCCTGATGAGTGCTGCGGCAGATCTCCTTCCCCTCGGTCGTCTGTACTCTCGTCCTCTTCAATTGCATCTTCTCCTCCACTGGAGACCGTCCTCCGGCGATCTCTCCACCCTGGTGCCGATACCCCCTATGCTGCGGCCCCATCTGCTTCGCTGGACGGACGTTTCTTGGCTCGGCTCCGGGATTCCCCTGACCTCACCACTGCCCCGTCTCTCTCTCTGCGTCGATGCCAGTCTCGCCGGGTGGGGCGCTCACCTTCTCCCGAGTTTTCGCTATGCGGCCGGCCGCTGGAACGAGGACCTGGCTTCGCGGCACATCAACTGGCTGGAGCTGAATGCGGTTTGGCAGGCCCTCCGCGCTTGGGAACCCGATCTTCGGACGCAGGACCTCCTTGTCCTCTCCGACAACTCCACGGTCGTCGCTTACTTACAGAAGCAGGGAGGGACCCGCTCGCCCGACCTCTGCATCCTTCTCTACCGACTCCTTCGCTGGTGCGAGGACCGCGGCATCTCCCTGCGAGCCCGTCACATTCCAGGTCACCTGAACGTTTTGGCAGACTCCCTCTCTCGGCGGGGCCAGCTTCTTCACACAGAATGGACCCTGCGCCGGGACATCTTTCGCCTGATCTGCGAGCGTTAGGAGACTCCCCTTGTCGACCTCTTCGCCACCAGGTGGAACCACCAGCTTCCCCTCTTCGTCTCCCCGATTCCCGACCCGCTGGCCTGGGCGGTCGACGCGCTCTCGATCTCCTGGGACGGACTAGTTGCCTACGCCTACCCTCCGACGGTCTTGGTCCCCAAAGTCCTGCTCAAGCTCCGGGGGTGCAACGCAGTCCTTCTCCTGGTGGCCCCGTTCTCCTGGGACAGATCTTGGACCACCGACCTGCTCAGTCTCGCCACGGATCCGCCCCTTCCACTTCCCACCCCTCGCACAATGCTCAAGCAGCCCCGCCAGCCGCTCTTCCACCCCTGCCCCGAGTGACTTCTCCTACACGCCTGGCGATTGTGCGGCATGCCCTCTCCGCTAGAGGCTTCTCGAGTGCGGCAGTGGACGCTATCGCTTCAGCCCGCAGACTTTCCACCAGACGTGTCTACGAGGGAAAGTGGCGAGTGCTTCGTGCCTGGTGCTCTGACCGTCGTCTCTCCCCCGTCGATCTGACGACCCCTCAGCTCGCGGACTTCTTCCTTTGGCTCTTCCATGACCAAGGTTTGGCAACCATCACGATCCGTGGCTATCTCTCCATGATTGCCGACACCTACCGTCACCTCGGCCGTCCCGACCCTGGTGCCTGCAAGGACCTGGCCGACCTTATGGTGCATTTCGGCTTGCAGCGTCCGGTTTCCCGCTCCCTCGTTCCATGCTGGGACCTCCCCTGGGTCCTCACCTGGCTGAATTCGGACCGTTTCGAACCGCTCCATCTGGCCAGCTTCGCGGACGTGACTCGGAAGACCTGCTTCCTGGTGGCCCTCACCACGGCAGCCCGCGTCGGCGAGCTCCACGCGCTCTCGTCTCGCCCTTCCTGCCTGCAGTTCCGGGTGGATGGCTCCGTTCAGCTTCTCCCGGATCCGTCCTTTCTCGCTAAGACTAGATCTCCCTTGACGGCGCCTCAGGTCATCGCTATTCGCCCGCTTAAGGGGCCCGACCTTCCTCGGGAGACTCGGCAGCAAGATCCGGTGCGTGCACTCCGTATCTACCTGCGTCGCTCCATGTCCGTACGGAGGGGACGGACTCGTCTCTGTTTGCCTCTGACCGCCGGCAGAACTGACATCTCTGCCCAAACGATCTCCTCCTGGCTCCGCTGGGTAATACGGTCCGCCTATTGCGACCTCTCCCCACAGGGAGCCGAGGCCCTCAGGATACGCGCCCATGAAGTTCGTGCTATGGCCGCAAGTCTCGCCTTTGACCGCAACTGCGCGGTTAAGGACATTGTGGCTGCAGTGGGATGGCGGGCCGAAACCACCTTAACCCGCTTCTACCTCCGCGACCTGACGGTCCAGCGCGACAACCTCTCTCTGGTGGGCGACATCTCTGCGGCACAGCACTCCCTCCAGGCGCCCCTGGCGCCTTAGGTATGCACTTCGCTAAAATTGTCGGGAGTGTGTGATCAGGAGTGACGGGCCATCTTCGTCCCTAATGAGGTTTCAGAAAGGGATTCTGCGGCACCCTCCTCCTTTTTGGCATTCTTCCAGACAGTCATGTCATCGGTAATGTGTTTTGAGGAAACAAATTAATTTTTCTCTAAAATGTATTTTTTCGAAAAATACTTACCGATGACATGACTCGGAGGTCCCTCCCTCCTCCCCGCTTGCCGCTGGTAACTCCGTAGACAACTGGCTAAAGGAGACACCACCAGGCACGTGACTGGATGGGCAGGGGAGGCTACTCTCGTCCCTGTTAGGGATCCCCGAGAGCCTCCTGGGGGGACCCTTTGGGTCTTAGGCTAAAATTGGTAAGCAAGTAGACTATTTCCAGACAGTCATGTCATCGGTAAGTATTTTTCGAAAAAATACATTTTAGAGAAAAATTAATTTTTCACATCTTCGTAGCAGTCAGCCGTGCGAGTCAGTAGTGACTGAGTGTTGTCGGGTTTGTCTTTGTCTAGTAGTTGTGAGTCATCGGCGTAGAGGTGGTGGTGTATGTGATGAGACTGGATAATGTTGGACAGAGGAGAGGTGTAGAATGTGAAAAGGACCCGCCCCAGGACAGATCCCTGTGGAACTCCGCAGGAGAGAATGACTGGGTTAGAGGAGACGCCGTCGATGGTGACGGACTGCTGTCTGTCGGAGAGGTAGAGAAACCAGGAGTGAACAGAGTGAGTGATGCCAAAGGAGTGGTGAAGGCGGTGGAGGAGGATAGAGTGATCTATAGTGTTGAAGGTGGCAGAGAGATCGAGTAGCGTAAGAAGGGAGATGTTACCCGAGTCGGTGGAGAGGAACAGGTCGTTCAGGATATGTAGAAGGGCTGTTTCAGTGCTGTGATGTTTGCGATAGACAGACTGGAAGGGACTGAGGAGATTGTTATCGGCGAGGTGGAGGTTGACCTGGTTGAGAAGAACCTTCTCAAGAAACTTGGACAGGAAAGAGAGATTGGAGATTTTGTTTTTTTTCAAAATACATTAAAAATGGCATTACTATAAAATGGAATACACTCTATAGCCTAACGATTTCAGCCCAAAGTTGTGTCCCCTACACAACTGGGGAGGTGACACCGGGGATCCAAGTATAGGAGCCCGGGCGGCCTCCCCTTACCACCCTATCCCGGCCTGCGTGTGACGAACTCACCTCAGTTTCACTCTTAGCTCAACCATGTACGGTCGGGCGTTAGCCTTGCTCCGTGTTACGACCAGTTCTTGGATATTCTTCGATCTTCCTTGGCTTTGCCTTGGTTATTCTACTGTGTAGGGCTGAATGTACTTCGTGGGACGTGGCACCTTCCGGCGCTTCTGCCCGGTGCTTGACTTTCTGTGTACCCTTACGTTGGCTGCGGCCTTTGGACTCGGCTTGTGACTTGTGCTCTCCTTTGTGACCTTGGGGAGCGAGTGTTCGGTGAACACTTCCCGGCGGACTGTGCTACGGACTTTTGACAGTTTCGCTTTTGAGAACTTGCTCTCCTTCGTGACTGTGTGATCTTGGGGAGCGAGTGTTCGGTGAGCACTTCCCGGCGGACTGTGTGCTACGGACTGTTGGCAGATCGGACGCTCACGACTCCTGCCACCACCTATACGCTGACGACTCACAACTACTAGACAAAGACAAACTCGACAACACTCAGTCACTACTGACTCGCACGGCTGACTGCTACGAAGATGTGAAAAACTGGATGACAGCAAACAAGCTTAAACTGAATGACAACAAAACGGAAGCCATGCTGGTAGGCACTCGCCAGAAACTTTCCCAGCTCCCTCTCTCCCTCCACCTTAACTCGACAGCACCCCCATCTCCCTCTTGGACTCGGCCAAAAACCTCGGCGTTATCCTCGATTCCTCTCTTTCCATGACCAGCTTTGTTTCCGCCACGGCCCAGGCATGCTACTTCCACCTCCGCCGCATCGGTTAGATCAGAAAATACCTCACTACCGAAGCTGCCACCAAACTTGCTGTCTCTCTCATCCTATCTCGCATCGACTACTGCAACTCTCTCCTTTCCGGCCTCCCTCACTCCACCACTTTCACTCTCCAGCGCGTCCAGAACAATGCTGCCCGCCTCGTCCTCAGAAAGAAAAATTCCGACCACATCACTCCCCTGCTCAAACTCCTTCACTGGCTTCCCATCCCCCAATGCATCCAGTATAAGATTCTGTCTCACTGCTACAAATCCCTGAACAACTGCGCTCCTGCCTATCTCTCAAACTTACTTCACCCCTACACTCCTCCCCGCTCCCTCCACTCCGCCTCCGACCCTCTCCGCCTCCACATCCCCCACACCAAACTCAGCACTTTCGGCCCCTGCTCCTTCTCAGTATACTCTCCATCCATCTGGAACACTCTCCCACTCTCTCTTCATCAGAAACATTCTCTCTCCTCCTTCCAGTCCGCCCTCAAAACTCACCTCTTTCAACAGTTCCAGCACTATACCACCACACTCCCCACCCTAAGCAGACTGTCGTAATGTATTTCACTATTTGTGGTTCGTGAGTCGTCTAAAGCGTGCGCATGCGTGCGCGAGTTGTGAGTGCGCGCTTAGAGTTATAATTATTATAAGATAAGCGCATTATAAATACCGTAATTATTATTAGTATTATTATACCGTGAATGTTGCTCAAAGTAGCCAACAATAAAACTTTGACCTCATATTTGAGGTCATTAGAAAGGTTGTGACCTTCCCCATCCTTCCAGTCTAAAGTAGGTCAGACTTTGCTACAATTGTTTTCAACTCTCCATGCAAAGAAAAATGAATCCTACTAAAAAGGTATGTAATTCTTATCCAAAACAACTCAACTGAACATCAGATCTTTCTATGATCAACACACATGCTCCAAAATGAAAAACGCAAACGTAACAAATGGTAAGTGTCAAAAACAAACTTGGTCATCTGTCCGTGAGCGCCCCACACAGAGCCGCGCTACAGTGGTGTTAGAAAAACTGCTTGCACAAATCCAAGATAGAACGCACAGCGCTATATTTGGAATCATCGAAAAGAGCTTTTCCTGCCCTTTTTTATGGTGCCTGGTGCATGTTTGAATTCAAGAGAAAACTGCATCAGATTTTGATGTGAAATTTTCAAGTTTCTTACTCATGAGGTATGTTACCATGGAATGATCGCACGCACATGTGCCAGCTACTGGTGAAAAGCTCAATCAAAAACCTTTCGATCGATTTATCATCTGACACAGATGATCGAATCTTGGATTTGCGCAGTGGCTTTGATACTGACGCCCCAACGCGCAAACACAACTTAGAAGCTTCTTTCGTCAACGATGATGCAAACTTGTTACTGGCAGAAAACATTGCGCAAGTACACAAATGTTTATGATTATTGATAGGCAAATTTGTTGCCATTATTATTAGGCAAAGAAATTTTCAGCAATATAACCTAAAACTGATTGATAGACTTGATTATTTGGACCCATAGTTAATGATTTTCAGCAATATAAACTAAAACTGTTTGATAGAATTGATTATTTGGACCCGCAGTTTAACTTTTACTGTGTGTAGTCGATTTCCAGCCTGAACTCCATGCTCTTCTCGTGGGGTATAATTTCTTTTGACCTAAATTACAGTTTTGACAAGTCTAGTCCGACTGAAATGCACGCCATATTTACTGCAATACTTCAGAAGCACTGAAAATACAAACAGATCTGGCTGCCAGGACCTGTACACTTAGTATGTCAGATAATTTTCCTTTGTGCAGCTTTCTTCGGGGTACCTTTAGTTTACATTAACAACAATTTAAATCAAATGAGCCATCCTTTTTGTGATATTACCTTTATAGTACAAACCCTTTATATCTCTACTGTGACCTTGACCTTGACGCCAGGACCTCGGCTTTGGTACAAGACGCATCTTCTAATCTAATAATCCAGTCGAGAGGCGCTCTCAGGAACGGGGGAGGGGAAGAAGAGGTATCTTAAACAAGAAACATGAGGCAGATAACCACTTCACGGCTGTTCAGTTCTTTTGCAAACCCACCCAGTTAGTTAGGGAGTGCCAGCCAGCTTATCAGGCGAGCTGACCTAGTTTCAGCACATTCTGATGGGCATCTGGTACTGCCTGATAGCAGGCCTTCTGTACCCTTACTATTTTTTTGTGGGCAGTGTGCCAAATTTGTGATGGCTTTAAAGCTTTACTGTGCTTTCAAATTACTTTTGTTTGGATTTTCAATGATTGATATGTGTTAGTGTAACATAGTGCTACAAGTAAGTGCTTTTCTTTTACTGGATAGATTTACCTGTGATTTTTTATAGAACGTTTTATAGATCAGCATAAGAGTGTAGTTCGCTGACGTTTAAAATGGAGTCTGACACACAACATTCCTATTCAAACCACATGGAACGATTGAGTAGTTTGTGCAGGATTTGTGCAGAGCGAGTAAAAAGGCAAAAGAAAGACAGACTTAAACACTTTAAACTGTGCGTTGATTATGTGTGTTGATTTCGTTAACCCCAGAATGTTTCATCTGTCTGACACTGGATTACCGCTGAAGCATTATCCCATTTCAGGACCCACTGAGATCGCAAGGTAAATCTATCTCACATTTTGAGTAGCGCTTAGCGTAGTGGCTGTATACGAGGATCGCTGGCCTGATGCATAATTTTCACAAAAGTAGTTTGCATGAGTTAGAACAGTTGAAAGACGTGTCATTTGCAACAGATTTGCGTTGTCTTCACGGTGAACTGTGCGCCGGTTGCCTTTCTTCTAGTCCGTTGCATGTATTGCTCATCTTCATTTTCCTAAGCATGTCTAGTGTCTACAGATAGCTTATTTTCGTGGCTTTTAAGTGTATGTCATAAATACAACATACGTTCAGTACAGCTTAAACAACATGCTGTAAATGACCGGCACCATTAAAATGTATCCCATGCGGTACACGGTCAGCCACTGAGCGTGTACACACATCACGTGCTCGTGTAAAACGGTGACCAGAATAGCGCGACTATAGTTGCACAGCTGTAACAGATTGCGCTCAGCTCTGTGCTGTCAACGGGCGGTATTGAAGGAGACTACACGCTGCGAAATACAATACTATACAATACAATACTATCTATCTATATCCCGTAGTCTTGCCGACCGTTGGGGCACCACTGATGACTTAACAACCAGCTCCCTCCATTCCTCTCTGTTCTCTGCCATTCTCATCGTATCGCCCAGCTTCAGTCCTGTCCACTCTGAGATATTGTCCTCCCATCTTTTCCTCTGTCTTCCTCTCCTTTGTCCTCCTTGCACAGTGCCTTGCAGGATTGTTTTGGCAAGCCCTGCTGAACGTGTGACATGCCCATACCACTTCAGTTTGCGTTTTCTCACAATGGCTAATAAGTCTTCATAGGGCCCGATGGCTTGCCTGATTCTGCTTCCCACTTCCTCGTTTGTGATGTGATCTCTGTATGAGATGCCAAGCAGCCTTCGCAAACATCTCATTTCAGTGGCTTGTATCCTCTTTTCAAGGTCTGCTGTGAGGGTCCATGACTCGCAGGCATACAAGAACACTGAGATGACTAAGGAGCGCATCAGTCTGATCTTGGAGCAGAGTGTGATGTTTCTGTCCTTCCATATGGTCTTCAATCTTGTCAGTGCTGTTGTTGTCTGCGCAATCCTGGACAGTATTTCTGGTTTTGATCCCTCATCTGTCACAATGGCTCCTAAGTATTTGAATTTCTTAACTGTTTCCAGTTTTTGGCCTCCAACCATGATTTCAGAGCCAATGCCACTGGCATTATTGGTCATCAGTTTGGTCTTCTCTGCACTGATTTCCATCCCATATGCAATGGCTGTACTATCCAGCTTTTCCACCAGCTGAGCTAGCTCCTTCTCTGTTCCTGCAAGGCCATCAATGTCGTCCGCAAAGCGCAAGTTCATGATTATTCTGCCTCCAGTACTGACAGTTCCTTCATGATCTTTCAGAGTGTCCGTCATGATTCTTTCCAGGAAGATGTTGAAAAGAGTAGGTGAGAGCAAGCAGCCTTGTCTGACTCCGACTGTAGTCCTAAACCAGTTTCCTATTTTGCCGTTGAAGCAGACTGCGCTAGTGACCTTGTTGTAAAGGTTCGCTATGACTTTGATCAGGTTGGCATTGATGTTGTATAGCTTCATGGTGGACCAAAGGGCTGCATGCCACACCCTGTCAAACGCTTTCTTAAAATCCACAAAGACATGATAGAGGTCCTGCTGGTGCTGGAGGTATCTCTCACATAGAACTCTCAGGTTGAAGATCTGCTCAGTTGTGCTGCGGCCTGGTCTGAAGCCTGCCTGTTCCTCAGCTATGATTTCCTCTGCCTGTGGCTTTAGCCTGTTCAGTGGGATCTTTAACATGACTTTGCTTGGGTGGGATATAAGACTGATCGTGCAATAGTTCTGGCATTGATGTAAGTTGCCTTTTTTGGGGAGAGTTATTATAAGTGATTGGGTCCATGGTGTGGGCCAATCCCCTGAATGCCAGATCTTATTGCAGATTGTTAGTAAGGCGCTTATCGTGTCTTCTCCCCCTTCTTGGACTAGCTCTGCAGGGATGTTGTCTGCTCCTGATGCCTTCCCTTTTTTCAGCGACTTCACTGCAGCCTCTACTTCTTCTCGGAGGATGGGATAGTTGCCATTGTTGGTCACGGGTGGGTTGACAAGTATGCCTGGGTCCCCTGCAGCTCGGTGGTTGTACAAATCTGAGCAGTACTCTGTCCATCTCTTCAGTATGTCTTGGTCTTCCGTAAGACAGTTCCCTTCACTATCTTGAATGATCGAGGAGCGTCCTTGTTTTACACTGGTCAGGTCTTTCACCAGCTGGTATGCTTTTTTGCTATTATTTTTGTTCAGATTTTCTTCTATGTGTTTACACTGATCTTCAATCCACTTATTCTTCATAGAACGTTTTGGACCAATACAATACAATACAATGCAATGCAATGCAATACAATACAATACAGTACAATACAATACACTACAATGCAATGCAATACAGTACAATACAATACAATAACAATGCAATACACTACAATACAATGCAATGCAATACAATACAATACAACTTTATTGTCTGTTCGAGTCAAAGCACAACAGAAATTTGCCTTTTGGCTTGTCATAAAACAACAATATAAGACACTAATAAACACTACAAGAACATTCCATGAAAAATGCATTTTTCTTTAAAAGGTATTTTTTCGAAAAATACTTACCGATGACATGACCTTTGGGAAGTGTCTACTACTTACTCAATTTTAGCCTAAGAGCTCGTGTTAACACACAACCTGGAAGGCACTTGGGGAACCCCGAGGGGGCCAAGAGTTGTCTCCCGATACTCCCCATCCGGAACCGAGTACCCATAATTCCTCAGTCAGGATACTTAGCTTACCAGCGGCAAGCGGGGCCGGTGGGAGGGTCGTCCGAGTCATGTCATCGGTAAGTATTTTTCGAAAAAATACCTTTTAAAGAAAAATGCATTTGTTTCATCAAAAACATTACCGATGACATGACCTATGGGAGAATGACGAATAGGAGGAGGGTGCCGCGCACTAGCACACCTTAGGGCCCCAAGGGCCGTCCTCCCCAACGCAAACTCCCGACGACTCTGGGGAGGTGTACCTACGGCGCTGAAGCGCCAGGAGGGAGAGGTGACCCCTGAGAAGCACCCCACCAGAGCGAGTAGCCACGCTGGGCTGGCAGAACAATGCGAACGAGAGAACATGCCCGCCAGCCCCAGAGCAGCCACGATGTGGAAGACAGCACAGTTCCTGACGACTGCGACGTTCGTGTCCCTGCACGTAGCTGATAGGACGTAATTAGCCTCTAAGCTCCCTGAGGGAGGGATCCTGGAATTCTGATCGCATGATTGAGCGTAGTCAGGAAGATCGTCTGACTTGTAGCTTCAATGCTGCCGGGCACGGCCAAGAGGCCGCTCCGGACAGCTATGTCGTCGTGTATATATGTGCGGCAAGCTCAGGCTATCCTGCCTAGTCTCCAGGGGATAAGTCTGCCAGCTGGGGTCAGCAGTGTCGGTGGGGGAGAGGCGACGGATGCCGCCCAGGAGCACAGCGCCTTGCCAACTTCATCGTAGAGGCGTCAAGTTGAGGGAAGCGGGCCATAGTGAAGCTTCGACTGCTGCCCACGCGAAGACTCCAACGCTGAGGGTCTGCCGCAAACCGCCAAGGCGAAGGAGTAGGGGCTCCAGCAAGGCGGAACGGCGACCGTCGCGGCTGCATGAGCACCTTGCAGAATACGGGGAGCAGTAGCGGGGGGTCCGTGGAGAGCTGAGGGGTAAGTGGTTCAGGACCGGTACCAAGGAACGGGGTGACGAACAGGACGAGCAGAGAATCCTTCCCAGGCTAGGCCAGAGCGTCGATGTCTCGTCCCGGAGGACGAAAAACCCACGAAGGTTAGGGGCACGCCAGTGCACCCACCTAGTGGCGAACAGGTCGACGAAGCCGTCTCGCCAGTGCGCCGATCCTCCGAAGGCATCCTGGTGCAATCCACGTGTAGCAACTGGATCCATCGGGGAAACAGGTTGGCTCAGACTTCCCACGAGAAGATGACCTACTAGTCTGCGTCAGAACCACGCTCTTGACCGCGAGGTCCGGAGGCGAGGCTGGAGTTCGAGAAGAACCACGGTAGTAGGAGGCGTAGCCGAAGCAGCCGGGCTTAGAGACGACCGAAGGAGAGTAGATCCGACTTCCGAGTAGTGGCTAGGCCATCCAACCGCGAGCACAGCCGCAGCAGTAGCACGTGTTCGAAGCCCGGTGCACTCCAGGGTGCCCAAGGGGGTTGTCGAGTTGGTAGACACCAGGGAGACGGAGCTGCGCCATGGTCCCACCGCGTAAGCGAAGCTAAGGGTCTAGAAGCCTCCTCCGGTCTGCTCCCCGTAGCGAAGTCCAGGAACTCCCCAAGAAACTGGCTCAGTCGAGTCGTCAGCACAAGGGGTCCGTCCGCATCATGCCGACCCGCTCGGCGCCAGGAGTCGTCGACATGGAGAACGAAGGGTAGGGTAAGGAGCTCTTCAATCTCACGACACGAAGGGAGGTACGGACGAGAGAGGTCGTCTAGTCCCAAAGGAGAGTCAAGAGCGGATCCACAGCCGGAAGGGCAGGCAAACTCCTGTGACCTCCCGAGCACCGGTCCTGCCGAGGGAAGCCAACAGCCGGCAACTCCATGGGGGTGAAGAAGATCCGAGAACCGAGAGAAGAAGCGCAGGGTAGTCGAAGCGCCTGTCACGAAGTCCGGAAGCTGCTGCCAACTCCGAGCTGTATCCGAGAGGGCACCAGGGGAGACAGAAGCCGAAGCGCTCGCAGACCCGTTTACCACCCGTGTGAAGTCAGAGTACTTCCACTAACTAAGTAATTTGGAACTCACGCGTAAGGCCACAAGCTAGTGAGTCGTCAGATCTCCAAGGTGTATTTTAGTGCACAACTGGGTCGAAACGTGTACTGTAACCTCAAGAGGAGGTAAACAGGTCCGAGCAAGGCGAAGTAACGACAGCATCCTCCCCGAGGAACCACCGGAGGGGGTCGGGTGTCCAGAAGAGGAGCAACTGCAGCCAGGAGACTGGGGCCGGAGCACGAAGAAGGGGAAGGGCTGAGTGAGGGGGAGAGGAAAGGGACGAACGGCAGCCGGACGCGAAAGGGACCGACGAGCGAGGCAGGACAGAATTCCTGGAGCGACGTGAAGAACGGTAACTCCTAAGCACGCCCGCAGCGGAGAGATAGCGGAGTGTAGACCTGGAGTGTCGGAAGGGTGACTCCAACGAGGGAGATCCGTAGATGGACAAGCATCCAAGGTGCAGAGTGGTCCCTCCTCACATGCAGGAGAGCAAGAGCGGAGATCCGATCTTGAGTGAAGTGGATTCCTAGTCGTGCCGCGGGAAGTACGCATGCGTGCGTGACTCTGTGAACCGGGCTCTGTATCGAGGTGGGTCTCCGCCTGACAGCAGGCTATGTCCAGGTGCGTACCTTCCTGTAACGCCCCCGTCGATAACCCCTCTCCGCGCACTAACTGGTGCGATCCGCGTAGCAATCCCTCCACAAGATCGTCAAGGACTCGGGCGGTAAGGAACGGAGACAGGCACCTCCGCCTTGCTGGCTGGTCAGCAGCAGTACCCTGCAACCACTAGCAGCCGGCCCGAGATCGAGCGAAGAGCGGATCCCGAACGTGTCGAGACGTGGTGTGCGTATGAGATTGTCTCCGCGAGCCGGACTCTGTGGTGAGGCGGGTTCGCGGCGGCCGAGGAGGATCCAAGGCCTTCCTAGGAGACAAGTGGGGATCGGTTGACCATGGACGGCACGAAGCACGTCTCTCCGAACCGAACTCTGTAGCGAGATGGGTTCTCTGCCTGGTGTAAGGCTTGGTCCAAGCGTGTTCCCTCCTGGGAATCAACGCCTCGAGCTCCCGACTCTGCACACTACCATGCTGTGTCCGACGTGTCGATCCCCCGATGCTAGGGACGTCGGAACTTGAGAGGCTGGAGAACCGGAACAGCTGGTACGTCCTCAGGCCTGGAAACAGTCACCAGTGTCTGGCGTTCGCGTCGGAAAAACCCAAGTTGGGACCAGCGTGCTCTGTAGCGAAGCAGGTTGTCTGTCAGAAGGCTTTGTCCAAGCGCATTTCTTCCTGCACACTATACTGACGCGTCCGGCATGGTGATCTCACAGTCATCTCGTCGGAACTCGAGCGGTCGGAGTACCGGGAATAGCCACCGGTATCTCAGCAGGTCTGGAACCAGTCACAGGTGCCGGGCGCTCTCGTCGATAGAAGCTCCAAGGTGAGACCAGCGCCGTTCAGGTCATGTGGCGCAGACGTCACACCAACGTTCGGAGGCACATGGTAGACAGACCTTGTATGAGTCCGACGGTCACTGTAAACCTCCGTGCTGTGTGCAGGTCATCCAGAGGCCACTGCAACATACAAAAAACCGAAGGCACGCGGGCGTGGGCCTGAGGGACCCTGCCCTGGTAAGGTTAACTTTCGCAAGACAAAGGCACAACCAGCGAGGAACAACCTGTCAGCAAGCGCACGGGCCTGCAATACATCCCCGCAAGGTAGAGAGTGCAGGCAGGCGGGTCCCGGTTAAGCCCAGGTAAGCACCCTACCTGTGCGACCTACCCTCTGCGAAGAAGTGGAGTCGCGGCTAACCTCACTGCCTGTCCATCCCGCCAAGGCCACTCCCCAACCACCAAAGTGTGTACCTGTCTTCCCAGCGTATACGTCCTACACTGGGTACATCCCGGCCCCCACAGGTGTGGCAGACACCCTTGGTCTGGGAGGACCGCCAGGCTAAGTTGAGCCTACAACACATCCTGCACAACAAAACTCAAGCATGTCATGACAAGTATAGGCCTGAAGCAAGCGGCAGGCCCAGAACCTTTGTCGGAGCGGTGCCCCTGCGAAACACCGGAGCTGTACCATAGCGACGGGCCTCCAGGTGCAGCTTTGATCGTTGTCTTATGTTGCCAGAAGGCAATTAATTTCCTTTCAACAGTAAATCATTACTGTTGTTCATGTTAACTTGTATTCTCATGCACAAGTAGGAATTTAACCAAAGAGCATACCAGTGTGTTCAGGAGACATAGGGCTGTCTGAGCACTCTGGTTTTTTTTTTTTTTTCCTGGGAGGTTCGGGCCGGGAGAAGGTCACTGGCGTCGGCCATTAGATGCGTTGGCGACGGGCTCACCCGTCCCAAATCACCGTCCATTTGCCGCCCTGTCATTGTAACTTGTGGAATGAGCGAGTGAGTGAATGTGAGTAGCACCTGAGGTGGCAAGAGAATTTATTGCTGCTTATGATTTTCTTCCATGATAGCAACAATAAGTCATCTTGGTGCCGTCAGTGTCCCCTCAACTGACTAATACTTTGCATCTCCCATGTATCTAATACGCCCCCGTATATGGTAAACAGGTCTGCAGTATGCATAACAAAACAGGCATTACGTGACCGACTCAGTACCGAAGTAAGCGTCGGCTCTCGCCACATCCACCAACGTAATGCATCAAGGAATGGCTGGAGCATAACACATTCCCCGAACCCCACCAGGTACAAGAGCATAGGTGAGGAATAAGTGAGTAGGTAAGCGCCAGATATAAGGTTAGACTTAGCTTTCACCGATCTTGCACACCAATCCCATTCCAGTAAAGGTTTTAACCGCGAGGAACAAGGAGCTCTGCATCGTTAGACGCCATCTTGGAAAACGAAGCTGACCACCTGCGGATCTGCGCCGTTTAAGAATGACCGTTCCAGACTACAATGTCTCATTTCTTACCTCACGCGTAAATGCCTTCTGTTTAAAACCGCGGAACTTTCAAAACAACGCTGCTAACCACAGCGAAAAGGGAGATTTGACCCTGTCAATAATAATGCGACACCAACACGGAAGGAGAGGGGGAACGGGCGCGAGGCCCGCCAAGTAAAAGTCAAGAATCTTGGCGCAAGCAACAGCGCAAATGAAGACCGCCTTCGTGCCTGCTCAACCAGTACCCAGCCCGGGAACCAGCCGAGGGCCAACCCAGCTATCTTACCTTTTCCTGGAGCGGGACCGGGGAAGGGGGGAGGTGGGGGGGGGGGGAGAAAATCCAAAACCAAGGCACGCGTGGCGAAGTCCCAGCGAAGTTCACAGTGTAGCCCAGGCACTTCAGGTAGCCAAGCGGGCAGCTGCCAACGAAGAAGGGACACCAGAGCCACCAGGCACAGGGGGGCCCGACGAAGAAGAAGACAAGAACAATGAACAATGAACCTTTATTTTCCAACGGTAGAAGTTATTGGTAACAGGACCAGTTTTCAAACTTGCCGTTGCTACATCTACTACATAAGTGACATAGACATGTAAACATACACATACCACACACTGCTGCATGCCTGCATTCGCTCACGCACGCACGCACCACGCACATACACACACACATACCCACACACGAGAAGAACCAAGTCCGTCGAGGACCGGCGAACCGGTCGAAAATCCCAAAATCCGTAGGCTAGAGCAACATGTCTGAACAGCGTAAGCCTAAGTAGACTGACTGAGGAATTATGGGTACTCGGTTCCGGATGGGGAGTATCGGGAGACAACTCTTGGCCCCCTCGGGGTTCCCCGAGTGCCTCCCGGGTTGTGTGTTAACACAACGAGCTCTTAGGCTAGAATTGAGTAAGTAGTAGACACTTCCCATAGGTCATGTCATCGGTAATGTTTTTGATGAAACAAATTATCATTGCAGCAATCTGTCACAAGATGGGAGGTAATGTTAAGTAGATCACACATATCATAAGAGTTCAAAATCAAGACTGCAGTTGGAATAAAAGACTTCTTAAAAACATTCTTTTTGGCAAGTGGCATGTTGAAACATCTGCCTGATGGCAGCATTTGAAACTGATAAAATAGTGGGTGACGAGAATCACTGACAATCCTAGCAGCTATCCTTCGAACAGCTCTATGGTACAGATCATCTAATGGGTACTGTCCTAGGCCAATGATCTTCCCAGCTGTTCTGATAATACGTGACAGTCTGCCCCTGTTTTTCATATTGAGGTTGCCATACCAAGCAGTGCTATAAATGGATTCTAAAACCTTGGAACTGATGTTAAAACTTCTCAGCTTCCTCAGAAGGTACAGACGCAGGTTTGCTTTTTTCACAATCAGATCGGTGTTTCCAGTAAAAGACAGCCTACTATCCACAACTGTGCCAAGGTATTTAAATTCAGCGAGCACTTCTACAGGTTGATTATTAATCGAGACAGGTACAAAAATATCATCAACTTTCCTGTCATCAATGACGAGCTCCTTGGTTTTCTGTACATTCATTTCCAGAAAACTGTCTTTGCACCATGACTCTAGTACTGCTATCTGTGCAAAGTACTCAGCCAGACTGTCTTCTTTTTGGAGTAGGCGTACAAGAGCCATGTCGTCTGAGAACTTTTAGAGACAAGAAGTGGCAGTATGACAAAGCATATGGTCTGTGTATTTAGAAAACAATGTCGGAGAGAGGACACAACCTTGAGGGCAGCCTGTATTTAACACCATTTGGTCAAACAGACTGCCATGTACATTTACACGTTGGGCCTGTCCTTCAAAAAGTCTAGCACCCACAGAATAATGCTTGTGTTGACATTAAAGTCCATCATACGCTGCAAAAGCATCAGTGGTTCAACAGTATTAAAAGCATTGGAAATGTCAATAAAAAGAATTCTCACATGTGCTTTTGAATTTTCATGATGTCGAGAAACAAGATTGTACAGAGTAAGGCATGCATCTTCCACAACCCTATGATTTTTGTAAGCAAATTGGATTGGATCCAGTAGTTCGGCAACATCATTTAACAGATGCCTCCACACCACCTTTTCCATACAGTTCAACAGAATAGAAGTCAATGCAACTGGGCAGAAATCGTTGGATTCACGAGCATTGTTTTTTTTTTAGGACTTGGAACAATGATTAATGATTTCCAAGCAGTAAGGACACTATGAAGATCAAGCAGGAACTGAAAGATAGTAGTGAAGATCTTTCCCATTTTGACCTGCACAGGTTTTCAATACTTTTCCACCTAACCCATCTGATCCAGGTGCTTTGTGTGCATTCAGCTTAGAAAAGATGTTCACTACCTCCTCTTCAGTAATTGACAAAGGTTTAGGCTCAATGGACTGGCACAATTCATCACAGTTATCACTAAGGTTCCTGCCATTGAACCGTGAGTAAAAACGATTCAGATCATTCGCCATCTCAACTGGATTCCCAGTGCAGAGCCTTGCTTGTTTCTTTTGCTGCCTACCCATCATGCAGTTCAGACCATTCCAGGCCTCTTTTAGCGTTGCCAGAAGTAAATTTCGTTTCGATCTTGCTTTTATAGTTCAGTCTGGCAGCTCGAGCAGCCCTTCTAAAATCCCTCTCCTTTTCCCGAAATTCATCAGTGTTACCCTGTAAAAAAGCAAGTTTCTTCTAGTTCAAATACACCTTAAGCTCCTTGTTGACCCATGGCTTATTGTTGGCAAACACCTTCACTGTCTTGGTTTTAATTACAGTGTTCTCACAAAATCTTATATAAGATGTGACTTATCTTACAGACCTGGTAAGTTTGAAAAATTATGGGAATGCATGCAGAATTCCATGTGTGAAATTATTACACAGGAGGGGGTTTGTCATGTTTTTGTGTAAATTTTTATGTCAGATTCATGAGCCTACGATGAACATTAGCTAAGATAAAAGATTTTTAGTGAAGGGTGTATGAGTCATGTAAACCCCCATTTTGACACATGTCCAAATGGCATTTTTGGTCATTTTAGGCATGCTGTAATAGACCTACTTCGGAATTCCGCGCCTACTCTCTAACCACATGATTTAGAGAGTTAACTCCCATGTTACTGGGATCAAAATGGTGGAGAAGAAAGCATGGCGATTGAGCGAGCTACAAAGGTTTTTGCAAGAAAGAGGAGTTTGTGTTGGCCAAAGCAGAAAAGCAGAGCTTTTTGATCTCGTACAAAAGGCTCTTGACATTGGACTACCCGTTGATCCCGAGTGCTGTGCTGAAGATCGGGTAGAAGTGATCGGAGCAAAGCTCAAAGATGGGAACATCGAACTGTCGAACCCTGCTTTGTTATCTGGGACTACAGACCTGAATATTTTGCCAGAGTTCTCTATATTCGACATCTGTACATATTTACTAAATCAGAACATGAACTTATCAGCCATAAGGGACTACAGACGATCAGAAGTCTATAGCCTGATGCAAGATGGTTATGTGAACAGCTTGGAAACAATCCAAATGACTGATGGCTATTTCGCAGTGAAGGCCTAGTCAAACCAAGGACAAGAGACAGGGATCCTGTTACCAAAGCCCCATTTTATTTTACATGGTCTATCCTGACAAAAGTGGATGTTGACACGAGAAGCTGCATTTTATCTGCATTTTGCACCTGCAAGGGGGGTGGGGGGGTGAGTCAATTATTTTTTAAAATAATTTATGTAGTGTATTTTTACGGATACTAGTCTATGCAAGCAACTGGTCCGTTACTTTTAAATTTTTTTGTTTCACTTGTTCGTTTGTGTTAAATCGGATCGTGGCAGAAAATAACCAAAAATGATGGGTCTTGCTATTCTACACTAGAGGTAGAACCTAGTAGTATGTTGTGTAGATTCAAGATGGTATTGATCGTGCTGGTAAAATCTATACATGTATCACAGTATTGTATGGTATTTATTTTAAAAACCTTTTACCCTCATGTTAAATGAGGGAATTTTACTCCAATGCAGTGTTCAGGATATCTGCTGTCTGTTTTGCATTCTCCCCAAGCGCAACGTTTGACTGAAGGCATTTTGTTAAAAATGGCATTGTGCGTTCCCTGTAACAGGGGAGTTAACTCTCAAAATCATGGGGTTAGAGAGTAGCATCGGAATTCCGGATAATGCCCATTGCAAATGGCATTTTTGGTCATTTTAGACATGCTGTAACTGCAAATGGCATTTTTGGTCATTTTACTAGGCGTGCTGTAATTACAAATGGCATTTTTAATCATTTTAGGCATGCTGTAATTGCAAATGGCATATTTTGGTCATTTTAGGCGTGCTGTAATTGCAAATGGCATTTTTAATCATTTTAGGTGTGCTGTAATTGCAAATGGCACTTTTGGTCATTTTAGGCATGCTGTAATTGCAAATGGCATTTTTGGTCATTTTAGGCGCGCTGTAATTGCAAATATATCAGTGTGTGGGACTAGAATTTAGAAACAAATTCTTGGCAATCTACATGTTGTTTTGATCCGTGACAGAATAAACCACACAATTCTATATTCACGTTATCATTTATAGGTGTCTAAACATAGCACTGAAAAATGCAAAAAGAGGCCATTTTAGGTCATATTCAAATCCTGCCAGAACATGCGTGTCCAAAACCAGGTGCACATAAAGTGGTGATACAACCTGCCAGAACATGCGTCTCCAAAACCAGGTGCACTCAATTTTTGTTGTTGTCCAGAAACTGCCACCAAACAAATGCACCACTTGGAAGATCACGTTCCAAAAAGTGCACATGCAAAAAATCAGAACTTTATGTTGATTGGCTTCCAAGATATGTGCACCACTTTATGTGCACCTGGTTTTGGACACACATGTTCTGGCAGGTTGTATCACCACTTTATGTGCACCTGGTTTTGGACACACATGTTCTGGCAGGTTGTCTCACCACTTTTGAAATAGTAATGTTTTGAGCTATTTACCGGTGCTCTTTGTTTGACTGTAGTGTAAGAAGTGTCTCTGTCTGTCACAGGGTCGGGCACTTTCCTGAAGATCACAGAGCCGATTCGCACGTACCACAGCCTGGAGGGCATTGACCTAGAGCGCTTGACCAGTCTCCTCACCAAGTAAGCCTTGGACCCCATTACCCCCAACACACGACAGCAGGAGATGAATCCACCATGATAATTTGATGGTAGTGCTGATTAGCTTGGCACCATAAGGTCCCAAGCTAATCCGGCACTACCCTTGAATTACCATGGTCGATCTGTCTCCTGCAACTGGTACCATGGTCGATCTGTCTCCTGCAACTGGTGCGTAGTTGTTGGGTGACGCGCCAAACCTGTGAGAAATACCTTGGGGTTCAAATGAGTTAATTTAAATAGACTTTAAATTTAAATGAGTTAATTTACATTGTTCTGTAATGTTCTGTGCATCTACTGTGGGAAATTAGGGTATTTACCTGACCACATATGGTAGTGCACCTTCGTGTTTGTGTATGTATGTTTTCCCAGCCTACTTCCTAAGTTCCGGAGAAAGACATGGGTTATATAAGAGACCTGATGCATCTTTTTTGAAGATGCAAATGATCGTCTTATTCTATACCTGCGTATTTCTTTGTGGGCTGGCGATTGGGTGCCTAATAGGCGGGGGCAGGGGATCTAACTGTTGTATGTCCGGCGCTGAGTGATTCCTCTTGGTTTGTGTACAATTCTGCCAGCACTAGCCTCACCTATCTGGTTTGTGAGTATTTATAACTCAGGCAAATTTGTATCGCTATATCGTTACATTGTTCTGTAATGTTCTGTGCATCTACTGTGGGAATACAGGGTATTTACCCGACCACATATAGTAATGCACCTTCGTGTTTGTGTATGTATGTTTCCCCTGCCTACTTCCTAAGTTCCGGAGAAAGACATGGGTTATATAAGAGAACTGATGCATCTTTTTTGAAGATGCAAATGATCGTCTTATTCTATACCTGACTAAGTGCCAAAAGGTGCTCTCACAAAGAGGACAACTGGGTTGAAAATCAAAGTGTGACATAAAGTACCAGAAAATGTATTAAGTGATGTACACTGTATTGGCAATGTGTTTGTAAAAGAAAAAGATAATATCTGAAATGGTTTTTGAGAAAATGGCTGTTAAGATTTGTAAGTCTGGATATGTCGGACATCAGGTATTGCGACATAGTGCCTTTAAATTAGTGGGATAAAAAAACACAAATCAGTTTCTAAACAGTTAAAATAATAAGTAGTGGTCACAATTGACCTATCCAAACAATTACTGCTTTTTGGCTTAGAATGTTCTAATCCCCGAACATGATTTGTGTTGCAATACCTGACATCTGACCATATTCAATTTTTAAAACATTTTTAAAACATCCTACAACCAAGAAAAACACACTTTGTCATGTTATATACCACTCACAGGAATACATGCACACATTAGAGCACAATGGGAGTCTATCTTTGCTGCCCAAATATATTTATTGGCAGTCAGGGCCAGAATTTGTAACTTATGTCGAACATCAGGATTGCAGCAGATATCCCCAGAATAGTTATCAGAAACCACAAACACAAAGCCTTTCCCCCAGTTTCAAGCTACAATATTTAACAAACAGATATGAAGAACAAACTGCATACAGCTTTCTGATGTAATATACATGATGAAACATGACGTGCTAAACAGTCTGCGCCCGAAAAAATAAAACAAATATTCAAATAAGTTTTATCTGTGTACAGGCTGATGCACTATTTTAACTCTGACCCTCAGATTTAGAACGTCCTAATGGCTATGCAACTGGTTGTCCAAAATGGCTCATTTTAACAGTGCCTTTGCCCCCAAAAGTTCTACAATCCATATGTGTTGAACATCAGGATTGCAGCAGCAAATGTTGGCACAAGCCTGACGTCCGATACATTTTTTATCATTGCATTATTATTATCAACTGCCGCGTCCTGATCGAGAAACATCTGCAGCATCAGCGCGAACTCTACCACAACTTCATTGATTTCAGGAAAGCATTTGATCGCGTCTGGCACGACGGACTCTGGCAAGTCATGAGATCGTTCAACATAGAGGAGGGACTGATCCAAATGATAGAAGCGCTTTACAAGAACGCCTGCAGCGCGGTTCTACTTAACAATCAGTCAGGCAAGTTCTTCAGGACGACGATCGGTGTCCGTCAAGGATGCCTGCTCTCTCCTGTCCTTTTCAACATATTCCTGGAGAAGATCATGCAGGAAACCCTCCACGACCACCATACTTCAATCTCTATTGGTGGCAGATCCCTGTGCAATCTTCGATTCGCAGACGACATTGACCTCATGGCAGGCAGCAATAGTGAGCTCCAAAACCTGACAGACAAACTTTCAAGTAGCGCAGGGTCTTATGGCATGGAGATCAGTATGGATAAAAGCAAAGTGATGATCAACACCACAAGTGACAGCAGCAGCAACATTCACATGAATGGCCAAAAGCTAGAAGAGGTCAATAGCTTCAAGTACTTGGGAGCCACCCTGTCCAAAGACGGTAGTTGCATAGCAGAGATCCGTATCAGGATAGGTACAGCAACATCCGCAATGGCCAGGCTGGACAGGATATGGCGAAGTAACTCCATCAGCTTCACCATCAAGTACAGGCTTTACAAGTCCCTCATAGTGTCTATTCTACTCTACGGCTGTGAGACTTGGACACTGCTTGCAGACTCAGAAAAGAAAATCCAGGCCTTTGAGAACAAGTGCCTGAGGAAGTTGCTCCGCATCTCGTACCGCGAGCACAAGACCAACGAATATGTATGGAGCATCGTCACTTTCCTGGTGGGCCCACATGAACCCCTTCTGGCAACCGTGAAACGGCGCAAGCTTGCTTGGTTTGGCCACGTGACCCGACACAACACCTTGTCCAAGACTATCCTCCAAGGCACTCTCGAAGGAAGTCGTCGGCGAGGTCGTCAGAGAAAGAGTTGGGTCACAAACATAAAAGAATGGACCGAACTCGAGATGTCAGACTTGCTTGCCACCGCCCAAAATAGAACTCAGTGGAGAGCACAGTCTGTTGCTGCTGCCTTTCAGTCCCCCCAACGCCCAGTTCGGGCAAGGGACTGATGATGATGATATTATGTTATGAAATTCACCTGTTTCTTGATCTCATTATCTTACGTTTGCGTCACAACAACTGCACGTCTCCATCAAACGACAAAAATACATCGGTGACCCGTGTTCATTCAAATAACTCATTTACCAACTTGCATCGATTGGAGGTCAGATTTCCGACACGTGTTCGCGATCGAACGTCAGGTTGCTACAGCCATAAAATTTGTTATCACAAGAAATCATCTTCATTCTCCAACCTACTGCCTAAAATCGGTGCTGGAGTCTCGGGCGATTAAAACTCTTGAAAATGGTCCCTTACAATAAACATTTGGCTCTTTATTTTGTCTATGATTACACTCGAACGTCAGAAGTGATCGAACGTCAGATTTATGAAAACTGTTGCGACAAAATGTCACGAGTTGTAGCTCTCCATTGACAAACCGGACATTCAAAACAACCACGCTGGAATGTGGACCATAATGCATCTATCATAACCGGACGATCGTAGACAAAAAAAAACCCAAAACAACTTTGTTAAACTTGTCAAATAGTTGAACGTCAGATCTTGCAACAAAAACTGGCCGCTCACAATTTTTTTGCCAGCTTAGAAAACTGTGACGGAAAAGTAAATTTAAAGCATATAAAATATTCAACGAAAGCGAAACAACGCAATGACACCATTTCCGGTTTGGGTCAGCGTGCCTTTCGCTAGCACAAGTTTGCGGAAATTAAGATGCTGCTGTTGCGACAAATCTGACGTCCGACAGTGGCTACTTTCAAGAGCAATAAACAAAAGCATGGCTTGCCTTCAAATCTGGGAAATACACGGATTATAAGATCAATCTTCCCTGAACATATGGGCATGGTTGGCACCAGGTTTGTTATTGTTGCTTTTACACGCGAGATCAAAACAGACCGACAGCATGTCATTGTCCGCTTTCCTGGGCCGATTTTTATTGGTGAATTCTGGCGTTTTACAGTATACTCACCAAACGGCTTTACCTTAGGTGCAGAAATTATTGCCAGTATATCTTCAATCATTCACACACACATTGCACTTGTTAAAGTCAACACGTGTCTTTTTAAACAGATTTTAGTTTCACGCAAAAGAGATCACTCACTTTTTGCTCACCTTTTGGCACTTAGTCACCTGCGTATTTCTCTGTGGGCTGACGATTGGGTGCCTAATAGGCGGGGGCAGGGGATCTAACTGTTGTCTGTCCGGCGATGAGTGATTCCTCTTGGTTTGTGTACAATCAAAGACAATACATTATAAGACAGATCACTCCTTCATAAGGCTTACTAAAAAAAGCGAGGTCAGTGTAGCAGTTGCGTCCCATGGTGTAATCGTGTTGTGGCCATACGTCTATCACTATCTGGTAATGGGCTCGAGCTCTGACGCGAGGTTTTTTGAAGGGTAACAGGTGCTTTTTGTGTGTGCATTGCGGAAAACTGTTTTTAAATCACATGAGCTCTGCTTCTAAGATATTTTTTTCTATTCCTAATCAAAAGATTTTTCGGAAAAGTGGTAATTAGCACGGAAAGTGTAAAAGAAAAATAAATAAATCAGGCATTTCATTGTTGCCGTGAGTGTGAGTTGATGTCTAGTACACACGCACACACACGCGCGCACGCGCACACACACACACAGACGTGCACGCAAACAAACACACATGCACACAAACGAACACACATACAAACAAACCACCAACACAGGACTAAATAAGAAATAATTTACAGCAAATATCAGTTGTTTTGAACAATCTCACAAAAAGATCAGTTTATTAATACAGGTTCAACTTGCAGCAGGTATTATCAAGAAAACCAAATAGTGATTATACACAGGCCACGCTAACCACCTTATGCATACACCCGTTAGAAACTGTAAACAGTACCTTCGATAGTATGCACAAAGAGATTAATAAGAAATGATCACTGATTACCTGTTCCGTCTCCTCCTCTCAATTCATCCATCCACCCAACACATGTAAATGTATGACAAAATTATTCATCATACACAAAATAGCAGGTCAACATGAATATACGCAATAGGCTGAATTATCATAAGACGTACAACAGACAATACCATCAGTCACATGCCCACCGCCTTTAGATCTAAAAGTCATTACCAGGTAAACAGATAAACATGTCATCACCGATCAGAATTATGTTCTCCAACAACTCCCTCCCCCCCCCCCCCCCCCCCTCCACCTGACCTTCGGCTGCTTCCAGTGGGAAACTAAACCCCTTACAACAAAGGCAGTCGCATGGTTTGCCACAAGCTTTGTCCTCTCGTCCTCCCCAAAATTCTCTGCCCCTTCTATTTGATCACGTTTTTTGTTGTAGGTGACTTGTTCTTTTATTGTCATTTCGTCTAGTACTATTGCACACAGATCTGACTTTGGCGGCAGTACAGACACTTTAGTGATCTGAAGTGCTTTCAGAATTTTGGCACGCTAAAGCCGGGGCAGACTGAAACCTTTCGCATAGTTTTCCGTAAGGTTGAAACTGACAGGAGGACAAAGAATTTTGCAAGCATACGATATGCCTTGGGGCTTGCATGAAACAAAGATAAAGCTGTTGTTTTTTTTTCTGTCTCCGTCCATCTCCGGCCTTGTTTCTTTTTGTGTATTTCACGCAACTGTGCTGAAATAAACTTAACAACGAATCAGGCAAAAAATGGGCCAAGCGGCTCTTCGCTGCTGCATCCTTCTTCTCTTTAAGTGTTAATGTCTTTTCTTTCCTTGTTTGCCGTCTTTCTGTCGTAATTACATTTCTTCCGAAGGCAGTACAATCTGTTGCGCACAGTTTTGAGACTTTTCTTCAAAGCCTGCTTTCTTGGTGAATCGCTGTCCTACCCCCAGTCCTGTTGCTGCAGTTCCCCCCACACCGGTTTCTCCACTGGACTCATCTGCACACACACAAGCAACCATGCATTAAATATTAATGATATCATGATAATCCACAGCATATTTACTCAGATCAAAAAAAATTAATTCACATTTCATATGACTGCCCAAAAATGTATTTTCACACACACATGCAGGCGCGAACACACACAAAAAGGCCATCGAAAATTCATCCAAATTTAAATCTGCTTGTCTGATTTTAATAGTCAACAGATTTTACGACCCCAGTTGTGAAAACAACTCACACAACTAATCTTTTGTGCTGTCATTGTTTGGTAATTTTTTATAAATTAAAAATTTCAGCTTACAAATTATAAATCAAACTATATTTATTCATTGAAAATACCTGGTTGCAGTGACATGCGTGCCTGCTTGTGAGGCGGCGCTTCTGAATGTGTAGCAGTATCCCTCGTCAGTCTCTGTTGTTAGTTGTGGGGGTGGGTTGGGCACCGAAAACACAGTCGGCGCACGTGAACTGGCTGTTTTCAAAATGGGCACTGCATAGCCTGTAGGAACGTGAACGCAGCTCAGCAGGTAAAAGTCCCAACAGATCTTCTCTGCGCGAATTCTGCACCCGGACATCTGTTGGGAGAATAACAAAGACTGAAATACAAGTACTAAAACACCACCAGCTAAATACTGTAGTCTGTAGGCGTAGTTCGTGAGAACAGTACAGTGGACAGAGTTCTGCATGACCTTTTATACTTTTGTATTTTAAGTCTTGATAGACAATGAAAGCGAAGTAACTTTGCAACGACTGAATTTTATCAACGACCTTACAACTCAAGGTTTCTTTGCTTAATTTCTCACCAGTACTTTCCTCTTTTTGATCGGAACATCGGTCTTAAAACCGCAACTCGATTAAGAACGTGAAACTTACACTAGGTACTCCAAACTGAATTTTGGTTTATTTTTAAACAAAAAATGATACAGAATTCCTAAACAATGTTGATTTGCTGATTACAATGGTACCAAAATCATGTTTGTAAGTTAATTAGAAGCAAAGTTATGAATTATTTAACATTTAATTTTTCTCGCGATTTTGTACACATTTTTAAAAAGTGATATTTATCCATTTTCAACGTCTTGTAATTTCACAAATACTCATCAAATAACACCAATTTTCTTTTTTTTTTCTGTTCTTCTACATGCATTATCAGAACCTGATTTTTCACAAGTTGGTCTACTGTACAAAACTACTTAAGAAAGTAGTGTTATCAGCCACTCAAATAGGTGAAAAATGCAAAATTGGGGCAGATTTGAATCAACTTACGTATATGCTTATTTTCCATTTTGACACAAATTTATAACTTTGCTTCTAATTAAGCTACAGAAATGGTTTTGGTATCAATAAAAAGAGCAAAAAATGATAAATTCAACTGTATCAAGTGTAAGCACATCAAACAGTTTTTTTAAAAACATTGGGATGAATAATATAAAAAAATAATAAAATATTTACATAGCAGATTTCGTCGACATGATGATTCAGCACAGAAGCATAACAAAACATTTTAAATTTAACAGTAACCACATCCAATCATTCAGATGACTACATACAATCATTCAAACAGAAACAATGTGGTGATTAATATATATAAATAATTAAAACATCATAAAATATTAACTTCGCAGATGGCAAGCAGATGTTTCCCTATGTAGTTTCAGCACAGGAGCCTGTTGTAGGCTTCAGCAATGTCTTCCAAGTCTGAGACTTGCCAGATTCTTCCATTGTTACTGACAGGTAGCACCTCCACACTCCACCGAAACACATATTTATTGTCAACACTAGCAATGTCTTCCAGGCGCGGCCACCGAAAGTAGTCTGTACGACCTTTTGTTTTTTCAAGGAAGCTGACTTGGGCTTCAGTTTTGGATTTTATTTCTGTGACTTGACCTATGTAAAAGTTTTGGTCATAAAACACTGCCACCCATTCACCTTGCCTGGTAAATATACATGACCTATTTGGTTCCCCTGTTCGATGGCGCTTGGATAGAGAAGGCCCCATCTGCTCCTCATCAGAACTCTGCTCATCAGCACTCTGCTCATCAGCACTCTGCTCATCAGCACTCCGCTCATCAGCACTCTGTTGGCCTGCTTCATTTGGACATTGTCCTAAATGGGCCTGAAGTGTCTCAGACAAGTCATTAACTGATTTTTTGACAATCTTTAGTGCCTTTCCTACACCCAGAACATGTTTCTGGAACCGGATTTCATCTTGGAGAGCATGTAGAATGCGTGTACGTGAGGCCCCTTCATCCCTCATTTTTCTATTAGTTGTGTGACATCGCTGGCAAAATGACATGGTCCACCATGGTCACGGACTCGTTCAATAATGTTGGCTCGTTGTGCTGCCACTTTTGCTTCTTTTTGTTTTCTTTCCCTCTCATTCTGCAAAAGCTTTTCCCGAATATGCAGCTTCACCAAAAGTTCTTGTCTTTTGTGTTCCATTCGAAGATATTTGCTCTTTCTTCGTGCCAGTGTCATGATCTTCTTCGCATCTTCACTGTTTTTTTCTTGCAGCCATTTTGATGTCTTATTGTGCTTCAGCATAAGAGTGCTTGTGTGGTGATGAAATGATGCACTGTGAGACTTGTTGATAATAAAGTCCATTTCACCAAAAACATTCTCACCAAGAAGGTTGGTGATGGGACAATGTTGCAGTTGTTCTTTTACATCTGGTGGTTGGTCTTCTCCATACTGACCGCCTAGGAGAAAGTCTGCTAGCTGTAGCCTAGTCACTATCACTATCAGTAAGTCCCTCATGATCACTTCAAGTGCATGCTTGACTTCACCTGCATGCTCAGAGGCAAACTGGTGTACTGCAGTTTTCATCTCCGACTCCACCTCAAACTCCCCGTCAAAAATCCCTGCAAAGTCAGCATCAAGCAGTTCGCTGGCATCTTCCCTCCATCTTCCAACGCAGCTCTCCAGCTTCTGAATGTACACGAACAATTCATAGTATTTAACTTCACTTTGAAGCAGGTTCCAGAAGGGACCAGTGACACTAAAATACAACAACGCAATCGCACAAACAAGTGCAAGGAGGTTGAAATCTTTGATGTCCTCTGCCAAACTTTCGATCTTTAGGTTTGTGCGACCCAGTAAGCCACTGTGGAAAAGGATGTTCATGTCTTGAAGATGATGCACAACAGCAGCTGCTGAAACAAAAAAACAGTTAAATCTGTTGGAACGATAGCTTGTTAGAAAGCTCTTCTTTTCCAAGAATGCAAGCCACTCTGCCCTGCGCCCATTTTTTTCATCACCGCGTGGTCCAAGCAAACTAGATGCTAGCCTTATTACTCTTGCAGTCGCCGATTCATTGCCATGGAAGCGCTGAAACTTGTTAAGTGTATCTCGGCCGAGTTTTCTTTTTAGCCGATCTTTCAGTTCATCTTCCAATGTCTTCAGTGAGGATTCACAAGATCTACTCAGCCCTAGCAAAAAATGGGCGTTGCACTTCAGAAAATGCATGGTAACATCTTGCCCAAGTCTGGACGTCAAGAAATCACACAGCTTTGTGCCAAAAAGTTTCATAACAGCTGCTCGGTCTGACATACAGCTGGTCATCTTAGTGAGTAAAGCATTGAAGACTGCTTCCTTCTGATCATCTGTTTCATCTGCCGCATAAACATCAGCCAGCTCTTGCAGCATTTGCACTGTAACTTCAAGTAGTGTTTCTGAGTCTTCTGTGCACACAGTTGTCAGCCCCAGATTGAGAGTTACACCATTGTCCAAAGTAACCTGCTGACCAACTATTTTATTGCCATTACGAGATGTTCCATCAGTATGTAGTGTAATATTATCTGCTTCCAGAATTTTCTCAGTCGCTTGAAATTTTGTGATCACTTGTCCTTCATCAGCAATGTTCACTGCCGTTTGTAAACATGGAAGATCCTCCACTCCGATGTTGGTTTTGAACAAGTGCTGTGCAACAATGCTTATTACTTTGCAGCACTGGGAAGCTGAAACATTTGCATCACCTTGCAATGCCATTATCGTTTTTCTAACACAGTCACTGTAGCGGTTTTTGTCCCTGCTCTTAGCCCAGCCTTTATGTCCTCATCTGCAGTGTTCAGTTTATCATTATCAAGCAGGTCTTGTACTTGCTGTCTCATTTCTACATTCTTACTCTCCAGTTTTCTTACAGTAGCTTTCAATTTGCTGACTTGCACCCTTGTTTTCTGTAATGTCCTCCTCTCTTTCTCAAGTACTCTCTCCACCAAGTCCATGTGAGTGTTTTCTTTCTGTGCAGCTCTCAGGTCAGTTCTAGCTTTATGCAGTCTTTCCTGAAGTTTGTTGACTCTCAGTGGATTCACTTGGCTAAGTCTCTTGTCCTTTTCCAAGACAGTTGCTTGTAGTGTTGCAACACTTGCCCGAAGCTCAGTAGTTTCTTTTGTCTTCTCTTCAAGGTCTGAAACAAGTCTCATTTTGACAGCGGACACTTCATTCAGAGCAGTTTTTATGACAGCCAGATCTTCTTTCATGTCCTTTATGTTTTCTTGACAAACACTGTTTGCTGTTCTGAGCTGCTTCATTTCTTTTTGTTCTGGAGTGGGTGTTGACAAACTGAGCGCTTTGTTCACAGTGTCAAAGTGCATGGAAAGGAACAGTCCGAGTGCTTCACTTTGATGTTTTACATTCTTAATCATTGATTTGTAAGTTTCCATAATTTTTTTCACAGACTTTTTTACAAGTAAATCTGGTGACGCTGAATGCTTTAATGACAGTGCTTTTATCCAGCTACATGTAAAGGTTTCTGGCTGCTTTTCTTTAACTCGAAATTGTTCAATGTCAACAACAGTCTCATGTGTCAGAGTTTCTAAATGGTCAGGCTGTGTCCATTCTATTTCTCTTAGAAGCTGTCTTCTCTTCAGTCCAATCTTGGTCAAGGATACTGATACAAAATCAAAATCAACTTGAGTGTTCAGGAAGGAATGAATGTCTCCACCATCTATCAACAAATTTTGGGCTTTTTTCTCAAGTCTGTCCAGTGCTCCACTTAAACGACTCGATGGGTAGCTCACCTCAGGAAAAAGGGCATCAAACCAAGTAGAAACCTGGAACAAACAAGAAAAGAGATTATTAGATTGTAAGTATTAGTAACAAAATGGTATGTACAGGTATGCATTTGATTCACAATCACATGCACAAATAAGCATAAAAATGTTTAAGTATACACAAATTCCATCCCTCAAATTCTAACTTTTAAATTGTAAAAGAAAAAAAATTAAAGGGCTGGAAAAGAGAGAGAGTTGAAAATTGCACCTACATCTTTGAATGTTTTCTTTCCTTCTGCTTGAACTTGCAGCATCTTCAGTTGTAGTAGAATACAGTTTGTGAGGCCCACTTCTGGTAAAGCAGGAGGTCTACCCCTGCCAGGAATGAAGCATTTCCTCAGATGCTTGTAGATTTCGTCATCTGCAAAGTGAACAAGATGTAGGTGTTTACATTTATAAGAAACAAAAATAAGAGAGAGACTATAAAAGTTAAAACTGTGTGGTTGCAAATGTGTGTGAGAGAGTGTATTGTGTGTGAGACAGAGAGAGAAAGAGACCTATTTTATTATTTTTTAGTCATCCTTGCACTGCCAAGTCACTTCCTACCCAAAATAATTAATAAGTGACACACAACTTTGATAATCAAGATAAAAAAAACACAAGGAAAACGTGGTATGCAAGTCAAAGTAAAAACCGAAAGTAGATTCCTCAGAAGTCACGTGACCACATAAACTAACGAAATTGTCCAAATGAACTAAAGCATTATCATACTTTGATGCATAATGTTACAGTTTAATCATTTTGTTATTGAAATAATGTGATACATAACGGCTATCGAAGCCCAAATTAATTCAGACGATCCATTTCTACACCTACCTCTCGGACAACGAAAAGCAACTTCCTGTTCTATTTCGATCATGCAATGACTGGATTAAAAAATCAATTATTAAATCAACAAACAAATTAAAAACAAAATTATCACGGAGAAATTAAACTTCGATCTGTGTACCTACCAACAAGTGAAGCCAGAGTCGTAGATGATGAATACAAAGACGTAGCCATGTCCACAAACTTGCTGACTGGTTTCGACACTACTGCGCTCGCCTCCGCCATTGTGGAAGCTGAAGTGAAGTCAAAACTCCCGGACACCGTCTCTGCTATTTTCACAACCGCATCGCGTGAAAGTCACTTCACGTTTATATTTTAAGATAGTTTTATTGTAGAATGTCTAATATACAAACTGATAGGCGATGACCTTGCATAGATTCATATTTCGGGTTGAAAATCGGATCTCAACACATGAAAACCTTGCTACATAACCTTTCACCCATTCAATCTCGACGAATCGGAGACCAAATTGAAGCCCATTCTCTCTTCTTTTATTTGATTGGTCGGTATTTTTAGAACTGACCATTCACTAAATGCGAGAGACCGTAATGTAGGGAGGGTGTTTATGACGTGAAACAGCAATGGCGGCATGACGCTCGGTGCGTGCGCGATGGGTTAGGTCATTTAAAAAATAATAATAAATCTAATCGGCTGTTCCGCTCACATGCAAGTTCACAAATCAAACAAGGGAAGTCTAAATGTTCATTTGATATAAGTTTTAGTTCATTGCATTTGATTTTAGATCTTTAATGAGCGATTGAAAAGCATGCAAAACATGGGTCAAACTCGTTACTTTCCATGCTTCGGCAGCAGTTTGGAGTACCTACTTACACAGGATTCTCCCTATCAGTCGTATTGCCTTGAACGAAAGGGAAAGGTCCGTGTAGCCTAAAGAATACTTTTCCTCACCCAAGTTAAGCACGTGTGGCACAAATGACTAGATCTAACTTGAGTTAGTCCACCATAAAGTGGATACAATGGGACAGGAAAACTGGTCTATGTACATACTGCCCTCTTCTACATTTGAAAACAAAATTACTAGAAACGTATAATTACTCTGGATCTAAATGGTCGTTAGATCACTTTTCCACTGACATTTCTCGGAATTTACGGCATGGAGAGCCGGCTAGGGTCTGTTTGCAGTTGGATCAGTTTTCCACTCTCCCAGATTTAATCCCAAAGATACATATCACACGAGGGACCTATGCCTGAGTATCGCCCTGGCAACTCTAATTCAGAATAGAAAATTTTCGAGATAGACATCCTCTGCGCCATGAAATTATTATACGGTCGTAAATTTATGCATTTATGCAAAGATAAGACCACAGAGTAATCAGCTTACCTTGTTTCTTCATTGGGAAAAAGGAAAACTGACATGCCGGTGAAACTTGGCTTGTAGGGGGCGTTCGAACAAGAAATTGCGCTGCAAAAGTCAGCCCTTGCCTCGTTCGGTCAGCCATGATTCAACACGATTACAAGGGAGAAAACTCTCAAAGCACGTCCTCGCACTCTCGGGGCGAGTGATTTGTCTTATAATGTATTGTCTTTGGTACAATTTAAATAGAGTATACATATGTTGTCATCATGATTATGACAGAGGCATTTACAGGTGTTGTTTACAAGGTTTATCAAATATACCAGACATGCCCATCTCGCTGGCATCTTCCACTGCGCATATCAAATCAGATTTGGCACAGTGCTTGCTCATGCCAGCACTTATACTCACTTTTTTAACCTCTGCTGAAGGTCAAGGTCAAAAAGATCATTGGAAGAATTGTATTGTTGTTTTGCATGTGAGCCTTTGGGGCTCTTTCTTTAGTGTTTGTTGCTGTGTGTGTTTTTGGGCGTAGTGACTTGTGTATTTGTGCGTATTTGCTTGCTGTTGACTGTTGTGTATAGTTGTTGATGTTTTAAGTCCCTTCTATTTATAGAAGGGACTTTTTAGGATGGGTCACGGTCAGGCAAATTTAATAGCATGACCATGATGTCAAAGGCGGGCAGTCCTAAACCTAGGACACGTGAAGTAACAAGATAAAAATTACGTCATGTCTGTAGGGCTTCCGTTTTAGTGCGTCGCTGAAAATACAAAGTGCGCGCTACATGTTGAACGCGTTACTTGCTGTGACATCACCATTCGTACTATTATGCATCATGCGTTTCACTTTAGGTCTTGAACGAAGTTGTAAATGGCGGAGCAAAAGCAAAGGAAGCTGGAATGCTTCGAATTCTTCAAACCGGTGATACTCCTTGGCCGTGTGTGGCACCGTCGATGCGACGCAGTTTTAGAGTTCATGGCTGCGTGTATTTCCATGGCTAAAGCAGACGGCACACGGATGACATGCGTAATATGCATGGAGGAAAACTCAAAAAGCAAGTCCAGAAATTTGAACAGAAATAAGATTGTCAGATTTTTATCGTGGTCAATCCATCTTCTGGTACACAGTTATTAGGCAAAAGCTGTAAAATTGGAGAAATACGTCTTTTGGGTTAAATGGGTTGAAACCAACTTTTAAGTACATTAGTTCACACACACACACACACAGGCGCACATAAGCCTCACAGTGGGTTACCTACCATTTCATGTGAAAATGGGTTCCCATATTTCTATTTATTCTAGGGCTCTGGAATTGATGCGAATGTTTAGAACTCACCTTATAACTAAGCTCTATAACTTAAAATAAAATAGACATTTTCTAGAAACAGAGCCACTAGATGCCGAAAAAATGGGTTTCTGCCAATAAAGTGGGTGGGACTGGCATTACAGTCAAAATGGGTGTCTTCACAACAGTAGGCGTCTGTAATAAGGTCAAGTTCATGGAATACTTCTTTTTCACATTAATTTTTTTTTCCCAACTTAATGTGTATGTGTGCTTTAACATTCTTTACATTGTATGGTGCAAAATTCAATAAACACTGGCCCAAAACCTTTCGATTATGATTTTTACAGAGGAAATCTTTTAAACATTGCTCCGTTTTGTCCTTCTGAAGCAAAACAGTTTATCATGGCATTGATGTGAGAATCAACATAATGTATTCTGGAAATTAAAGGACTTTTTTGTTTTGTTTTTGGGTACTCTGGAGTTTCAGACAAACAGCAACAGAGCATTTTGAATATTAACCCATATCATTCGGAATACACCAGTGTGTGCAAATAGTGTGACTGAAATAGTCCAAGGGTTAGTGCCAGAATAGCTTGGTGCCTCTAGGCGCCAAGCTATTGTGGCACCACCCTTGAACTAAAGCCATTGGTCTATGTCCTCATCTGTAAGTACTGTAATGTAGCTTGCATAGAATTATGGCAGTGAACAAATTTGAAGATATTAGCCTCAGTATGACTATGATGCGGGTCAAAAAGTGTGGAAAAATATGAAAGATAGAAAAAGACCCAGACGAAGAAACGAACACTTAACTTATTCTACCCCAGCAAAATTTAAGATCCACCACGATAGTTCAAGGGTGATGCCAGAATAGCTTGGCGCCTATGGGCGCCAAGCTATTCTGGCATCACCCTTGAACTATCATGGTGGATCTGTGTCCTGCACTGCAACGCAGTCTTCTGAAGACGACTTCAACATTTGGGCTTAACTTATTCTACCCCAGACACACCACAGCAAAATAAAAGATCCACCACGATAGTTCAAGGGTGATGCCAGAATAGCTTGGCGCCTATGGGCGCCAAGCTATTCTGGCATCACCCTTGAACTATCATGGTGGTTCTGTGTCTCCTGCACTGCAACGCAGTCTTCTGAAGACGACTTCAACATTTGGGCTTAACTTACTCTACCCCAGACACACCACAGCAAAATAAAGATCCACCATGATAGTTCAAGGGTGATGCCAGAATAGCTTGGCGCCTATGGCGCCAAGCTATTCTGGCATCACCCTTGAACTGTCATGGTGGATCTGTGTCCTGCACTGCAACGCAGTCTTCTGAAGACGACTTCAACATTTGGGGATTCCGGTCTTGGGGTAGAATGAGTTAAAATGACAGAACAGAACACTGACATTAATTAATTAAGTTCTGACAACATAAGAAATCACTTGAAACTTCAGCCTTTATTTAACGTCTTTCGTCTCCAACGACCAACCATTCTTTCATTTGCAGAGTTTTTAAAATGGTATGCAGTACAACCAACCATTCTTTCATTTGCAGAGTTTTTAAAATGGCATGCAGTATATTACAAAATGATCCGCCCCCCCCCCCCCCCCCCCCCCAATAACACTCTTGTAATCAATCTTTACATTGTCAATGGTTTTCTTATCATATTATTGTCTTTTGTCCCCAGCCGGCTGTTTCGTTTTGCAAATCCAAAGGTTATACAGTATACAAAATGATCCAGGCGTCCATCAGATAAAAAAAAAAAAAGCAGGCTATACATGCTGAAACCACCCCAATAATAACACTCATGTAATAAATCTGTATGAAAACGAAAATGCCGCGAGTGGCGGGGAACCTCAATTCATTTCTTTTGTAACTTTTTCAGTCTGTTGCGGACGTAATCCTTAATGTTTGTCCAGCGCCTATGTCTAAGTGCAGGCTCCTCTGCCATTGCGTACTGTATCTCGGCCTTTCCAGGAAGTTTGTTCATAACGAGGTGTGTCTTGAAACGAGTTTGAACAGCTTTCTCTTCAGCTTCCCCCCATGGTTTCCTTGTAAATCTAGCTTTCTTTCGAACAGGAGCTGACACAGTACTGTCATCAAAACTATCTAGATTGTCATCAGGCTCTGGACGTCTTTTCTCCGTCATGCTCATCGATTCCTGTGTTGCTGACTTGCTACTTGTTTCATTCACAGGTGCTGTTCCCCCCGAGACCTCTCTGCCAGTGCTGTTCCCCCCGAGACCTCTCTGCCAGTTTCTGATGTGTCTTCATTGTCAAAGTCAATCTCTTCATCATCGCCCAGCTCAGCTCTAATGCAACTCTCAAAATCTGTCATCCCATTGTTAACTGACAGAAGAATCTTTGCCAATTTTGCCTTTTGAAGGACGTCTTGAGGTTGGCGGTAGATATGGCGATGTATCCGAATATCATGGCCAAGGAAATCTGCCAGCTGATCCTGGTCTAACTCCGAGATGGCCATTGACTGAGCCAAAGTTGCAACCTGCTTCCGCAACTGAGTAAATGTGAACATGGCTGGGTATGACACCCCTGCTTCTAGGGCATGGGCCTTCAGAACATCATGGCCTCTGTAAGGCCTCTGACCAGAAGGTGTGGCAAAGATGTACTGGGAATCAGCGAGAGCTGGCACTGATTGCCTAATTTGAAGGATTCTGTCCACAGTTGTCATCATCTTCTTCGTCAGCAAAACGGGAACACTCCTATTAAACTTGCCTCTGATTTCCACTCACTGAAAATGATTCACCATTTTCTTCTCAACCTCTGTGAGACCTTTCAAGATATCTTGATTGGTGATCGATCCAATCTTAGCATTCTGGAAGTCTGACACCTTCATTCTCTGAACTTCTCCCCCTCGTTTTCGGTTGAAAAGTGATACAGCACAAAGAGTTGCTTTAACCACTGTCGGATAATCTTCCGAAACCATCCTTGTCTCAAGAAGCTGTTGGACCTTCCTCACATCTTCACATGATGGGATCAGCTTGGGTTTGTTCATGGTCATTTTCCCGACCGACTGGGCTGCTGTAGCGGACACACAATCATACCAGTCCCCGTTGAAGACGGAGTCAAACCGCTGCGCCTCAGAGAGCTCCTGTCGTCTGACCCCTGCCCAAGCTGTTTGGATGCCTGTGACTGTTTGATCTGTGAACACTTTTTCAAAGCATGGCCTATGCGCATTGCGAGATTGCCTTTTTTGAACTGATGTGTGTCCTCATCAAAATCTGCTAGCTCTTTTACAGCCAGGACAACATGATCAAAGCTAGCAGAATTGATCACAGCATTTAAACTTGCGAATTTCATTTCTGACCTCACTCTGATAATCTTTAATAGTCTCCCTAACTCCCGCATCCTGGAGCTGATTTGTCCAGCCGTGTGTTCTTCAATGTCCCTGCGGTCAAATAATCTCTTTCTATACTCAAGAAGCAAGGGGTCAGTTCTGATGAGACGGCTTATCTCATCATCTCTCTGGCTGGCCAAGACCTTGTGATAGAAGGAAAATTCAACGTCTAAGGGTATTGGAAGCATTAGCCGACCACGGCGCGCCGCGTCTCCTCGCCAAGTGATCTGAAACCCTCCTGGCTTCTGACAGCAACGTTTTGAGTGTACAGAGATCAGCTTTTTTTGATAGAGCCCTTTGCAATGGCTACAGGCGAGACGGTCGTCTACCTTACTAGTTTTGGTGCGATACTTAGGAATCAAACATCCGGATTTGTTTTCAAGAACAGCAACGTTATGCATGTAATCACCCTCATCTTGTAGTCTGATCCATGCTCGACGTCTCTGCCTGCCTCATCTGCATGGACATCTTGTAAGTGCGTGCTCATTTTCAAGACAAGCTTACCACACAATTTGCATGCATGTTTCTTGTCCCATTTGTACTTTCCTTTCCCTCTCTGCGACACGTGCACACCTGTTTCTTCTGTAAGTGCTCTTTCCCCACTCTTTCCAGCATCATGTTCCTCCTGCCTATCCACATTCTCATTGCCACCCCCTAACGCACACTGCACCTTGCTGGTACTAGCGTCACCAACACCTGGCCACCCCGAAATCTAACATAGTCGATACAATACTGTCTATGTCAGAGATCCCAGCAATTGATGCCGACACACCCTCTGAATCCGGTGAGCTCGAGCCAGGAACAAACTCCTCGTCATCACTGCCCTCGTATTGCGAGGCGCTGGCACTACTGTCAGTCTCGGGTCCATCCCAGGCGCCATTTGCCAACTGGAGAAAGAAAGAAAGAACGATTGAAACCAAAGCTGCATTAGAAACAGAAACAGCCCAATTTTGGTTTAAGGGGCCTTGCACAAGAATAAAAAGAGTAATCCCGTGTATGACCGATTTACATATGTGTGACCTCGGTGACGAGGGCTGGCTTCTGCAGCAGTCAAAATCCACGTTTTCTGAAAATGCAAGCAGTTTTCACACATTTGTCAACCCTGCGTGACCCTTTGAGAGAGGTATTTTTAGTTCCCAGGGTCACCCTGGTCAGCCCCACAGGGTGGGTTTTTCTCTCTATTCTGGGGCATGTGTTTCTGTCTACCCGAGGTCCATTCACCTGTATTTGCCTTTTTTAAACTCTCCCTACTGTCTGCACTGCCTGTAGCTCTTGATATTGGATGTGTGTTGCTAAATGGTCTTAGCTTTATTTAGGCCCCATGTGTTAGGTTTATTTAATGTGTTTGACCGGCTGGCGACATACATTCAATGTTCTGCTTAGTTGTTTTTTTTTTTTTTCACAAGCAGTGCAGGCACGTCCTGAGAAAGCCTTGTTGCTGTCGGGACGTTAAGCAATGTACAATCAAACCTTTGAGAGAGGTCACTCAAATTGGCATGTTTAAAAAGGTCTTGCCACAAAGTATCCTTGGGCCAAGCGTGAAGAATGTGGCTTGAATAGTCTCCGAGAAAATGCCACCGTTAACTCATTCTACCCCCAGACACACCACAGCAGGATAACGGGTGGGATTCTAGTAACAAAGAAAACGCGAAAAATCAAACGACGGGGTGGGGGGGGGGGGGGGGGGGGGGGGGGGGGGCATGTCCTTCATTTTCAGCGGCTGAAAAATCAAACGACGGGGAGGGGGGGGGGGGGGATAGGCGCGTGTCCACCGTTCGCCAAAGTATCCAAAAACCGACAGGGGGAGCGAGACCAAACACACCCGAAAATGGCCTTTGTTATGACACTCCTGATCTGCAGTATAAAAATGGAATGTGCGTACCAGTTTATGTTCAGATGCACACTAAACGGCACTCTGTCTTGGACAATATCCTTTTTCACCGCCATTTTCCACTGCGACCTAAAGCTACCGGAAGTGTCGGGCGATAGTGAACCAAACTACATACAAATCCAACCCATTTGAGATTTTTTTTGCCATTTAAGAAGAATTTTTTTTCTCGTCTTTTTCGTTGTTATTAGACGCGGAAAATAAATATGCTTCAGCGGAATTGTGAAAGAATTTCCGCGGAAATCCGCGGAAACGCGGAAGAATCCCACCCCTGGGATAAGGATCGACCATGATAGTTCAAAGGTGATGCCAGAACAGCTTGGCGCCTACGGGCGCCAAGCTATTCTGGCATCACCCTTGAACTATCATGGTCGATCTGTGTCCTGCGCTGCAATGCGGTCTTGAGAGGACAGGGGCAAAATTTAAGGATTTTGGTGTTGGGGTAGAATGAGTTAAAGTTTACCATGGACGACGGACGGACGACCAGTGGCCTAGAACATAAACTCACTTTTGCTTCGCACGCACGCCAGCCAATAAAATGAAGATGATCATAGAATCACTTTACTTACCAGTTTGTAATTGGGAGCATTCCGCTGCCGTCCATGCACCCTCCTACCAGACGCACCCTCTGTGGCAGAGGCTGGGGGGGGGGGGGGCCATGATTCTGCAGCATAGATCCCGATGGGTTTGGACATCCTGCTGCCATCCGGCGCTGGGTGTGTGCAGAAAGTCCTGACGAGCCGGTGTAACCAAAACGGTGTTGCTGAGAACATGTCCAATACAACCATGTAAACCAACTGACATTTTGAATCAGATTGATTGTACATTGCTTAACGTCCCGACAGCCACAAGGCTTTCTCAGGACGTGCCTGCACTGCTTGTGAAAAAAACCCACCTAAACAGAACATTGCCATGTATGTCCCCTGCCGGTCAAATACGTTAACTCATTCTACCCCAACACCAAAATCCTGAAATTTTGCCCCTGTCCTCTCAAGACTGCATTGCAGTGCAGGGCACAGATCGACCATGATAGTTCAAGGGTCCCGTAGGCGCCAAGCTATTCTGGCATCACCCTTGAACTATCATGGTGGATCCTTATCCTGCCGTGGTGTGTCTGGGGTAGAATGAGTTAAATAAACCTAACACATGGGGCCAAGACATAAATCTAAGACCATTTAGCAACACACATCCAATATCAAGAGCTACAGGCAGTGCAGACAGTAGGGAGAGTTTTTAAAAAGGCAAATACAGGTGAATGGACAAAGGGTAGACAGAAACACATGCCCCAGAATAGAGAGAAAAACCCACCCTGTTGGGCTGACTAGGGTGACCCTGAGAACTAAAAACTGGCAATACAGTAAAAAGCGACACTTCAGTTGCACATTCCTAAAGACCTGTTTGTGGATGTTTGTTCTTCGAATCGCGAGGCAGTTTTGCGAACGAGGATTGAAATCTGGCGCCATTTTTGTTTTTTAAAAAAAAAGTCAACTGATACTGTGCATTCATGTGTCAAGTTAACACATGTCAGAAAAAAAAAAGAAGAAACAAAATCGCGTGGCAGATTGACCTTGTAATGGGGTTATTGAACGAATTCCTTTCATTGAAGAAGAAAGCTTTTGTTAAAATCGTGGGGTTCTATTATCATTTACTACAAGACTCAACGGTCAGAGCGGCCGAGAGGCCGAAGACACGGTTGAAGCAGACGTCTTATTTTTCTGGGCCAAACGGGTATCGGGGATTGGAGGCATCTCTCAGTTAAATAACGGCACTGAACAAGTACATTTGGGCGTGCTCTTAACTAAGAAATATTGCATAAAGTACCTCTGTAAACGCGAAAGAATGGCCGGTCACGGAGACGAAAGACGTTTAAGCAAGGGAAACAACTCCGTTCATCGGTGTTGGGCTAACCAATCATCAAATTGATCTGAAAACACTCCGGCCGCTTCCGTGTCCACACACAGGCCCAGGGCATCCCTGAAACACAACCATGAAGTAAATCTGTTAAAATGGGGACATCGTATTTTGATATTTTTTTCTGACTTTTGAATGAAAGATAATACAGAAACAACCCTCAGAAAAAATGGGTGTCTGACTTGGTCACCCAGAATTTTACACACACCCATTTTGCATAAGGATGGTAAAGAAAGTAACCCATTTCAGTGATTTGGTGTGCACACACACACACACACACACACACACACACACACACACACACACACACACACAGTGTTTAGACAAGTCGGACTTTGGTTGTCAATCTGCATTCAGCAGAAAAGGGTATATATTCGCAGTTACAATACATTATCATATGATCATACAAATAAATACATATATAACAATGTGTTTTTCTGTGTGTGTGTGTGCAAGAGAGACAGAGAGGGAGACTGACGGGCTTTTGCATGACAGCTCACTATCGGTACCATGTAAAGGACACACACACCACACACTGTCACAACAAATTTAAAGAGGAGAGAGCGAAATGAGTTAATTTATTTTAAGGAACATACAGATGATGCAGTTTTTTAAAATAAATTTGCGGACCTTCTATTATGCTCCGATGGGGGTATGTGTACCCTCTAAAATTTATACCTGGGGGTATACAGACCCTTTAACTTGTTGTGAAAACAGAAGCTCTGTGTCTGGTTACGCTAATCTCGCTGCTGAACGCACATTTGGTGCGAAGCGCCGTAAGTGCATATGTATATGTGTGTGTGAGTTTGTCTGTGTATGTATGTAAACAAGAGAATTTCCAATATTGCTGTATGCACAAGCTTGAAACTTGGCAAAATACTTTATTCGAGGGGTGGCTAAGAGAGCCTCCGAGCATATTGTAATTGGGTGTCTCATTGAGGACATTAATTTTTGTCACATTGAAATTTTAGATATAGCTAGTTTGCAGAGAGACATTGGATGAGTTCATCAGCCAGCTTTGTACCCTTTCAACTTCTTTAGTAAAAATCCTTTTCGGAAAAAATATGAAACAGTAAAAAAAAAAGTGACATCTGGAGAAAGTCTGACAGCGGTGGTGATGTAAAAGAAGCAACTCCATCACCACGCAGACATACTCTAAATATGATGTAATTCTCTCTCTATCTCTCACACATATGCGCGCATCTGCAAGTGGCATAGATCCTCATGCGCCCAGAGGGCATGAACATCTATGCTTCTTGATGATGTTTGGAGCGCACGCTCGCACGTACACGCATACACACACATCGACGCGCTTTCAGAAGAGCATGCAGGTGTACTTAGTATATCATCTAGCTAGCTAAAGTCAACCTGATTTCACACAAATTATAGCAAGACTAAAATTGCACCGTGAAATTCTAGTTTTGTCACCATTTTTTCAAGTGTTGAAGCGAAAGCGAAACTCATGTTAAATATAAAATACAAAAAATATGTCGAGACAAATGACGTTTGACAAACCAATGACAGGTATGCTCTGCGCGCACCCTTTATAGAGTTCACTATGACGCAATGGCACATCTGCGAGGCTTTTTCAGAAGGAGAACATCAGAATCAAGTCTTTGCCAAAAGGTAGAGACACTTGATAGCGAAGACAGCTCTCATATAGATGGGACTTTGTGGGTTGTGGTTCATTCCATCTTGTTAATGTCTGTGATCTTTCAGATCTTTCAAGAAGACGTTGTCCACAACATATTTTGAGGACATCAGAGCTTTGGTCAACACAGTCTACGTGTCAGAAAGGTGAGTTGTCAGTGGCACCAAACCTGTGAGTTGTCGGTGGCACCATAGCTATGAGTTGTCAGTGGCACTGTAGCTGTGAGTTGTCAGTGGCACCATAGCTGTGAGTTGTCAGTGGCACCATAGCTGTGAGTTGTCGGTGGCACCGTAGCTGTGAGTTGTTAGTGGCACCATAGCTGTGAGTTGTTAGTGGCACCATAGCTGTGAGTTGTCGGTGGCACCGTAGCTGAGTGTTTCTCCAGTACTCGTAGTGAAAAAGTGGAAACAGACCAATTCTTTAAAATTATTCATAGAAACCTAAGACTAGTTCCATTTTAAAGGTAACTGCAATACCTATCTGAATATGAAAACGATAAATCAGCAACATTGATGCTTTGGACACAAACTTCATTCCCAATAGGGGACCCCCATGCTGGTAACCTGCATGATGTTGTGACACAAAACCATTATAATGACCAGTTGAAATAACTTTTGTGGCAAAACAACTAATACCATAATTAAATAACTCTTATTACTACCCATATGAATAATTTTAAGAGGAAATTTGCGAGACTCGAAATAGATGTGAGGCAAGAAATTGTGTGACGCCATGCGCAGGTTACCACTCCTTTAATTTGTTTTACTGTGAAATTGATTTTTCTTAAAATCAGTAAAAGACACTAGTAACATGTTTTTTTCATGAAGACAAATGAAATAACAACAATAGGACAAAATTAATTTCATTCTGTGATGAAATTTAAGCAATAACCTGAAAATGGTAACCTGCATGATGCGCGTCACCAGTGCATGAAAATTACCAAAAATGAGGGCAAAGCAAAAAAAGAAAATACAATAGTAGGTGAGATGAAATAAAAGTGTCGGGCAAACACACACACAAACAATCTGTGTTGGTTTTTCTTTTTAAATAACACATAGGCTACAAACACGACGCTGGTAGCTGTTTCCGAACTACCTGCATGACATATGACACCGAGTAAAGACCGTAAACACAACGCGAATGCTCTAGTCTTATCCACCCAAAAGCTCAAAATATGCATGCGGTTTTAAAACAAGACCTTTAATTCAATTCAATACAGCATTAGAAACACTTGCGAACTCGCCTATAGCACAAGATGGCACAAAATTAAAGGCAAACCAGCGTCGATCTTTCAAGTCGGGCAGAACCGCACTGCCGAAAAATTTTCGCGGTAATTTGCGCACATGGGATACTGTGTGTGTGACACATCATTGATCTTGGTCTACAAAACCAAGTCACATGACTATTTGAAAATCCCGCAAAACGTCATCAGGGTTTGTGCAGTGTTTGAAAATAAACCTTCCAGTACCTTTCGGACCTCACAATTTTATCGCGTTCTTAAAATATGGATAAAAAACAAATGCTGGTCATTTGCATGATGTCTGTGACGTCATCTTCGCGCTGGGACCATACGGCGTTGAGGCGCGTCCCCTGGGTGGTGGATAGGGGGTCCCTCGTGAGAGGGGTGCACCGAATGAAATAAGGTGCCGTGAACCAACATGGTCTAAGGGAAGGTGACCCCGACAGAAAACCCCTGGTCCTCCTAGTAAGGGGGTTGGGCGTGGGGGTAGCTTCCCCACCCTGCAAAAAAGGAAATAGCTACAAAAACGCCGATGAAAAGACTAACAGTAATTCCTTTCCTGGAGGAGGAAGGTTCTTCTACTAGAGAGACTGGGAACCACCTGGAGTAGAATCAAAGGAGAAGCACAGGACAGGAGTTGCTGGAGGTCTCTCGTCGGCGGCCTATACCCGGGTAGGGGTGACAGGCATAAGTAAGTAAGTAAGTGTGATGTCATAATCAAAACAAGCAATCCAAAACCTCCTGCAGTATCTGTATTCTTATAAATCATAAAAATATGTGTATTTCATGAGATTTTCAGGTAGGACTAAAGTTTTCTTTGTTTCATTACTTTGTCGTCTGCTTCACCTTTTTTTAAAGACCGTGTGTATGTGACGCCTCTGGTGCGCAAATTACCCCCAATTTCAAACCCAAATTTCACAGCAGAAACAAATGAAATTGATGTTTTTCAACATTCTGCTGCTTTACTAAACTATCGATAATCACATACAATCAAATAAATGAGGATAGATAGTGTTGGTGTTGAAATATGGATCGATAATATAGCAGGGGCAAGGTTTTCCAATTCGTCGGCGCCATTTTGAGCATAATAATCGTAATTTAAATACAATTAAAAATACTAATAATTGAATTTTTTTTAAGCTACTGATTTTCCAGATACAATAACATTAGTAAATCACAAGACTGGTTAGATTTTTCCAAAACAAATAGTATGTATTAATATTTTGGGTTAGAATGCTGTGACCCCTCATCACTACGAGTACTGGAGAATGACTCGGCTATGAGTTGTCAGTGGCACCATAGCTGTGAGTTGTCAGTGGCACCATAGCTGTGAGTTGTCGGTGGCACCTAGCTGTGAGTTGTACATGGCACTGTAGCTGTGAGTTGTACATGACACTGTAGGTGTGAGTTGTACATGACACTGTAGGTGTGAGTTGTACATGACACTGTAGCTGTGAATTGTACATGACACTGTAGTGTGAGTTGTGAATGGCATTGTAGCTAGTGCATTACCATGGTTGATCCATCTCAAGACTCGTTGGCCGCTGCAGTTTCAGGGACTCGTGAGAGTCTGTGCCACATGGTGACCTCGGTGGGCTCCAGCTGCTGCAGTAATTGTTAGTGTTTTTCTGTGCAAAGTATGCATATTGACTGAGTAGCTCTTTACATTCCAGAATGGCAGTTAGTGTATGTTGTGTGCAGAAAAGGCAACAGAGTGCTTATTAAGTGTCATGATCTGACACTAATCTTCAACTATTGTGGTCGATGTGTCTTCACAACTATATATTAGTCTTGAGAAATAACTCTCACATGTATCGCTTAGTCTTCAGGAATAACGCCCACATGTATTGCTCAGTCTTCAGGAATAACTCTCACATGTATCGCTCAGTCTTCAGGAATAACGCCCACATGTATCGCTCAGTCTTCAGGAATAACACCCACATGTATCGCTTAGTCTTCAGGAATAACGCCCACATGTATCGCTTAGTCTTCAGGAATAGCACCCACATGTATCGATTAGTCTTCAGGAATAGCGCCCACATGTATTGCTTAGTCTTCAGGAATAGCGCCCACATGTATCGATTAGTCTTCAGGAATAACGCCCACATGTATCGCTTAGTCTTCAGGAATAGCGCCCACATGTATCGCTTAGTCTTCAGGAATAACGCCCACATGTATCGCTTAGTCTTCAGGAATAGCGCCCACATGTATCGATTAGTCTTCAGGAATAACGCCCACATGTATCGCTTAGTCTTCAGGAATAGCGCCCACATGTATCGATTAGTCTTCAGGAATTAACTGTCACATGTATCGCTCAGTTTGTTAACTGATTTAGCCCCAGCACACTACAGCAAGAGATGGAGATAGATCAACCATAATACTAGGTAGGTCCACTTAATATTTTGTCTCACCTGCGAAGCAAAAATGAGTATGTTCTGGGCCAGTGGTCATCTGTCGTCCGTCCGACAAATTTGTATAAAATGCCAATAATTGTATTTATTATCAACATTTTTGCAAACTTTTCAATCAAGTTTGGCACAAAGGTAGCTGATGATAAAACCTTCCTATGTATTCTACTTAGTTGACTCATTGCAAAGGTCAAGGGTCACGGAGGTTTCACAGATGTGTGAAAACTGATTACATTTTGAGGAAACATGGATTTTGTTAGTGCAGAAGCCATCCCGTTACTTATTGTCAGACATGTGGAGCGGTCATGAATACACGTGAGGCATATGGGCTTTGCCTTTCTTGTTTTTCTAGAAACTACCACCAAACAAACGCACCACTCAGGGTACATGTTAAAAGAAGTGCACATGCAAAAAAATCAGAGCTTTTTGTTGATTGGCTTCCAAGATATATAGAGCGCCACGCGTTAGCTTCTACGGTGATCTTTGGTTTATGATAAAAGCCAGTTATGTAAACAAAGTGTAATCAATTAATATGAACATCATAGATATTGAAACCGCATTGTTGACACATTGAGCGCATGTTCAACGTATTCGAAATTAATGCAAACCAGTGAACTCTTTTCAGCTCACGCGTAGGAATAATAGGCTAACGCGGATTCGTCTGCAGCGCAAACAAGTCATCTCGGACTCATTGTCGACAGCCTACGCAGTACTATTAACCAATCAGAAAATTTTGCACGGAGTTGCTGCGAGGCAGTCATCATGGCTGCGCCTTGTGCAATTCACTTTCAAAACATAGATTTGGATGAAATTACTAAGCCTTTTAGCGATATTACGTGGGCTAGAGTTATAGAATTTTCCAGGGAATGGATAACTATAGACTGTGACTGTGAGGAACAGAATGTTTGTAAGGATTTTCTGAATTGGATTGAGCTAGGACACGGTGCATTAGATTCTAACTTCCACAGGTTTTGCTATCAACGCTTAACCAACAAAATGAAACTTGAGCGAGTGAGCAAGAAACGTGCTTCTTCATCTTCACCAGGAACAAGTTCTACAGCAAAGCAAAGGAGAATAATTACAAGAGGTAGTTCTGACTTTAACTTTGCGCAGACTCCACGCACAAATACGAATGTATTACCGGCTGTGTGTATTATCTGTCAGCGTAACAGAAGCAAACGGAGTACAAGTGGGGCGTGGATCAGAGAGAAGCTTGTGACGTGTGAAACCGATGGACACAAATTACTGAAGAAAATCAATGAAAACCAGGATGAAAAAATTCTTCATCACATAAGGACAGTAGGAGATCTTGTTTCTGCCGAGGTGTGTTACCACAAGAGTTGCTACAGTAAATACACTCGAGACAAGAAAAGTTCTACCAAGTCAGGTGAAGAAGACGCAGCTGACCTTGTATTTGAAGATTTCTGCACAGAAGTAATTGCCGGTAAACTGTACAATGACCAAGATGCACTGTCTGTGAATGAACTGTATGAACTGTACCACTCAATAGCATATGAAAAGTACAATACAACACTGCCTACCAGCAAGCAGACTCTGAGAACCAAACTTGTAACTCGGTTTCCAGGATTGAAATTCCTCAAGCAGAACCAAAGGAACAAAAGTCACCTTGTTTACTTTGAAGAGACAGCACTCACAAAGAGCACACCATATGATGACAGTGACGACAGTGAATTATTTGAACCAGACCCGGATTGTGCAGCTGAAGTCTGTGCTGACCATGCCCGAAAAGATATATACATTACAGGACTATTTCTTAAGAATGTGCTCAGAGAGCATTCCTTCAGTCTATCAGAGACCTGGCCACCCTACGCAACAGACCTTTCTGAAGACACCGCTCAACAGTCTGTGCCAGCTGACCTATTCAACTTGTTGGCTTACATCACAGGACTTGCGACTGAACCAGCATGCGAGGGCAAAGCTGAGATTGGAGATGCATCTCTTGCTAAAAAGCTTCTCTCTATTTGCCAAGATGTTGTGTTCCTTGCATCAAAAGGAAAAACGCCTACCCCTAAGCATGTTGCACTCGCCATGATGGTTAGGCACTGGACTGGGTCAGCAAGACTCATTGAACTTCTCAATGGTTTAGGTCATACAGTGTCAAACAGTTATGTGCTGGACCATGACACCTCGTTGGCCAACAAGCAACTTGAACGTGGTTCTTTGACACCTGCAGGTTTCAACAAGAACACTTTCACAAACCTGGTGTTCGACAACAGTGACTTTCAAGAAGAGACACTGTCCGGAAAAGGAACTACGCACTGCACTTCAGGTAAAAATGTAGATTATATACTGTTTGTAAAAATGTATGTATATATATATATATATATATATATATATATATATATATATATATATATATATATATATATATATATATATATATATATATATATATATATATATATATATATATATATATATATATATATATATATATATTATATATAATGTTTGTAAAAATGATGATATATATATGTAAGTGACAGTGGAGCTCTTTTAACATAAAATCATTGGGGACATTTTATTTTGTGCCGAGTGCTTTTTGTGTGTGTGTGTTTTACTTTTAACCATAATAATGAATGGGGAAAAAAACCCCAGTTGAGGCTAGAATTTTACTTTATAAGTTCTTGTGCAAAGTAAACTCCACTGTCTAATGTTTTTCCAATATGTTCCCTTTATCAGTTTAGGTCTATTAATATTACTTATAACTATTGTTTAAAAAAAAGGTATCTAAGCAAAACATTTCTTTATTTAAACTTTGGAAGGGTGTTTTATTTCATCAAAAACATTACCGATGACATGACCTTATGGGAGTGTCTACTACTTACTCAATTCTAGCCTAAGTACTCGTTGTGTTAACACACAACCCGGGAGGCACTCGGGGAACCCCGAGGGGGCCAAGAGTTGTCTCCCGATACTCCCCATCCGGAACAGAGTACCCATAATTCCTCAGTCAGTCTACTTAGGCTTACGCTGTTCAGACGTGTTGCTCTAGCCTACGGATTTTGGGGATTTCGACCGGTTCTCCGGTCTTCGACGGACTTAGTTCTTCTCTTGACTTGTTCTTCGTCGGGCCCCCCTGTACCGGGTGGCTCTGGTATCCCTTCTTCGTTGGCAGCTGCCCGCTTGGCTCCCTGAAGTGCCTGGGCTACGCTGTGAACTTCGCTGGGACTTCGCCGCGCGTGCCTTGGTTTGGATTCTCCCCCCCCTCCCCTTCCCCGGTCCCGTTCCGGGAAAAGGTAAGGTGACTGGGTTGGCCCTCGGCTGGTTCCCGGGCTGGGCACTGGTTGAGCAGGCGCGAACGCGGTCTTCATTTGCGTTGTTGCTTGCGCCAAGATTCTTGACTTTTTCTTGGCGGGTCTCGCGCCCGTTCCCCCTCTCCTTCCGCGTTGGTGTGGTATTGTTATTGACAGGGTCAAGTCTCCCTTTTTTCGCTGTGGTTAGCAGCGTGGTTGTTGAAAGTTCCGCGCTTTAACGGAAGGCATTTACGCGTGAGGGAAGAAATGAGACGTTGTAGTCTGGAACGGTCATTCTTAAACGGCGCAGATCCGCAGGTGGTCAGCTTCGTTTTCCAAGATGGCGTCTAACGAGGCAGAGCTCCGTGTTCCTCACGGTTAAAACCTTTACTGGAAGGGGAATGGTGTGCAAGATCGGTGAAGCTAAGTCTAACCTTATTTCTGGCGCTTACCTACTCACTTTTTCCTCACCTATGCTCTTGTCCCTGGTTGGGTTCGGGGAATGTATGCTCCAGCCATCCCTTGACGCATTACGTTGGCGAATGTGGCGAGAACCGACGCTTACTTCGGTACTGAGTCGGTCCCGTCGTGCCTGTTTTGTTATGCATACTGCAGACCTGTTTACCACATACGGGGGCGTATTAGATACATGGGAGATGCAGAGTATTCGTCAGTTGAGGGGACACTGACGGCACCTAGATGACTTATTGTTGCTGTCATGGGGGAAGGTCATAAGCTGCAATAACTTCTCTTGCCACCACAGGTGCTACTCACATACCCTCACTTGCTCATTCCACATATTACAATGACAGGCTGCAGATGGACGGTGATTGGTACGGGTGAGCCCGTCGCCAACGCATCTCATGGCAGGCGCCAGTGACCGTCTCCCGGCCCGAACCTCCCTGAGAGAAAAAAAAAAAAAAAAAACAAAAAAAAAACACAGTGCTCAGACAGCCCTATGTCTCCTGGACGCACTGGTTTCTGCTCTTTGGTTATATTCCTACTTGGGCATGTGACTACCAGTTAACATGAACAACATGCATAAGAATACAAGTTAACATGAACGACAGTAACGTTTTACGGTTGAAAGGTAATTGCCTGCTGGCAACTTAAGACAATGATCAAAGCTGCACCTGGAGGCCGTCGCTATAGTACAGCTCCGGTGTGTCGCGGGGGCTCCGCTCCGACCAAGGTTCTGGGCCTGCCGCTTGCTTCAGGCTTATACTTGTCATGACATGCTTGAGTTTGTTGTGCAGGATGTGTTGTAGGCTCAACTTAGCCTGGCGGTCCTCCCAGACCAAGGGTGGCTTCCACACCTGTAGGGGCCGGGAGGTGCCCGGCGTAGGACGTATACGCTGGGAAGACAGGTACACACCTTGGTGGTTGGGGGAGTTGCCGTGGCAGGATGGACAGACAGTGCCGTTAGCCGCGACTCCTCTTCTTCGCAGAAGGTAGGTCACACAGGTGGGGTGCTTATCTGGGGTTAACCGGGACCCTACTGGCTGCACTCTCTACCTTGCGGGGATGTATTGCAGGTCCGCGCGCTTGCTGACAGGTGGTTCCTCGCTGGTTGTACCGTTGTCTTGCGGAAGTTCACCTTACCAGGACAGGGTCCCTCAGGCCCACGCCCGCGTGCCTTCGGATTTTGGTATGTTGCAGGGGCCTTAGATGACCTGCACACAACGCGGACGTTACAGTGACCGTCGGACTCATACAAGGTCTGTCTACCATGTGCCTCCGAACCTTGGTGTGACGCCTGCGCCACATGACCTGGACGGCGCTGGGCTCACCTTGGAGCTTCTATCGGCGAGAGCGCCCGACGCCTGTGACTGGTTACAGCCCTGCTGAGATACCGGCGGATATTCCCGGTACTCCGACTGCTCGAGTTCCGACGAGTGGACTGTGAGATCACCATGCCGGACGCGTCAGTATAGTGTGCAGGAGGAAGTGCGCTTGGAAAAAAGCCTTCTGACAGACAACCGGCCTCCCTACAGAGTACACTGGTACCAACTTGGGGTTTCCGGCGCGAACGCCTGACACCGGTGACTGTTCCAGACCTGAGGAAGTACCAGCTGTTCCGGTTCTCCAGCCTCTCAGGTTCCGACGGCCCTAGCATCGGGGGATCGACACGTCGGACACGGCTTGGTAGTGTGCGGAGTCGGGAGCTCGAGGCGTTGATTCCCAGGAGGGAACACGCTTGGACCAAGCCTTATGCCAGGCAGAGAACCCTTCTCGCTACAGAGTTCGGTTCGGAGAGACGTGCTTCGTGCCGTCCATGGTCAACCGATCCCCACTCGTCTCCTAGGAAGGCCTTGGATCCTCCTCGGCCGCTGCGAACCCGCCTCGACATAGAGTCCGGCTCGCGGAGACAATCTCACACGCACACCACGTCTCGACTTGTTCGGGATCTGCTCTTCGATCGAACTCGGGCCGGCTGCTAGTGGTTGCAGGGTACTGTTGGTGGCCAGCCAGCAGGGCGGAGGTGCCTGTCTCCGTTCCTTACCGCCCGAGTCCTTGACGATCTTGTGGAGGGATGGCTACGCGGACCGCTTCAGTTACTGCGCGGAGAGGGGTTCTCGACGCGGGCGTTACAGGAGGGTACGCACCTGGACATAGCCTGCGGTCAGGCGGAGACCCACCTCGATACAGTGCCCGGGTCGCAGAGTCACGCTGTCCCGCCAGTTCCCGACGGTAGAAACGAGCGACGGTAGATTCTGCTCGCCAGCCCACAGCGGCCACGATGTCCTTGACAGCGCAGTTCCGGTCGTATGCGATGCTCGTGGCCATGGCGCGTACTTCATCTGCGCGGATCGTCAGTCTCTGCGCTACCCGTCGGGAGAGATCCATGTATGCAGTTCGTATTACCCAGCGCAGCCAAGGAGGAGGTCGTCTGGGCTGGGATATCAGTCTTGCCCTGTCGTATGGGCAGGAAGAGGCGGCACGACTTGGAATCCACTTCCCTCAGGATCGGATCTCCGCTCTTGCTCTCCTGCGCGCGAGGAGGGACCACTCTGCACCTTCGATGCCCGTCCATCTACGAATTTCCCTCGTTGGAGTCAACCTTCCGGCACTCTAGGTCTACACTCCGCTTCTCTCCGCTGCGGGCGTGCTTAGGAGTTGCCGTTCTTCACGTCGCTCCAGGGATTCTCTCCTGCCTCGCTCGTCGATCCCTTTCGCGCCCGGCTGCCGTTCGTCCCTTTCCTCTCCCCCGCACTCAGCCCTTCCCCTTCTTCGTGCTCCGGCCTGGCTGCGGTCGCTCCTCTTCTGGACATCCGACCCCCTCCGGTGGTTCTCGGGGAGGATGCTGTCGTTACTTCGCCTTGCTCGGACCTGTTTACCTCCTCCTGCGGTTACAGTACTCGGTTCGACCCAGTTGTGCACTAATACTCCTTGGAGATCTGACGACTCACTAGCTGGTGGCCTTACGCGTGAGTCCCATTGACTTAGTGGAAGTACTCTGACTTCGCACGGGTGGTAAACGGGTCTGCGAGCGCGTCGGCTTCTGTCTCCCCTGGTGCCCTCTCGGATGCAGCTCGGAGCTGGCAGCAGCTTCCGGACTTCGTGCCAGGCGCTTCGCCTACCCTGCGCTTCTTCTCTCGGTTCACGGATCTTCTTCACCCCCATGGAGTTGCCGGCTGTTGGCTTCCCTCGGTCGGAACGGTGCTCGGGAGGTCACAGGAGTTGCCTCCCCTTCCAGCGGTGGATCCGCTCTTGCCTCTCCTTGGGACTAGACGACCCCTCTCGTACGTACCTCCCTTCGTGTCGTGAGATGGTAGAGCTCCTTACCCTATCCTTCGTTCTCCAGGTCGACGACTCCTGGCGCCGAGCGGGGCGGTGTGATGCTGACGGAACCTCTGTGCTGACGACTCGACCAAGGCAGTTCCTTGGGGGGTTCCTGGACTTCGCTACGGGGAGCAGAACGGTGGAGGCTTCTAGAACCTTCGCTTCGCTTACGCTGTAGGACCATGGCACAGCTCCATCTCCCTGGTGTCTAACCAACTCGACTTCCCCTTGGGCACCCAGGAGGGCACCGGGCTTCGAACACGTGGTACTGCTGCGGCTGTGCTGGCGGTTGGACGGCCCAGCCACTACTCGGAAGTCGGATCTCCTCTCCTTTGGTCGTCTCTAAGCCCGGCTGCTTCTGCTACGCCTCCTACTACCGTGGTTCTTCTCCAACTCCAGCCTGGCCTTCGGACCTCGCGGTCAAGAGCGCGAACGGCTTGGAGCTGACGCAGACTAGTAGGTCACCTTCTCGTGGGACGGCTGCGCCAACCTGTTTCCCCGATGGATCCAGTTGCTACACGCAGTTTGCACCAGGGTGCCTTCGGAGGACCGGCGCACTGGCGAGATGGCTTCACGGACCTGTTCGACACTAGGTGGGTTCACTGGCGTGCCCCGTCCTTGAGGATTCGCCCTGCCTTTGTGGATTCGCCCGCCTGGATGAGACATCGACGCTCTGGCCTAGCCTGGGACGGTTGCTCCGCTCTTCCTGTTCGTCACCCCGTTACTGGGTTCCGGTCCTGTACCTCTTACACCTCTCCTCGCCGCGGACCCCCGCTACTGCTTCCCGCTTCTGCGAGGTGCTCCTGCAGCCGCGACGCTCGCTGTTTCGCTTTGATGGGGCCCCTACTCCTTCGCCTTCGTCGGTGGCGGCAGGCCTCAACGTTGGACACAGCAAGGTAGTGTGCGGAGTCGGGAGTTCGAGGCGCGGGTTCCCAGGAGGGACCGCGCTTGGACCAAGCCTTATGCCAGGCAGAGAACCCATCTCGCTACAGAGCTCGGTTCGGAGAGGCGTGCTTCGCGCCTCCATGGTCAACCGGTCCCCACTCGTCTCCTAGGAAGGCCTTGGATCCTCCTCGGCCGCTGCGAACCCGCCTCGCCACAGAGTCCGGCTCGCGGAGACATTCTCACACGCACACCACGTCACGACACGTTTCGGGATCCTCTCTTCGCTCGAAGTCGGACCGCCACCCTCGCGCTCCCTCGCGAGCGTAACAAGGATCGAGCTTCTCCTCGTCACTAGGAATAACAGCCCTGAAGCTACAAGTCAGATGATCTTCCTGACGACGCTCAGTCATGCGATCCGATTCCAGGATCCCTCCCGCAGCGAGCTTAGAGGCTAATTAAGTCCTATCAGCTACGTACAGGGCCACGAACGTCACAGGCGTCAGGAACTGTGCTGTCTTCCACTTCGTGGCTACTGTAGGGCTCGCGGGCATGTTCTCTCGCTCACAGTTTCCCAGTCCAGCGGGGCTACTCGCTCTGGTGGGGGAACTGCTCCGGGGCTCCTCTTCCTCCTGGCGCTTCAGCGCCGTAGGTTACACCTCCCCAGGGTCGTCGGGAATTTGCGTTTGGGAGGACGGCCCTTGGGGCCCCAAGGTGTGCTAGTGCGCGGCACCCTCCTCCTATTCGTGATTCTCCCATAAGGTCATGTCATCGGTAATGTTTTTGATGAAATAAATGCATTTTTCTTTAAAAGGTATTTTTTCGAAAAATACTTACCGATGACATGACTCGGACGACCCTCCCACCGGCCCCGCTTGCCGCTGGTAAGCTAAGTATCCTGACTGAGGAATTATGGGTACTCTGTTCCGGATGGGGAGTATCGGGAGACAACTCTTGGCCCCCTCGGGGTTCCCCGAGTGCCTCCCGGGTTGTGTGTTAACACAACGAGTACTTAGGCTAGAATTGAGTAAGTAGTAGACACTCCCATAAGGTCATGTCATCGGTAAGTATTTTTCGAAAAAATACCTTTTAAAGAAAAATGCATTTTATAATAGGTTACGGCTCCTTTTTTTTTTATATACTTATTCTTTTATGTCAAATTGTAATTGATATTATGGATGACTGTAAATGTAATTGATACTGAATCATGTAGCTTTGTTTTTAATTATTTGATGCTAATATTTCTTTTTATCATGTCTCCCTACTCAAGAGCTGTAGTGTTACAAGAATAAACTAAGTCTTTTGAAACTGTCAGGTATCATTATTCAACGTCAAGAGGTTGCCGAGACACTTATGTCAGTGTCAAGGGCTGGCTTAACTGGGCGAGACAAACCCGAACCATCTCGGCGAGACACCCGAGACAGTCAATGCGAGATACCCGTTCCACCCGTTTATTAGGTTCGGCGAACTCTCCGAGACAAAATCAGACGTGCCGAACCTAATAAACGGGTGGAACGGGTATCTCGCATTGACTGTCTCGGGTGTCTCGCCGAGACATGGTTCGGGTTTGTCTCGCCCAGTTAAGCCAGCCCTTCAGGGATCAACACTGACAACCTCTCTCACTAATGCCAGTGATGGGAAGAAGACTGCAAAGCCAAGGGGCACCAAGATAGCCACACCTGACTGCAACCTCCCTCTGTGCGTTCAACCAAAAAGGAAAGGCCCAGCTACCCCAGCCCACATCATTGATACTTCTGCAGAAAATCGGAAGATCATTATGGTGAGTTTAAGTTATGTAATGAACTGACTCTCTATTTCTTATGTAACACAACATGCTCTCCTGATAATAACATGAAATGAAGTATGTGTAAGACAGTCACTGTCAGTCAGTCCATCTCGCTCTTCCTCTCTCTTTTCCCCTCTCTCTCATTCATTCTCTCTCTCTCTCTCTCTCTCTCTCTCTCTCTCTCTCTCTCTCTCTCTCTCTCTCTCTCTCTCTCTCTCTCTCTCTCTCTCTCTCTCTCTCAAGTGAATTTTACCACCAAGTTATTATTGCTTGGGCAGTTAGTTTTGTGTGATATATTATTAGTGGAATATTATAAACACTTAACACGCTTTCTACATGATGTTCAGTTAAAGATACAAGTACTGCGGTTTTTATTGGTAATATATATATGTAATATGCTATATAATTGTTGTGCTGCAGGCTCCAGCGATGACTCTTGACCAGCTGTTCTGCCTAACCAAGCTTCCTGAGGTGCAAGGTCGTACCTTGCCAAGTTGGACTGGCTTCAACGTTGCTCTCCAGGAAGGTCAAGCAGATGCTGGCCTTGATTTGTCAGACACCGACTATGACGCTGACAGTGACACTGACATTGAGTGAATGATGCGATGTTCAGTCAGAGATTTGTGAGAAGCCATCAGTGGTATTCTTTGAAAATTGTATAAGGTGCATCTTCTCATCACCATCAATAAGACATTATTTCATGGTCCACTAGTGACAGAGTGAACAATTGGATACTATTTTTGCTGGATATCAATTATTATACATTCAGACAAAGGGATCCCTCACCCTCAATATCATGCAAAGAAGGTAAGAGCGGCTTGTATTCTTAATTTTTTTCAAGATCTCTCTGTGAATTACTGAATATCAGGTTTGTGCTGCGCAGCATTCTGGTTTGGTTCAGCATACTATAAGTCATATGACCGATTGAACAAGAAATAGATCGGTCATTTTGAATGTCTATCAGTCTCCGTTTTTCAAACGTGGGGGTGGGTACAGTCATTTTCCACGCTCGCCTAACAGCACCAGTTCCTCCGTTTTTCTAACAGTGGGGAGGGGAGGTGGGGGGGAGAGGGGGGGGGGGGGGGGCGAAGGCGAGGCTAAATACGCCTCTCTTCTTCCTACTGGAAAAAAAAAAAACCTGCTTACTATGACCGACTCGTCCCAAAAACAATCGGTCCCATGGCCGACCACCTCTGAAGTCTATCGGTCATTTCAAGATTTTATGCGTCAATGACCGATGACCGACGTCAAACCTGAACGCTGGCCTGTGTGTCTGTAAATAGCAATGAGTGACTGATAAGTCGCCGCCACTTTATAAATACCCTTTCTGAATTGATTTACGTTAAATATAATGTTTGGTTTTACTTTGTATTTTTCTTACTGAGCGGAATTATATTGGACTTGCTGTATACTAGTTAAGGGCACAGAGTAGTGTTACTAACACTGTTAGTCATTGACTATATATATTCAAAGCTATATCTTTAGTGGTACATGAATGTGTACATGATATGGTATTGCATTGAGAAAGATGTGGATTATGTGTACATGAACGTTAGAGTATGAGAATGTGTCAAGCGCAAAGAGCATGGTTTTTCAAGTTTGATGTTGCGCTATATAAATGTTCGTTTATTATTATTATTATTATTATTATTATTATTATTATTATTATTGACTGTCATTGTCATGGACTTCCTTCTGCAGATCCCCGGTACTGGTTTTATTTGTCTTCCTGTACACACTAGTGAAAAGAAATTCTGTTGTCTGAGAAACAGGATAGAGTTGTCTGCTGTTTTGGGATCGGCACGGGGGGGGGGGGGGGGGGGGGGGGGGGGGGGGGGGGGGGGGGAATTGTATGCTTCATCAGTTAGGTTTACTACTTGCTGCAAATTATACATGAATGCAAAATTATTATTAATATTTTTTTTGTGGTTTTTGTTTTGTTTTGTGTTCTTTAGTTGACTTCTGAATGTAGTCTATTTGGCCCAAAGTGGGAATAATTTCAACGCGTAATTACAATAACAAGGATATGGTGTACAAGTGGCAACAATTGAGTTTATGGCTGTCCTACCTTAGTACTATCATCCAGTGCAGTCAGATTTTAGCTGGCTCATACAATGCACGGAAATTATTTTCTGGGCCCTTTAGAGACGAACGAGTTATGGTCTAATATGCATAATTTGAATATGACCTAAAATGGCCTCTTTTGCGTTTTATGAAAGTGCTATGTTTAGACATCTATAAAATCATAACGTAGAGGTAGAATTGTGTGCTTTTTGCTGTCATGGATTAAAACAACATGTAGATTTCCCTGAATTTTTTTCTAGTCCCACACATTGATATGTTAGCAATTACAGCGCACCTAAAATGACCAAAATGCAATTTTGACGTGTCAAAATGAGAGTTTACGGCTTATACACCCTTCACTAAAAACGTTATATGTTACTCTTAGTTAATTTTCATCATAGGCATTTAAAAGTTGGACACTAAAATGTACACAAAAAGATGACAAACTCCTTCTGTGTGGTAATTTCACATTAAACCAAATATATTTAAGATATTAACACGACAATATGACATAATATCTTGTGTTCTAGCGCTATATCTCATACATGGAATTCTGAATACATTCCCATCATTTTTCAAATTTGCCAGCAGCAGGATGTCTGTTGGCTATGGAAACAAACAAAGTGGTTATCTGCCTCGTGTTCCTTGTTTTAGATACCTCTTTTTCCCCCTCCCCCGTTCCTGAGAGGGGGTCTACTGGCGTCATCCTATGTGTCACTGTAGCTGGGTGTCTGTCTGGGTTTTGTACTGGTGATTTCTCCAGAAGAAACCAACAGAATTGTTTAAATTTTCATATTGGTATCAGTTTCAGTCCACTTAATCAAATTTCAAATACAAACGATTTTGAATTTCCAAAAACTACAGTAGCTCGCTTGAGCTTGCCCTTAGCACCACGTGAAAGTTCTGTGTTTACGTTCAGTGTGTGAGTGAATGCGCGTGATTCACGTGAGCGTGCTTGTTGGGTTCAGTTCGCGGCGGCGCTTTGAGCCGATTTTCAATTGGGATAAAGCGCCTATTTAATGCGCTTATTATTATTATTATTATTATTATTATTATATCTGGTCAGTATTAGATTAGATGATTTGTACCAAAGCCGAGGCCCTAAGGTCAAGGTCACAGTAGAAGTGTAAAGGGTTTGTACACTAAAGGTAATATCACAAAACAACAGCTCATTTGATTTAAATTGTGGTTAATGTAAAGGTACCCCGAAAGAAAGCTGCGCAAAGTTAAATGATCTGACATACTGAGTGTAAAGGCCCTGGCAGCCATATTTGTTTTCCGTGTTTCAGTTTTTGTGTGTGATATTTCTGGAACCACACTACCGATTTTTGTCAAGTTTTAGTATTTGGTAGCCTTTGTGTGAGAAATGGTCATAAGCAAAATTGGAGTTGATACTTTTAAGTTTTAGGTTCACGTGGGGATGCGAATCTATGTAATGGGCCAGTGGTTGTCTGTCCGTCCTTCGTCCATCATAAACTTCAACGTTGGCATTTTCTTGGAAACTATTCAATCCACACTCTTCAAATTTGGGCCAAAATTTTGTGTGCTACAACCTTTCTACACATACAAAATTCAGTGACCTCTCTCAAGGTCAAAGTTCACAAAGGATTAGAAACGGATTAAACAAATAATACACATTTTAACAAACAATAGCTTTTCTGAAATACTGTTAACGGAGGGGGACGAGTGTGGAAACAAGGGCTCCCGTCATTCAGAGAGATGCTATTCGTTACGAGGGGAACCGGTTGGGGGGGGGGGGGGGGGGGGGGTGGGAGTAGGGACAGAGGCTTATTTCCTTCAGAGAGGTGCTGTCCGTTGGGGGGGGGGGGGGGGGGAGGGGAGGGGGGGGTGTGCTGGGTTGGGGTAAAGATTTTGGATTCGATGTAGGTCTTTTTTTAATCACGTAACCATTTTCTGGGGTTTCCTTACGTTGGCAAAAGCAAGAAATGGCAAACATTTTGCGTGCATCATTTCAGGTCGGTGCTCACTGAAGGTCAGACCTTCTTTACACTTTACGGATGCTAGCTTCAGTCGTACAGACATCAATCTGCTGCTTGCGAAAAAAAAGAAAAAGATGCAGTCGTTGTTTGACTGAGATGCTGGTCGGCTGAGAAGCCAGGGAAGAGTGGACTGGAAAGGATAAGTGGTCTGGGATGGTAGCCCTCATTTCTTGGTCAGGATATTCGTGTCTTTCGTCAAGTCTATATTTTCTCATTTGACGGATACGCGTCTGTGTCATAATAAGTACTGGATAGACAGGCAAACTTGCAGAGTAGCAATCTCATTAAATAAAGTCTGAAATGAATATCTGGTGGTGTTTGCCATCATTGTGTCATATATGCAGCTGTAAGAAATGTTTGTTGTTGAAAAGTTTGTAGTGTGTGCACGCGCGTGTGTGAGTCCGAGTATGAGTCCATAAGCGTAGCATTTTTGAATGGTGGCTTTATAGATTGTTTATAGAGTGTGTTGTATTTTTTAAAAAATACTTTTTGTAAATTGCGTTTTTGTAATGAGTTATTTTTGTACAGTTTGTTTTTGTTAAGCGCGTACAGCTCTAATCCGAGGTTAGGCGCTATGCAAGTACTCATTATTATTATTATTATTATTATTATTATTATTGATTGAAATGGGGAAGGTTTTTTTTTCTCCTCGTTTCCTCTGCTAAATTCTGTCCAACACATCTTGAAGTGTTTGTCTAAATAAAATTAAAATCAACCGAAACTATTTGTTGTTCAATATGATTTTTTTTTTGCCTATAGTAAGAAACTAACAAAAAGAGTAAACTTCAAACATAACATAAAATAATAATAATAATAATGTGTGTTGTTTTGTATTGTTTTCTTTATTTACAAGTACGTTACAATGACTAAAAAAACATACAAATCCAAAAAACCTTGTTTGTTCATGCTCATAGTTTAGGCAGTCAAAACCAAAAGAGTTGGCATTCTGACAAATTTGCCTGCTACCTGACAAAGGGTTGTCATTCTTGTTGTTGACTAAAATGGTTATTTCAAAGAAACTGTCAAACATATTTGTCTCAGAAAACTTCAAGTGCAACTCTGGAGTATTGCAGTAAATATGGTGTGCATTTCAGTAGGACTAGACATAGCAAAGCTGTAATTCAGGTCAAAAGAAATTACACCTCACGGGGAGGGCGTGAACTTCGGGCTTGAAATCGACTACACACAGTAAAAATTAAACTGTGGGTTCAAATAATCAATTCTATCAATCAGTGTTAGTTTATAATGCAGAATTTTTGTTTGCCTTTTATTACTCATAAACATTTGTGTATTTGCGCAATGTTATTGCGGGCACCATTGTGAAATCGTGTTTACGCGTTGGGGTGTCCGATTCAAAGCCACTGCGCGAATCCAAGATTTGATCGTCTATGTAGGATGATACATCGATCAAAAGGTTTTTTTTAATAAACTTGTCACAGGTGGCCAGCACATATGCATGCGATCATTCCCAGATAACATATTTCATGAGTAAAAAAAATTTGAAAATTTTACATTAAAATCTGATGCAGTTTTCTCTCGAATTCAAACATGCGTCAAGCACCATGAAAAAGAGCAGGAAAAGCAATTTCCAATGATACCCAATATAGCGCTGTGCATTCTATCTTGGATTTACGCAAGGGGTTTTTCTGACACCACTGTTGACTGCTACTGATGATACTGCTCGATGGAAAAGACGCCTAAATGAAACTACGCATCTTTTGGGGCGGTACGTGGACATTAGCAGTGGAGAAGTTCAAGGTTGTCTTGTGGCTTTGTTTCAGGTACACGGGGGCGGCTGTCATTCTGAATGTGCCCGACTGTGATGTGCCCTACCTGTGTAAATTTGCTGTCTCCGCTCAGGCTCAGGTGGGGCATATTTGGGCTTTCACCCATGTAACAACCAACCAACCGTGATAATTCAAGGGTAGTGCCAGATTAGCTTGGCGCCTAACGGCGCCAAGCTAATCTGGCACTACCCTTGAATTTAATGGTCAATCCACCTCTAGCAGGACATGAACCAACCATGATGATTCAAGGGTAGTACCAGATTAGCTTGGCATCCATTGGGGACCAAGCTAATCTGGCACTACCCTTGAATTTAATGGTCAATCCACCTCTAGCAGGAGATGAACCAACCATGATGATTCAAGGGTAGTACCAGATTAGCTTGGCATCCATTGGGGACCAAGCTAATTTGGCACTACCCTTGAATTTAATGGCCAATCCACCTCTAGCAGGAGATGAACCAACCATGATGATTCAAGGGTAGTACCAGATTAGCTTGGCATCCATTGGGGACCAAGCTAATCTGACACTACCCTTGAATTTAATGGTCAATCCACCTCTAGCAGGAGATGAACCAACCATGATGATTCAAGGGTAGTACCAGATTAGCTTGGCATCCATTGGGGACCAAGCTAATCAGGCACTACCCTTGAATTTAATGGTCAATCCACCTCTAGCAGGAGATGAACCAACCATAATGACTCGAGGGTAGTACCAGATTAGCTTGGCGCCTAACAGCGCCAAGCTAATCTGGCACTACCCTTGAATTTAATGTTCAATTCACCTCTTGCAGTTAGCACAAAGTCGTAACGTGATTCCTCCACTATCTGGCAAATGCAGCCGTGGTCGCACGTCGTGTTTTTGCGTTCTTTGTTTATTCAACACCAGGGAGCTATAACCATCTGAGGACTATGGATACAAAATGGTGTCACCATCAGACATTTCTCCACATGAGCCCCAGCAACTGGGGGAGAGGGGGGGGGGGGGTTACATGAGTTGAATCATGTTGGCTGTTTTGGTAGTGTTGTTTGTCGCTATGAATCTTGCAGAAATCATCATGGGCAGAAACTGCTGTCGACACCCAAACGGTTAGTATTGATTTGTTGTTGATATACATCTGTGTTGTGTTGTCTGTGGTGACGGCAGGGTGAGGGCACGGGCGAGCTGCTGTGGGATGCCATCCAGACACACTTCCACCAGCTCTTCTGGCGCTCCAGGGGAAGCAACCCTATCAACCAGTGGTGAGTGGTGTCGCTGTCTGTCGGGCTGTGTTGGCCCTTTTCATCCTGATACACTGCTGGACCAAGTTCATTTGACTAGTATAGTTCAAGAGTGGTGCCAGAATAGGTTGGCGCCTCAGGCACCAAGTTGTTCTGGCACCACCCTTGAACTAAAATGGTTGATCTTTCTCCTAATCTACCCCACCCGGGTCTGCCCTGGGGGACTTGGGTGGGGTTAGATATTTTTTAGTTCCCAGGGTCACACTGGTCAGCCCCACAGGGTGGGTTTTTCTCTCTATTCTGGGGCATGTGTTTCTGTCTACCCTTTGTCCATTCACCTGTATTTGCCTTTTTAAAACTCTCCCTACTGTCTGCACTGCCTGTAGCTCTTGATATTGGATGTGTGTTGCTAAATGGTCTTAGCTTTATTTAGGCCCCATGTGTTAGGTTTATTTAATGTATTTGACCGGCTGGCGACATACATTCAATGTTCTGTTGGTTTTTTTTTCACAAGCAGTGCAGGCACGTCCTGAGAAAGCCTTGTTGCTGTCGGGACGTTAAGCAATGTACAATCAATCAATCAATCATTTCTCCTAATCTGTAATGGGTCTTTCATGGGGCGATAAGGACATTTGTAAAACTCAGCCTCAGGATGTAAATAAAATGAACTTCCTTTGTAGTGAAATACAGTACTTCTAATGCAGTCAAAGAGAATGTACAACTTAAATTAGCAAAGACCAAATGGAAGAGAGGTCTTTGTGTCTCTCTTTCTAAACCTTGCTAAATGAAAACTGATTGTTATTGTCTCTAGGCGCGGTGTGGTATTATTGTTATTGTCTCTAGGCGTGGTGTGGTATTATTGTTATTGTTTCTAGGTGTGGTGTGGTATTATTGTTATTGTCTCTAGGCGTGGTGTGGTATTATTGTTTTTGTCTCTAGGCGTGGTGTGGTATTATTGTTATTGTCTCTAGGCGTGGTGTGGTATTTACAGTCAGAAGACGATGTCAGAGTTTACTGTCAAATACACTGACTGTGGAAAAACATCATTCTTAGTGCTCTGTAGGCCATCTGGCTGATGGCCAACGTTGGTCTGATGGCCTTTTGCACAGTGGGTGCTAGGTCAGTGTTGGGCTTGGCTGGAGTCAGATATGTTCCTTTTGTGTACGGTGTGAGTGATGTTGGTAGGTGAGTGTTGGGCTTGGCTGGAGTCTGATATGATCCTTTTGTGTATGGTGTGAGTGATGTTGGTAGGTGAGTGTTGAGCTTGGCTGGAGTCTGATATGTTCCTTTTGTGTACGGTGTGAGTGTTGGTAGGTGAGTGTTGGGCTTGGCTGGAGTCCGATATGTTCCTTTTGTGTACAGTGTGAGTGATGTTGGTAGGTGAGTGTTGGGCTTGGCTGTAGTCTGATATGTTCCTTTTGTGTACGGTGTGAGTGATGTTGGTAGGTGAGTGTTGGGCTTGGCTGGAGTCTGATATGTTCCTTTTGTGTACGATGTGAGTGATGTTTGTAGGTGAGTGTTGGGCTTGGCAGGAGTCTGATATGTTCCTTTTGTGTACGGTGTGAGTGATGTTGGTAGGTGAGTGTTGGGCTTGGCTGGAGGCTGATATGTTCCTTTTGTCCATGGTGTGTACAGTGTGAGTGATGTTGGTTGGCAGGTACTTCAAGAAGAGTGAGGGCAGCTGGAGTGACAGCAAGTGGACTGTCTTCTGGTGAGTCTGCCACAATCAGTCTCATGCTAATGGCAACATTTCACAATCATCTCATGCTAGCGGCAACATTTCACAATCATCTCATGCTAGCGGCAACATTTCACAATCATCTCATGCTAGCGGCAACATTTCACAATCACTCTCATGCTAGCGGCAACATTTCACAATCATCTTATGTTAGTGGCAACATTTCACAATCACTCTCATGCTAGTGGCAACATTTCACAATCATCTCATGCTAGCGGCAACATTTCACATCATCTCATGCTAGCGGCAACATTTCACAATCATCTCATGCTAGCGGCAACATTTCACAATCACTCTCATGCTAGCGGCAACATTTCACAATCATCTCATGCTAGCGGCAACCTTTGTTTCTTCAAAACACATTACCAATGACATTACAGTAAGGAAAAGGTTCTTAGCTAGACTAATTTTAGCCAAAATTGTTGTGTATGTATATGGCAATGTTGGCAGGTGAGGGGCGCCATAGCCTAGGCGGTAACCCGAGTAGCCTCCCTTCCATGCCATCCGGGCATGCGCCCAACGGAAGCTCACCAGTCAGTTTCTTAGCTAGACAATGGAAGGTTGTGTACGTCAGTGTCTAGCTTCAGACTGTGTAACTTCAGTTGTGGAAACCTCAGTGTTTCATTAGAGGTGTTACCCTACGCTGTGTCTGGTGTTAGGCTTAGACGCTTTTGTGTGGATTTCCTCGTCGGTGTTTGTGACTTAGACCTGACGAGCCAGCGGTGCCTTGTGTACTGTGCTCACTCGCTCGAGGCCGGTCTGGCTGTAGCATGTTGCGCTCTCCCTGCGTCCTGACTTTCTGCTTTGCTCTACTGCTAGCCTCAGAGTGCCCTGTGCTAGGCTTGGACGCTTCCTGTGAATTCGCGGTGGTGTTCCCAGCTTTAGGGACCGGTCGTGCCTGTGGAGAGAGACTGCATGGTCTCCGCTCATGGACTGTGGATTGGGTCGAGCCAGCCTTCGCCGCCATTGCTGTTGGGCTTCGCCGCGGTGCACTGGTTGGTCTGTGACCTTTGTGGGTTCCCCTGCTTCGTCATTATGGCAAGGTAAAACCTCAGTTATTGCCTCCGTCCGGCGCTCAAGGGAAGGGGTAGAGTGCCGGGCATCAGCATACGACGTGCACTTCACTTTGTTTGTTCGCGCGGATTCGTATTGCGGGCCTGCGGGGGCACGCTCGCTCGCATTTCATTGTGCACTATGTTTTACAGTTGGCAAGTCCGCACCTGCTTACGATGTGGACAGTCCAATGGCCTAGTGACGGACATGCTATTTGCCTACCCTGTTCCGCCTGAACCTCCACTCACTCTGCGCCCCATGGCTGGAAGAACAGTGGACCCAGCTATGGAGCTTCTTCCGCTATGAACGGCCGACGCCAGCACAGGAAAGGGGTCCAACACCGGTAAGCCCCACAGACCTGACGAGTGGCCCTTACCAGGTTGTAAAACCTTCAACGCCGCGAGCCCGAGCTCTAGCACCGGCAGCCACCACAGTCCCGTCGAGTGGTCTCTGCCCGGTCGCGGAACCTCGAGCGCCGCGAGCTAGGCCTCGAGACAAAACCCCTTCACGGGACAGGGGTCCAACACCGGTAAGCCCAACAGAGCCGACGAGTGGCCCTTACCAGGTTGTAGAGCCTTCAACGCCGCAGCTTAGGACGTGAACCCGAGCTCTAGCGCTGGCAGCCACCACAGTCCCGCCGAGTGGTCTCTACCCGGTTGTGCCGCCTGCAAGTGCTGCTTACCAGGTTGTGGAGCCTCGCTCGCCACGCGCTCCTAAGGCAAGAGGTCAGCGCTCCAGACAGGACGTTCGGGGACCTCGGCCAGACGCTCATCAACAGGTAGCAGTAGACAAGGCACGGCATCCCAACGAGACGACTCGTCCCGTCCACGAACGGAGCGGACCCACGCTACTCGCGTGGCGGTCGCTGCTACCGGACGACCCTTGGACGACTTGTCCCATCCATATACGGAGCGGATCCACGCTACTCACGTGGCGGTAGCTGCTACCAGACGACCCTTGGATTCTCGCGACCATCTCCAAGGGACTTCTGCTCTCCTTTCGGTCCCCACCCCCCCTGTGCCGTTCTCCGGTGTGGACCTTGGTTCCGACAGACCAGCTCAAAGCCGAGGCCCTGCGCAGCAAGGTAGCCGCCTTACTTCGGAAGGCCGCCACAGAGGTGGTGACGCGACACGACTCCCCAACTTTCTACAGCCAGCTCTTCATAGTGCCCAAGCCGGGCGGCAAGTGTGTCCCGTTATCGACCTCTCAGCGCTAAACAAGTTCATTGTCGCGCCATCCTTTCGCATGGCGCCCGTGCCCTTCGTTCCGCAGTGCAGCCTATGGACTTTGCCATCAGCCTGGACCTTTCAGATGCGTATTTTTACGTTCCCATGCACCCAGCCTCCAGACGTTATTTACGCTTTGCTTTCGAGGGTGTGGTCTACCAGTTCCGCGCGCTGCCCTTCGGCCTCAACCTCGGTCATGGACGCGGTGGTAGCCAGAGCCCGACGGACTTCCTCGAGCCCCACGTCGAACTACCTGGACGACCCTCTGCTGAGGTACCAGGCCGAGTGCACCTTAAAGGAAGACCGAGATGCGCTGCTCCTGCTCCTCGACACGCTGGGTTTCCTGGTCAACATGGGCAAGTCCGACCTCATACCGTCGCGCCACTTCGTGCACATAGGGATGGAGTTCCGCACCGACCTCAACAACGTCCGGCTTCCAGAGCAACGCATCCAGAAGTTGGCAAATCTAGCGCGGCAGATTCCCAGGAGACGGCGATGCGCGCCAGGCAGTGGCTTCAGCTTCTGGGACTGATGGGTGCGGCAGCGGATCTGCTCCCCTTAGGACGTCTCTACTCCCGCCTGCTGCAGCTACACCTCCTCCTTCACTGGCGACCTTTGACGTCCGACATCAAGGCCCCAGTTCCGGTCCCACCGATGCTCCGTCCTCATCTCCTTCGCTGGGTGGATCCAACCTGGCTCGCGATGGGAGTTCCCCTTTACTCGCCGCCTCCTACACTGTCCCTCTGCGTCGACGCAAGCCTCACCGGTTGGGGCATGCACCTCACGGCTTTACCAGCCAGTGCTTGCGCGTAGCACTTAGTTCGCTTCAGGCTGCCAGAGAGATAAGGCGTGGCGAGGTCAAATTCCTCTCTCGCTCGCTCATTCTATTTATATCGCACTTGCAACTGAGCAGTACACAGCGTGTCCGGCGCTCTGCGCTATAACAACTACCTACACGTTTGTATTCATAACACATCTATTATTATTATTACATGGTATTTATATGGCGCATTTCTCATATTTATAATATAACTCAATGCGCAGAATGTAGCCGCGAACTGAACCCAACAAGCACGCTCACGTGAATCACACACATTCACTCACACACTGTACGTAAACACAGAACATTCACGTGGTGCTAAGGGCAAGCTCAAGCGAGCTACTGACGGTATTTGGAAATCGTTTTGTATTTGAAATTTTATTAAGTTAGCTGAAACTGATACCAAAGTGGAACCTAAAGTGACTGTTGTGAAAGTAGCATCGTTCAAAAGTTGAAATTCTTACCTACACACCGATACCAAACATGACAACATTACGACTTACACTTATGTAGCAGATTATGGTGAAAATAAAGAGAACGAGAATTTGTTGATGTACGATGTCGGTGTTTGTTGTGAAATTGACAAAGTTCCCACAGCTATAACACAAAGACGTAACTTTTCCCAACGAAACACACTTGCACGCATAAGGGTCAGCATGCCTACAGTAAGTATCACTTACCGGATTTTCGCTACGCGCTGGGGGACGGAAGCAGGAGGGTGGTTAATGAGGTCACTGACAGGTCGCGTTTTGGCATTTCTCGCCCGTAGTCCCGGTACTCTACAGACTGCTAATGCCCTCCGTGTACTAAAATCCGATTAGTCCATCACAGGTCACAGTATTCAACAGTGTTTTTAAATATACCTTGCGGTTCAGCACATTTGCTGAGACACTAGACATAATAACAATACTGAGTTTCTGTTCACAGATACACAAGACCAACGCCGGCTAAACAGCGTTATACGATAATTTTTTTCTGTTTTACTACTGGAGGAATGACGGCATGGAGGACCGGTGACACGAGTGTCATGTGCTCGGTCATGAGCAGTCTGAGTTTTTCTTCCTCTGTTTGCAAGCCCAAATGTCCTACTCTTTAAAATGTTAATGGTAGCGTGACTCTCTTCACCTCCCTGCTCACCATGAAGCGCCAAACCAAATCCCCACTTAGTCATAAAGTCAACGCAGTGACATTCCAGGATATGTTGTTTCGGAATGATGCTACTGGCTGGAAAAGTACTTCGAAAAAAACGCATGTAGTTTGCAATCTTGTCATTGATGTCTTGCATTGATTCATTTCTGCTCTTCACCGGCATTTTGTGAAAAACATTAGTATGGACTTGTGAGTACAGGTCGTTCAGAATTCGGAACTTTAAGGATATGTCATGCGCTGCTGCATGAAGTTTAGGATCATCTGTCAGCTTCATGGTATTGCTGATAACACAATTACCAACATCAGTGAACACATCATACTTCAAGTAACGGTGGCAGTGGTTGCCAACAAACGAACAGCCATGGTATGCTTGCATGAATATCTTATTCCTCTTTAGTGCTTCGTCAAGGCCAGAAGTGACAGGTTCACACAGAAATGGCAACTTTGTCTCTTCTCTCAGAGCTTCTATTTTGTCCTCGAATTCTGCTACCCGCTGCATCTTCTGCTCACGTCGTTCATCAAAATGCTTCACACTCTCATTGTGTCTCTTGTCGCTGAACACTGCAATACCCTCGGTCAGCTGTTTTCTTTTTTCAAGTTCTTTGATGACTCTTACTTCTGAAATTTATTTTTCAAAAGGTGTGTTTCCATCATGTGCCTCCTTTCCCTCGGCCAGTCTTTCAGCAATGACTTTATCGAGTTCGTGGCATTCTCGCTCTAGGAGGGAATGATGTTTTTTTTACTATACCTAGCAGAAGATGGAGGTATGGTGGTGCAGTTTGCGAAACCTCAACATCAAAGATTGGTTCATGTACAACATTGTTGTACCTTTGGCATTCTTTTTGTCTCCTCCTGCACGCATGTATCGCCTATAATCCCGCTTGATATTGTTAAGCGTTCTCTGTTTCACTTGTACTCGCTCATGTGGAGCTCTTTGTAGCTGACTTTTCGAAGCAGTACACCAGAGACAAGGGTGGACCCCTTGTGCTCCTGAGAGACCAAAGAGTTTGACGAGAAAATCGTAATCGCCAAACAGAAATACACGTATCTGTTTTTCTTTCCATTTCATGGTTTGGAGAAGTGACACCTGCTCTTTAAACGGCTGCAAAATTGTTTGGAGATTTTCATGACTGTCTTTACAGTTAGCCATACACACCAAAAACGTATTGTGTTTAGAGTTAGGGTTTTGGAGATTAGCAACTTGAAGCATTGTTTTATAACTGTTACCGCCATGATCTCCTCCTAGTTTTATCCAAATTTCATCATTTGGTATTTTTTCATGCCATTCAAGGAGATTTGCAGCTTCAAACTTGTCAAGCAGTTCAGGAACAAAATGTGTGAGATCCTCTATGTAGGCGACAGGCGTTTTCTGGCTTTCTTTCTTGTTTGTGACTTTGTTTTCAAAGGTAGATTCTTTTGTTCAATGGTCACTGTGCCACAGAGCGCTTCTTTCTGGGTCTGTCTTTCCTTTCTTTCACTTTCAAGTTTGAGACCAATACTTCTCATGAAGCGTTTGTATGTTCTGTACTTGGACCTGCTTAATCCTAGATTGGTTCTCAGAGCAATACCCTGTTTTCTACAGACATACACGGATCGCCTATGGCCTGCTCTATCTAATATTGCAATCATTTTTTCATTTCTTTCTCGTCTTAACTCGTCAGTTATTTGTTCAGCTTCGTCCACTTCTGATCCGCCAGACATTTGCTCTAGCACGGGCTAATGCCTTTGACCTTCTTCGTATTACGGCTGATGATGCCCCTGTTGTTGGTTTTCTTGGTTTTGGTATGTGCATAAAATACAAAGGCTGTCCTCCAGTCTTGCAACGGATTGTGTCATCAGCTGATTCATTAAGCATTGTGCGGTTTAGTGCCGTCTGATATTTTTCTTCCTCTTTTGTCAATGGCATCTGCAGTTCCTGTACAGGTCGAAGGCTGGGTCGTTTGATATGTGGAGATGTGGCTATATCGACACCCGTTTTTTCAATGGGTGAAATGGCTATTTCATGCGTCCGCTTGGCTGGTGGAGATGGGGTCCACACTCTTTGTAACGGCGACGTTTGAGCATCGACTTTGCATGGCGTTTTACGGGGAGTAGACATCGGGGGAATGAAAACTTGTATCACCTTCATTAGTGCTGTTATTAGTGTCAGTGTTATGAGTGTCACTGTGACATTCCACAGATCGAAACGGTCATTTCTTCCCATGTGCACCCTTCGCTGGTCGTCCTCCTTTACCTAGCTGCATGAAATGAACGCACGCGACACATTCTTCAACACTCATATTTGGATCGAACATGGTCCAAATGTGTTGTGATGAGGCAATATCAGGCGCCGCATTTCGCGTTGTCTCCGCAGACACACTTGTTTCAGAGTCTATCCGTTTCATCCGACTATAGCAACTACTACACAGTGTTTTGGAGTGCATCAGGTCTTTGTCTTCCTGGATATTAATTCCATAACACTTGTGGATTAAGTGTTCATATTTGATACAAAGATATGACTTTTTATCACTGTTTTTTTTTGTGATCTCCCGCCACATATTCTGCACAATGCATTTAGTCGCAGTGCATGGAACACACCTGTGTGTACACAGACTGTATGCGTTTCATCAGACTCCATCATGATCAAAAGTTAAATCAAAAGTACATGTACACGGTTCACTGTTAGTGTTACACTATTTCCCGAGAAAGAAACATGACTATCTCCTCAATAGTATCCGTGTAACTAAGCCCTCACTTTCCCCAATTCGGCTGGGAGTGTACTAAGGCAGGCGCCTGGTACTTGTCTGTCGACACTTGTCAGTGACCTCATTAACCACCCTCCTGCTTCCGTCCCCCAGCGCGTAGCGAAAATCCGGTAAGTGATACTTACTGTAGGCATGCTGACCTTTATGCATGCAAGTGTGTTTCGTTGGGAAAAGTTACGTCTTTGTGTTATAGCTGTGGGAACTTTGTCAATTTCACAACAAACACCGACATCGTACATCAACAAATTCTCGTTCTCTTTATTTTCGCCATAATCTGCTACACAAGTGTAAGTCGTAATGTTGTCATGTTTGGTATCAGTGTGTAGGTGAAAACTTCATCTTTTGAACAATGTTGCTTTCACAACAGTCACTTTAGGCTGAGATGTGTTATGAATACAAACGTGTAGGTACCACTTTGGTACCGGTCTCAGGCCACTTTACAAATTTCAAATACAAGCGATCAAAAATTCTCTGTAACTTCAGTAGCTGACTGGCCCTTCGTTTGTCTTGTACTGTGTTTGTCTTAAATGGCGTAAATCCGTGTCTGCTTCGTGAGTGTGTGTGTTGGGTTTCAGGCGCGGCGCTTTGAGTCGATTTCCCCAAAATTGAGAAAAAGCGCCTATATAATAACGGTATTATTATTATTATTATTAGTTGTTATAGCGCAGAGCGAAGGACACGCTGTGTACTGCTCAGTTGCAAGTGCGATATAAATAGAATGAGCGAGCGAGAGTGGAATGTGACCTCGCCGTGCCTTATCTCTCTGGCAGCCTGTAGCGAACTAAGTGTCAGCTGTGGTAAAGGCGTGACCTGCTTCTGTCGTTCGCGACTGCCTCCGGCCTGTGGCCCCCGGATTTGCTGACCCAACACATCAACCGGCTAGAGCTGAAGGCGGTCTGGCAAGCCCTCCTTGCGTGGGAATCATGTCTACAACATCAGGAGCTACTGGTGCTTTCGGACAACTCCACAATCGTCGCCTACATCCAGAAGCAGGGCGGGACCCTTCTCCCTCCCTCTGCATCCTCCTCTACCAGGTGCTCCGGTGGTGCGAAGATTGGGACATCACTCTCCGCACACGGCACATTCCGGGTCACCTGAATGTTCTAGCCGACTCCCTCTCCCGATGCGGCCAGCTTCTCCATACCGAGTGGTCGCTTCATCCAGACATTTTTCGGATGATCGGCACTGCCTGGAAGACACCCAAGATCGACCTGTTCGCAACGAGATGGAATCGCCAGCTCCCTCTCTTCGTCTCGCCAATTCCAGACCCTCTTGCCTGGGCAGTCGACGCTCTCTCCATCCTGTGGGACGGTCTGGTCGCCTACACCTACCCGCCTACGGTGCTCGTCCCCAAGGTCCTACTCAAGCTCAGAGGGTGCAACGCGATCCTGTTCCTGGTGGCCCTGTTCTGCTGCTGGACCAAGTCGTGGACCACCGACCTCCTGAACCTTGCCACGACACCTCCCCACCCCCCCTCCCCCCGCTGCCGCTTCCCACCCCACGCACGATGCTCAAGCAGCCATGTCAGGCGCTGTACCACCTGTGCCCCGAACGTCTCCTCCTCCACGCCTGGAGGTTGTCCGGCAAGCCCTTGCCTCTGGAGGCTTCTCAGGTGCGGCAGAGGAAAGCGATCACAACAGCCCGCAGAAGCTCGACCAGACGAGTCTACGAAGGCAATTGGCCTGGTGTGAGGGCAATCGCCTCTCCCCCATCGATTTACGGTTCCTCAGCTGGCGGATTTCTTCCTCTGTTCACCGACCAGCGGTTAGCGCGCATCACCATTTGCGGCTACCTGGCCATGATCGCTGACACGTACCAACATTTGGGACAACTCGACCCTGGTTCCTGCAAGGACCTCACCGACCTAATGGCCCACTTTGGTCTGCAACGTCCCACCTGTCGCTCCCTGGTGCCGCGATGGGACCTGCCTTAGGTCCTTACTTGGGTCAACTCAGACCACTTCGAACCGATCCAGTTGGTGAGACTACCGGACGTGATGCGGAAGACCTGCTTCTTACTGGCCATCGCGTCTGCCTCCAGGGTCAGCGAGCTGCACGCCTTTTCAGCACGCCCCGCTTATTTGCAGTTCCAGACAGACGGCTCGGTTCAACTGCTGCCCGACCCGGCATTTCTCGCCAAGACCCGATCTCCTTTGGCTGCCCCGCAGCTGGTCACCATCCAACCATTGAGAGACCCAGGCTCCTCCCGTGAGTCCAGACAACAGGACCCAGTGAGGGCCTTGAGCGATTACCTGCGCCGGACCAAGCCGCTCCGCAGGGGACGCACCCGCTTTTTCCTCCCTTTGTCCCCAGGTAGAAATGACATCTCGGCCCAGACGATATCCTCCTGGCTCCGATGGGTGATACGCTCCGCCTACCAAGACCTCTCCCCTGTTACAGCCAGACGTATGAGCATCAGCGCGCACGAGGTCAGAGCCATGGCCACGAGCCTTGTATTTGACTGCAACTGTGCTGTCAAAGACATTGTGGCAGCCGTGGGTTGGCGTGCGGAGACTACCTTCACCCGCTTCTAACTGAGGGACCTCTCCAACCAGCGCCAGAACCTTTTGCTGGTGGGGGACATCTTGGCGGCGCAAAATTCCCTCCCGGCGCCTTAGGCGCCGTAAGTATCTTAGCTAAAATTATCGGGAGGTTGCTTAGGGAGGGCGGCTCTAGTGGTCTCTAGGGGGTGGGTTAGGGGCGTTATAACAGCACCCGTCTCCTCTTCGAGATTCTTCCTTACTGTAATGTCATCGGTAATGTGTTTTGAGGAAACAAAATGTATTTTTCTTTAAAATGTATTTTTTTTTAACAAATACTTACCGATGACATTACTCGAAGGACCCTCCTACCTGCCCAGCTTGCCGCTGGTCCGCTAAGAAACTGACTGGTGAGCTTCCGCTGGGCGCATGCCCGGATGGCATGGAAGGGAGGCTACTCGGGTTACCACCTAGGCTATGGCGCCCCTCTCCTGCCAACACTGCCATATACGTACACAACAATTTTGGCAAAAATTAGTTTAGCTAAGAAACTTTTCCTTACTGTAATGTCATCAGAAAGTATTTTTCGAAAAAAATACATTTTAAAGAAAAATACATTTCACAATCACTCTCATGCTAGCGGCAACATTTCCTAAACTTGGGCCGTCACTAGTGCACTAGTTCCTGCACAAATCATCACAACAAACTTTGGGCCGTCACTAGTGCACTAGTTCCTGCACAAATCATCACAACAAACTTTGGGCCATCACTAATGTAGCAGGGCGCCATAAGCCTCTGTCCCCATGTAGTTATTTTTAGTCCACGTCTGAGGTTCCCCGTTCAGCCGCTAGCCATGACGGCACCACTTGCGTGTCGTGGCGAGTCTTCTGTTTTAGTAATGGTTTTGTAACTTGTGTTTTCTGTTTATTTTTGAAGCCTCATAGCTTCCTTTTTATTAAATGTAGTCATTAGATTCAGCACAGTTCCTGCTTTTAGAATATCTATTTGGTTTTGTACGATCTGTAACCAGTCTTAGTTAGATTTACGTTTTTCATGCTTTTTCGCGTTTCACTTCCCTTGTGTGGCAGTCATTAAAAAAATCATATTAAATTCAGTTTAGTGTTAAGCTTTTCCTAATTTAGTTAATTGAAAAGCCCTTCAAATTCCCTTTCGGAAATGCTAAGATTTATTAGTATTGAATGTATAGTTCGCTAGTTATTTAAGTTTATTCAGGTACCAACTAGCACAGTTTTTGCTAGTTTCTTTGTCTGCCCGCGCCGTTTCGCCTGCGCGAGGGAGTTGCTCTCTCAGAGGCCTGCGCTATGCCTACTTAATGCCAAGCATCCGGCGCACTTTTAGCAGACTGACTATTTGTGTACCATTATCAGTGCGTGTAGCTTGTAGCGTGACGGCTTCACGTCAAGTATTTCACTGTGTTTCTGGAAACTGGACTGCAGGTCGAGTGCCCTGTATTGCTTTTTATTGTTGGTTATGAAATAAAAGAATCAAAACAATCTACAGGAGTTAGCTCCCTTTTGTCAAACACAACCCACACCACCTGCACATCATCACATCTCCTCGGCTCCGTCACACTAGTGCACTAGTTTCTGCACAGATCATCACAACAAACTTTGGGCCGTCACTAGTGCACTAGTTCCTGCACAAATCATCACAACAAACTTTGGGCCGTCACTAGTGCACTAGTTCCTGCACAAATCATCACAACAAACTTTGGGCCGTCACTAGTGCACTAGTTCCTGCACAAGTCATCACAACAAACTTTGGGCCATCACTAGTGCACTAGTTCCTGCACAAATCATCACCACAATAACCACTACTGACTTGTCTGTCAACATGGAGTACAAGCTATGGGAGACAGATTAGTTATCATAGTTCAAGGGTAGTGCCAGACTAGCTTGGCACATTCCCAGGTACCAAGCTAGTCTGGCTCAGCTCTTCAAGTATCATGGTCGATCCATTCCCTGATGTGGTGTCTTTACAGGTGAGTGCGTTACACATGGTGTACTCTCCTCCCCAGGTACGGCATCCCGGAGCCCACATTGTCACCTGCACTGATCAAGAAAGCTGCCCTTGCACCTGAATCCTTCTGTGTGCCAGCCACCGGTCGCCAGTAGAGGGGCGTGCTGACGTACTTGGGAACTGCTGTGGTGATCTGCTTCCACAGTCATGTGAGACGTTGCTGTCTACAGCACTGATCAGGACAGCTGCCTCTTCTGCGTCATATAGCACAGTAGCAGTCTTTCTGTGTGTCGGCTACAGTTTGAAATACTGCATCATTTGTGTGATACATGCCAAAGATCCATATATGTGTTTGTGTCATTATCCCTGTCATTCATCTGCAGTGTAATGGATGGGTCTAGCATGGCGCATGCTAACTTAAACACAATTGTCAGAGACTGCGTAGGTTCTGTCTAAATGTCTACGTTCCGATGCACGGACTCTGACTGCGCCTTAGACAACGAAGGCAGAAGGTCGCATCTGTTGTCATGACGTCACACGTGTTCCATCTAATTTTAGGGCGAGGAAAGTCTCTTTATACACATGCACAATTGCTTGCATAAGGGATTTCCACTACTTGTGCTGAAAGCATGGCTGACTGTGGTTCCAAACGTGCGAAGAAGACTTTTATGTCTTGAAGTAATGTCTAGGTGACGGTGATAAATACATAACATAGAATTTTGAGTGATTGCACACAGTTAATCAAGTTGACAGTTGATCGACTCCTGTTTAGTTCAAGGGGGATGCCAGAATAGCTTGGCGCCTCTAGGCCCGAAGCTATTCTGGCACCACCCTTGAACTAAAGCCTTGAACACGTCGGCTGTCGGTAGTGCTTTTTGTCAGGATGATTTCCGCAGGAATCATTGCGACCAGAGGTGCTGCCTACAGCCAAAGGGTCTGTTGTGGGCTCTTGGGCTGCAAGGCTTGTATAGCGCCCTCCTACTGGCACACTTCCCACCCATTACTTTTCATTGCAAGGGATGAGGGGCCGTGGAAATAGACCGACCCATTCCTATGGCAGGAAGATTTAGGCTCCGCCCGTTTAGTCGGGGTCTGGCAATCTGCTATCCATGCTTTTCAGAAAACGGCACGAGTGTAGTAAAGCGCGCTGTTCGACGTTGATTTTTTTTAACCATTTTTAGGGTGGTATATCTTTGAAAGTATACAATTATAGGAGCTGTGAAAAGTCAGTGCAAACTAGGTATTGGGTTTGATCAGTACAACACGTGGGGATATTGTCAGTCTATAGATTATGTAGTTATACGATCCTAAACTTAGCATTTTATGAAATCGTCTCATTTCACCAAATTTAGATTTTTTTTTCATAAACTATTAAAGAGAGAGCTTTGAAATTTTGCATGACCACACATTTGTATGTACTCTTGCCAAAGGTAATATACAGGGGTCAAAATCTTCCGCTTTTTCGAGGATATCGGCGTTAATTTTACAAAATCCGCTGTTTAAAAAAAAGGCAATTCCGCGTGGAAAAGAATAAAACGTAAAAAATCTAAAACGGTCGTGGTTCTTAAACGGCGCAGGTCCACAAGTTGTCAGATTAGTTTATCGTTAACTTTAGGCAAGCTTCATTTTTCCAAGATGGCGTCTAGCGATGCAGGACACAATGTTGCTCGCGGCTAAACTTCTAATGAAACGGGAGCGAGAAAGAAATGGAGATGGGAGTGGTGTGAAAAATCGGTGAAAGTTAAGTCGAACCCTGACATATTTGAACGGATATAAGAGCACATTCTAAAGCTGGAATCGGTGGAAGTGAGCATAGGCCCGCCAACATTGCGTACCGTTATCCTTCGCGCCTAGCCCCCCCCCCCCCCCCCCCCCCCCCCCCCCCCACTGCTGTTTGGGGAGTTTTAGGCCCCCGGAATCAATGTCTCGCTTGCCCCCCCCCCCCCCCCCCCCCCCCCCCCCCCCACCCTGTTGTTTCCGACTTTTTCCCCAGCACGTGTTTTGACCCCTGAATATAGGTTTTTATACGTTTACTGTATGAAATTATGGGTGATCCTACCTACTTGTGGGCATACCTAGTCTCTAAGTAAATTTTCATGCATGCATAGTACACTTTTCTGTGTGCATGCCAACCACTAGCAGAAGAAAAATCTTAAGATTTCAGTCTATGTGAAAACATCTTTTTTCCCCTCTGAGAACTGCTGCTAGTGCTGGTCTGTTTACATCACCGAGGTGTCTCTCACCCCAGCCATACGGGGTCGGCGTACAAGCACAAATGCTGCACCCACAACTGACAGATCTACAGTCCAATTTAGCAAACCAAGTGTAAATACAAGCGCTCAAGTCAGACTATGGAGAATATGGTGGAACGGGGAAAAGCAGAAATTGAGTGATATCTCACTCGTGTGAATCCTTCAGGGTTCAGTTGATCATGTGGCCGACTGCCATCTTTAATCCATTCTTTTGTGTCTGCAGTCGTGAGTAAAAGGTGTTGGGAATGGAAAAACTGCACATCTGGATATCGATCAGGGTATCGGGACTAGGAGTGACTCACATATCTGTTTTCACATATCACCTATTTGTTTTCTTGTGCATTTAGTTAGATGCATTTTCAGTGCGTTAGCAATCCTTGGCAGTAACTGTTCTTGTAACAGTGTGTGTGTAATGTGTGAGTATGAGCTTTTGATATGTGTCACTGATGGTGCCAAGCTAAGCTGGCACTACCCTTGAATTATCATGGTTGATCCTTCTCCTAGAACTGCTACATGGTAGTTTTAGACACCTAATGTGAGAACCAAGTCTTTTGGCGAGAGGTCTTTCTCATACCAAGGACCATTTCTTTGGAATAAACTCCCCCAGTCCCTCAGATATGTTGAACCAGCCAATAGTTTCTGGAAGTCTTTAAGACGCATTTATTCCTTTAAATGTGCATTCACCGTTATAATTCTTCTTTTTTTCAACATTTCGTTGTCGGTGAGGGCTGTCTGGTGTGTCCGTTGTTGGTTTTATGGTACACGTGTCTCTTTTTGTGTGCGAGCATTTTTTTTGTGTGTGTTCTTTTTGTTATTCTGTGCTCTGTCTTGCAGGGTATAACGGTGCAGCTTGCTCAATTACACAACCCTGTTTGCATTTTGATGGACTGTTTTCCGCTTAAATTCACAGGATCATACTTTGGAATACACACAAACGATGATGTGGGTCCTACAGGACCCATATTATTTAAAGAGTGATTTCACTGGTTATCCCTGTCCCAATGATGTGGGTCCTACAGGACCCATATTATTCGAAGAGTGATTTAACTGGTTATCGCTGTCCCAATGATGTGGGTCCTATAGGACCCATATTATTCAAAGAGTGATTTCACTGGTTATCCCTGTCCCAATGATGGGGGTCCTACAGGACCCATATTATTCAAAGAGTGATTTAACTGGTTATCGCTGTCACAATGATGTGGGTCCATACTTTTTACACTGTAGTACACATCACTGGAAGCATCTTTGTACTTTTAGTCATCATGGCGGAGAGAAAATGGTCTGAAACTTCTCGGTTTCCCCCAGAAACTACAGGTGAAAATTCACCTTTTCCAAGAAACTGAACTGAAATTGGATGATTTTGCTTGGACTTTGACACCCTTGAAAATTAAAAAAACAACAACAAAAAAACACAAACAAACAAACAAACAAAGGAAAAATTTGGGTGAGATGCAATTCTCTCATCTTTGACTCTTTACAAACTGGGGACCAACACCATCTGGACAGGAATATTCACCTTACTCACTCTTTAAAAAGTATGGGTCCTTCACGACCCACGCCATCGTTTGTGTGTAGTAAAAATTCAGACATTGTTTATTTCTCCATCAATAGCATATTTTGGTAAAATATAGTCTTTTATGAGCTTGGAGCATTTTTAAAATTTCACTGACATATTTCCAGTAGTGAATGAAATATTTGCAATTAAACACCCTTGTGGGTCCTCCATGACCCAGGAAGCATGGTGAAGGTTATGCAGTACCCTTGTGGGTCCTCCATGACCCAGGAAGCACGGTGAAGGTTATGCCGTACCCTTGTGGGTCCTCCATGACCCAGGAAGCACGGTGAAGGTTATGCCGTACCCTTGTGGGTCCTCCATGACCCAGGAAGCACGGTGAAGGTTATGCTGTTATGTGTTCATGAGTGGGCAGTTATGTGACATTTTTTTCCAAGAATCTGACAGGGATGTTGGATACATTGTGTATGCTTTTCTTAAGAAGCTGACAGGAATGTTGGATACATTGTGTAGGCTTATCTTAAGAAGCTGACAGGAATGTTGGATACATTGTGTATGCTTTTCTTAAGAAGCTGACAGGAATGTTGGATACATTGTGTAGGCTTATCTTAAGAAGCTGACAGGAATGTTGGATACATTGTGTAGGCTTATCTTAAGAAGCTGACAGGAATGTTGGATACATTGTGTATGCTTTTCTTAAGAAGCTGACAGGAATGTTGGATACATTGTGTATGCTTTTCTTAAGAAGCTGACAGGAATGTTGGATACATTGTGTAGGCTTATATTAAGAAGCTGACAGGAATGTTGGATACATTATGTATGCTTTTCTTAAAAAGCTGACAGGAATGTTGGATACATTGTGTATGCTTTTCTTAAGAAGCTGACAGGAATGTTGGATACATTGTGTATGCTTTTCTTAAGAAGCTGACAGGAATGTTGGATACATTGTGTATGCTTTTCTTAAGAAGCTGACAGGAATGTTGGATACATTGTGTATGCTTTTCTTAAGAAGCTGACAGGAATGTTGGATACATTGTGTATGCTTTTCTTAAGAAGCTGACAGGAATGTTGGATACATTGTGTATGCTTTTCTTAAGAAGCTGACAGGAATCTTGGATACATTGTGTATTCTTTTCTTAAGAAGCTGACAGGAATCTTGGATACGTTATGTATGCTTTTCTTAAGAAGCTGACAGGAATGTTGGATACATTGTGTATGCTTTTCTTTTTTATGATTTGATGTGTCAAGTTCACTTTGACAGAACTTTATGGCCATTCCTTTTGATGAGATGGAAGTTTTGGAACAGTGTAAGTATGCTGATACTGATGGTTGACTGATCTAGCCGCGTCTTTTGAAGACAAAGTCTGTTGAAGACGTCATCACGTTTGTTGTTTTAACCCAATTATGCAAGCAGCTGCTGTTACCGTGAACAGCGCAGACAGCTGCATACACCGGACCGCCAGTCAACACAGATTTTGTAATCATTGTTAATTGAGTACTTGAGACAGAGTCCCCGTTGTTAATTGACAAAGAGTCCAAGAAATGTGGATGCAAAGTGGTTTTGAGAAAGAGGCATAGATCCTCATGAGCCCCTGCAACTGCTTGGGCTCTTGAGTATCTATGCCTCTTGCAGCTAGGTCATGTTGACCGTTTCTTGGCAGTGAAGGGGTCAAAGCATATATTGGGAGGATGTGATCTCCAAGGACATGTAACGAATATACTGGGAGGATGTCATCTCCAAGGACATGTAACGAATATACTGGGAGGATGTCATCTCCAAGGACATGTAATGATTATATTGGGAGGATGTCATCTCCAAGGACATGTAACGATTATATTGGGAGGATGTCATCTCCAAGGACATGTAACGATTATTTTGGGAGGATGTCATCTCCCAGGACATGTAACGATTATATTTCGGAGGATGTCATCTCCAAGGACATGTAACGATTATATTGGGAGGATGTCATCTCCAAGGACATGTAACGATTATTTTGGGAGGACGTCATCTCCAAGGACATGTAACGATTATATTGGGAAGATGTGATCTCCAAGGACATGTAACGATTATTTTGGGAGGACGTCATCTCCAAGGACATGTAACGATTATATTGGGAAGATGTGATCTCCAAGGACATGTAACGATTATTTTGGGAGGACGTCATCTCAAAGGACATGTAACGATTATATTGGGAGGATGTTATCTCCAAGGACATGTAAAGAATATATTGGGAAGATGTGATCTCTGAGGGCATGCATTTCTTTTTGTAATTGTTATTCACGGGCATTGACTGAAAATCAAATGAGAGTCTCCAGCAGGAGATGCAGTTCGTTTGACTCAGGGAGCGTCTGAGTATTTTGGACATGTTTGGTGGCAGAGACTACACGAGTATTTACTTATATACGTGTTCGGTCATATTGCTAGCATTAGTCCTTCCAGACAATCGTTCACACTTCAAAGATGTATCATTGATGTAAATGATTTTTGTAGAAGCAATAATATCTATTTTTTCTGCACAACTAAAGATTGTGTGTCATATCTTTTGGCATCCTTACACCGAGACAGACTTTGTGATGTATTGTTTTTATAAAATGCTGATGGTATAGGTACACTTCTTTGCATTCCTGCATGGCACCTCTCTGGAACCTGCATGGGACATGGGCTTGTTAGATCATTATGGGACGTGGGCTTGTTAGATCATTATGGGACATGGGCTTATTAGATCATTTCCAGGATTGTCATTTGTGAAATGTGTGTATGTGCTTGAAATAAAATGCTTATTATAATACATTGATTCCACTTGGGTGAAATTAGCGGGTAGAAATCATGCATTAAAATTTTGCATATGGACATTCCATATTTTTAAAAAAATCCTAACCTTTTTATGTAAAAATCTAACCTTTTTATGTAAAAATCTAACCTTTTTATGTAAAAATCTAACCTTTTTATGTAGATAAAAATAGAAATGTCATGCCTAGATGGCAGGGGAAAGTCACAACATTGCACAAAAAATGCAAAATGTTTAATTCAGCAGTAGTGTCTATCCTGCCTATCTGTATTTTCACAATCAATTGTCATCTATCACCTTGCATGTAGCCAGATTCTGGTACAGAGTGATGGCAACTGGTGTAACTGGCTAAATCAGGAAATTGCCATGGAAAGTTTTACCACAAATTTCTAGAACACTTGGTGTGAACTCCTGATTATTAAAAAACACAATGCAAGTTGAAATAATGGCATTGTCAATACTTCCACACAGATGTGCAATTGTATCTATCTATCTATATCCCGTAGTCTTGACGACCATTGGGGCACCACTGATGACTTGGCAACCAGCTCCCTCCACTCCTCTCTGTTCTCTGCCATTCTTAGCGTATTGCCCAGCCTCAGTCCTGTCCACTCTGAGATATTGTCCTCCCATCGTTTCCTACCCCACCCGGGTCTGCCCTGGGGGACTTGGGTGGGGTTAGGTATTTTTTAGTTCCCAGGGTCACCCTGGTCAGCCCCACAGGGTGGGTTTATCTCTCTATTCTGGGGCATATGTTTCTGTCTACCCTTTGTCCATTCACCTGTATTTGCCTTTTTAAAACACTCCCTACTGTCTGCACTGCCTGTAGCTCTTGATATTGGATGTGTGTTGCTAAATGGTCTTAGCTTTATTTAGGCCCCATGTGTTAGGTTTATTTAATGTATTTGACCGGCTGGCGACATACATTCAATGTTCTGTTTATTTTTTTTTCACAAGCAGTGCAGGCACGTCCTGAGAAAGCCTTGTTGCTGTCGGGACGTTAAGCAATGTAGAATCAATGTAGAATCCCATCGTTTCCTCTGTCTTCCTCTCCTTCATCCTCCTTGCACAGTGCCTTGCAGGATTGTTTTGGCAAGCCCTGCTGAACGCGTGACATGCCCATACCACTTCAGTTTGCGTTTTTTCATAATGGCTAATAGGTCTTCATAGGGCCCGATGGCTTGCCTGATTCTGCTTCCCACTTCCTCGTTCGTGATGTGATCTCTGTATGAAATGCCAAGCAGCCTTCGAAAACATCTCATTTCAGTGGCTTGTATCCTCCTTTCAAGGTCTGCTGTGAGGGTCCATGACTCGCAGGCATACAAGAACACTGAGATGACTAAGGAGCGCATCAGTCTAATCTTGGAGCAGAGCGTGATGTTTCTGTCCTTCCATATGGTCTTCAATCTTGTCAGTGTTGTTGTTGTCTGCGCAATCCTGGACAGTATTTCTGGTTTTGATCCCTCACCTGTCACAATGGCTCCTAAGTATTTGAATTTATTAACTGTTTCCAGTTTTTGGCTTCCAATCATGACGTCGGTGCCAATGCCACTGGTGTTATTTGTCATCAGTTTGGTCTTGTCTGCACTGATTTCCATCCCATACGCAATGGCTGTACTGTCCAGCTTTTCCACCAGCCTAGCTAGCGCCTTCTCTGTTCCTGCAAGGCCATCAATATCGTCCGCAATGCGCAAGTTCATGATTGTTCTGTCTCCAATACTGACAGTTCCTTCATGATCTTTCAGAGTGTCTGTCATGATTCTTTCCAGGAAGATGTTGAAAAGAGTAGGTGAGAGCAAGCAGCCTTGTCTGACTCCGACTGTAGTCCTAAACCAATTTCCTATTTTTCTGTTGAAGCAGACTGCGCTAGTGGCCTTGTTGTAAAGGTTTGCTGTGACTTTGATCAGGTTGGCATTGATGTTGTATAGCTTCATGGGGGACCAACGGCTGCATGCCACACCCTGTCAAACGTTTTCTTAAAATCCACAAAGACATGATAGCGGTCTTGTTGGTGCTGGAGGTACCTCTCACATAGAACTCTCAGGTTGAAGATCTGCTAAGTTGAGCTGCACCCTGGTCTGAAGCCTGAGTGTTCCTCAGCTATGATTTCCTCTGCCTGTGGCTTCAGCCTGTTCAGTAGGATCTTTAACATGACTTTGCTTGGATGGCACATAAGACTGATCGTGCGATAATTCTGGCATTGATGTAAGTTGCCTTTTTTATGGGAGAGTTATTATAAGTGATTGGGTCCATGGTGTGGGCCAATCCCCTGACTGCCAGGTCTTATTGCAGATTGTTAGTAAGGCGCTTATCATGTCTTCTCCCCCTTCTTGGACTAGCTCTGCAGGGATGATGTCTGCTCCTGCTGCCTTCCCTTTTTCAGCGACTTCACTGCAGCCTCTACTTCTTCGCGGAGGATGGGATAGTTGCCATTGTTGGTCACAGGTGGGTTGACAAGTATGCCTGGGTCCCCTGTAGCTCGGTGGTTGTACAAATCTGAGCAGTACTTTGTCCATCTCTTCAGTATGTCTTGGTCTTCCGTAAGACAGTTCCCTTCACTATCTTGAATGATCGAAGAGCGTCCATGTTTTGCTGGTCTTTCACCAGCTGGTATGTTTTTTTGCTGTTATTTTTGTTCAGATTTTTTTTCTGCGTGTTTACACTGATCTTCAATCCACTGTGCAATTACCTCACCCCAACCCAGGTGCAATTACCACACCCCAACCCAGGTGTAATTACCACACCCCAACCCAGGTGCAATTACCACGCCCCAACCCAGGCGCAATTACCACACCCCAGCCCAGGTGCAATTACCATGACCCAACCCAGGTGCAATTACCACACCCCAACCCAGGTGCAATTACCACGACCCAACCCAGGTGCAATTATCATGACCCAACCCAGGTGCAATTGCCACACCACAACCCAGGCAGAGGTGCCTACCTTACGCGCTAGCTCGTAATTTTACGCATTTTCGGCTCAATTTACGGGAATACAACTAGTCCCTCTAAAATACGCAATTTACGTGGGGCGGAAGGGGGGGGGGGGGGGGGGGCTGGCTAATTGTGGACTAAAGATCGGCCGTTAGGCTTCCAGCCTCTGGAGGCCACGGACCACAGTGGTGTTTCCGTACTGTCCAGTCTCTTAGCCTTAGTCAGTCCCAGTCATCCCCTAATTGTTCAATTCCCTAAAAAACACTATCGCCCACCAGCTGCACATTTGCCATGCACAAAATACAAAAAAAAAAAAAAAAAAAAAAAAAAAGCACATGACCCGTCTCATTTCTTGACTATGAAACTGGTTCCTTACCAACCCCACACCCAAGCACAGCTGAAATCAGCGTGCCCCTCAAATCACTACGTCAAAGGCAACTCAACATAGGCCCACAAATGTCCACTGGATAAGCTCAGGATGGTATGAATCAAAGCACCAAACATCTCAGCTAACCACAAATTTCCAGCAAATTCCAACAGTCAGCCCAACTGCAAATTTTCAAACAAGGCAAAAATTATTTTTAAAAACACGGAGCCTTGCACTGCCTGACCTTCCCAATTTAAATGTATACCGTGATCTGGAACCAGAGACTGTCACTAAGCTTTGCACGTGTAGTCCGCTACACACTGACTTCTCTTGGCTTGACTTCGCGAACGAAGATTTTATAGGAGTTGCCCACGACGTCTGCAGGCTTGTTCGTGGCTGCGGAGGCCAATCCGAGACAGGCAGGTTCGACCGCAGTGGCTGCAGGGGAAGGTATGGCCAGGGTTCTGAGCTGCGGCATCTCTGTTTTTTCTCCTGAGCCGCTTGTCCTTAAGGCTAGCTCTGTGAGAGTCCTCAAAGGAGACAGCTGCCTTGTAAATGGTGGAGCGCCAGGTGTCACGGTCCGCAGCAAGCGAAGACCACTGGTGGTGGTCGATTTGGCAGGCACTAAGTGACTTCTTGAGACAGTCTTTGTATCTCTTCTTTGGCGCCCCTCTGTCACGGTGTCCAGTAGCAAGCTCGCCGAACAGGGTGATCTTTGGTAGGCGATGATCCTCCATCCTAGAGACATGCCCCGCCCAGCGGAGCTGTGTCCGCAGCAGCAAAGCCTCGATGCTCACAGTTTCAGCCCGTTCAAGGACCTCGACGTTGGTGACATAGTCACTCCAGTGAATGCCCAGGATGGGCATTCACACTGACTTAGCCAAGCAGCAAAAATACTCGCACACAGCGCGCCAAGCGTGCACTGAAACACTGAACTCTGACTCGCGGGTAGTAACTAGCGATAGCAGGGGGCTCCACTGCTACAAATGCATGCAACGTGTGCAGAAAGGACTTTGTTGTTGCTTACAGTGGTGCGTACAAAAGTATGATATTCAAAGACATTTGGAGTCCGCTGGGCAGAAGACCAAGGCAGTAGTACATCCCCAAAAAGCACTTTTTTGTTAACCCTTTCGGCCCGGCAAACCGCTGTACTGGTTGGCGGTCTTCTCGGAAAACCGCTAGAGCGGTGTCGGGTGTTTTATATCGCGCACCCAGTGATACGCGAGCCTCGCCGCGCGTGTGGTAACCTCCCCCTTCACCCGGCACTGATGCATCATGTTTCAGTTTATACTACAGGGTCCTGACAGTGCGTGCGTACTTTTGTACGTGGTACACGGTCAGCTTTGCGGCGCTAGCATGCGTATTACGGTCGAAATGGCGAGTGAATGTGTAGATATTCGGAGTGATAAAATTTTGTATTTGGAGACATGGTTTCAAAAGCAGATAGCAGCCGTAACCACGTGTGGCAGCATAACCACGTGTTGGCAGTACGGTCAGCTGGAGCGATCGACGGTTGAGGCACTGACAACGGTAATGATGTACAGCTTGATTCTGAAGCTGAATTTGGAGGTTCTAATTGATATTCCGTTCCTCTGATGCTACACCTTGGTGCACATGCAGGTGACTCTGTGCCGGGACACCGACTGACACTGAGACACATTGGTCACACGTGTAGTACGTGCATCGTCTTTACAACACTGGTACTTCCATCCTATCGTGTATGAGACACACCATCGTTCAATGCCGCTTATTACATGTTGTCTAGACTGTGGATATACCTTACAGTGGAAGGTGTAAACATTGACATCTGGTGACCAGGTATGAAGGAGCCATACAGTGTATCGGCACACTGGAAATGCATGGACACTAACGTGTCGCAGTAACTGATGCCCTTTTAGTAACAGCGACCTGTCATGCACGAAAGACATTTTTGGCTCACGTGCGAAGCACTAACGTGAGTCTATGTTCTGAGCCAGCGGTCGTCTGTCCGCCGTCGTGCGTGGTAAACTTTAACGTTGGCATTTTCTCGGAGACTATTGAAGCTACGGTCTTCAAAATCAAACTTGGCCCAAGGATACTTTGTGGCAAGACCTTTCTAAACATGTCAATTTTAGTGACAGTTTCTCACAAAGGTCAAGGTCACAGGGGATCAGGAAATATATCAAAAATAGCTATTTGGGGACATAATTTCCTTTTCCTCAAATACTAATTCACAACTTCTAACCCAAACTTGGTACAAAGATACCTCATGAAAAGACCTTTATATGCACACTAATTTCGTTGATTCCTCGGAAAAGGCAAGGATCACAAGAGCTCAAGAAATGTCCCAAATTACCATATTTTTACCTAAAAAAAAGTTTTTTTCGCAAATACTATTCACAACTTCAAACCCAAGCTTGCTACAGCGATACCTGATATTGTGTGAATAAAATAGCTAATACAGTAATAGTGTGGATAAATGTCTTTATTTTTAATTTGTTTGCTATGGTGTATTTTTTTCGTTGCGTGTTGCGCTGAAATGATTACACAAAATACACATTTTTAAGCAGCCCATTACACAAAATGGTCTAAGAGGGGTAGGCACCTCTGCCCAGGTGCAATTATCACAACCCAACCCCGGTGCAATTACCACGACCCAACCCAGGTGTAATTACCACAACCCAACCCAAGTGCGCCCCAACCCAGGTTCAATTACCACGCCCCAACCCAGGTGCAATTACCACGACCCAACCCAGGTCTGCCCTGGGGCATTTGGTCCAGGGTCACCCTGTAAGCCTCACAGGGTGTTTTTTTGTGTGTCCAGGGCACATTTCTATCTATCCTTGGTCCATTCACTTCTTCTTTTTTTCTCCCTACTGTCTGCGCTGCCAGTAGCTCTTGATATTAAGATAGATAAGATAAGATAGTTTATTGCCATATGTTTCCATGTACAAAACAATAAAAACATTGGAATTTGTCTTGATGTCAGTTACTAAGACTAAACACACACACACACATGGAGACAAAAGCCTCGGAGTGGGTTACCTACCACTTTATGTGAAAATGGGTTCCCATATTTCTATTTATTCTAGGGCTCTGGAATTGATGTGAATGTTTAGAACTCACCTTATAACTAAGCTCTATAACTTAAAATAAAATAGACATTTTCTAGAAACAGAGCCACTAGATGCAGAAAAAATGGGTTTCTACCAATAAAGTGGGTGCCTCTCACACAAAAACTGGCATTACAGTCAAAATGGGTGTCTTCACAACATTAGGTGTCTGTAATAAGGTAAAGCTCATGGAATACTTCTTTTTCACATTCATTTCTTTGTTTTGTTTTTTTAACTTGATGTGTATGTATTACCATTTTTAACATTGTATGGTGCAAAATTGAATGAACACTGGCCCGTAACTCTTCGATTATGATTTTGACAGAGGAAATCTTTTAAACATTGCTACTTTTTGTCCTTCTGAAGCAAAACAGTTTATCATGGCATTTATGTGAGAATTCTGGAAATTAAAGGACTTTTTTTTTAATGAACCCTGGAGTTTGAGACAAACAGCAACAGAGCATTTTGAATATTAACCCTTATCATTCGGGATACACCAGTGTGTGCAACAAGTGTGACTAAAATAGTCCAAGGGTAGTGTCAGAATAGCTTGGCGCCTCTAGGTGCCAAGCTATTGTGGCACTACCCTTGAACTAATGCCATTGGTCCATGTCCTCATCAGTAAGTTCTGTAATGTAGCTTGCACATATGGCAGTGTACAAATTTGAAGCTTTTAGCCTCAGTATGATGCGGGTTAAAAAGTGTGGAAAAATATGAAAGATAGAAAAAGACCCAGACGAAGAAACTAACACTTAACATATTCTACCCCAGACACACCACAGCAAAATAAAGATCGACCATGATAGTTCAAGGATGATGCCAGAATAGCTTGGCGACTATGGGCGCCAAGCTAATAGCCGCCAAGCTATTTTGGCATCACCCTTGAACTATCATGGTCGATCTGTGTCCTGCACTGCAACGCAGTCTACAGAAGATGACTTCAACATTTGGGGATTTCGGTCTTGGAGTAGAATGAGTTAAAATGACTAAACAGAACACTGACATTAATTAATTAACTGACAACATAGGAAATCACTTGAAACTTCAGCCTTTATTAATCACATCAAAGGTGCATGCATATAAGAACACAGTAATTGTTTGTAAACACTTCAAATCAAACAATCAAGAGCAGTCAAACATTCTTCTGGCAACTTTGTGATGAGGAAAACTAGTTCTTGCCCAAGTTCAGCGTGTAAAGGGTTTCCGTGACTTATGTGACTCTATTCATGAAATGGAGAGAGAAATATAATACTGAGTTCTAGCAAGTGCGACAATAAAGTTTAGCTGAGTTGGTATACCTCATCCAGTGCCTAGGTTAAACGCACCAGCGGTGCCAATGTTGCCGTTGGACCGGTCTGGTTCACCCGATCGATTTAGAGCATGTGCTTTCTGCACATGTAATGGGCAACCTTGGAGAAAGAATCACGTGAGCGTCGTTTGATTGCTGCAAAATAACATGAATAAAGAATAAACCCTTTCCCATATGATATATGCAATCCGGCAATAATGCATCCATCCTTATGCTACTCTAGCACCACGAAACTTTACGCAATTTGGCAGATTTGAAAAATATCTTTTTTTAATCCTCAATGGAGGTGATTTTGCTACATCTGCGTCGTTTGCGGCAGAAAGCACCATCGTAGTTGAAGTTCAAGAAATGAGAGCACTACATGTACAATGGACTTGATTCAGTGGTGTGGGGCATGACACAAACCGCCGCCATCTCAACACAAAACTGGCGTGTTAAGGGAGGTAAAAGGCGCGGATAAAAGTTAAAACCGCAAACGAACCTTTTTTCCGACTGTGATCACAATCTTCCGCGTGAACGTACGAGACCCACACTACAAGTGCAGAAGCCAACCTGCGCGCGCAGTTCTGGTGCACATGACCGGTCCGAGTGACCAGTCTTGTGCGAAAATAGCAACAATGGTGCCGCTGGTGCGTTTAACCTAGGTAGAGGGTGAGGTATACCAACTCACCTAAGGTTTATGCTTCCTGTGACTTTTGAAACAATGCAACATATGCAAAGGGTACTTTATAGTAACAAAGAAGTTACAGACATTTCCAAAATGATCCAGGCATACATCAGATAAAAACAAGCCATACACACTGAAATAATAACACTCTTGTAATAAATCTTTATGTTGACAATGGTTTTCTTATCTTATTATTGTCTTTCATCCCGATTGGTTGTACATTGCTGAACGTCCCGACTTTTTCAGGATGTGCCAGCACTGATAATGAAGGGGGGGGGGGGGGGGGGGAATAACAATATTGAATGTATGTCGCCAGCCGGTCTAATACGCTAAATAAACCTAAGACCATTTAGCAACACACATCCAAAATCAAGAGAGGTACCCCTCCCCCCCCCCCCCCCCCCCCCCAAATTAAAAAAATAATAATTATTCAGACCCAAAAGGTGACTGCCAATCGTGTGTAAAATGCAAAGAAGTAACCAACGGAGAAAGAAACACGCTTAGAAAAGCCGGTTACAACACAGTTTATTAATATTTCGGGTAAATCCGCTTTGTCAAATCAGACAAGCAAACAGAGAGATCAGTCGCTACTTATCTTCGTTCGCAGAAGGAATGTGCCACATTCCGACTTCTGCAAATGAAGATAAGTAGCGACTGATCTCTCTGTTTGTCTGTTTTAGACAAAGCGGATTTACCTGAAATATTAATAAATTGTTTTGTGTTGTAACCGTCTTTTCGAAGCGCGTTTCTTTCTCCGTTGGGTACTTCTTTTGAAGAGATACAGGCAGCGCAGACAGTAGGGAGAGCTTAAAAAGGAAAGAAACAAGTTAATGGACCAAGGGTAGACAGAAACATATGCTCCAGAATTGACAGGAAAACCCACCCTGTGGGGTTGACCAGGGTGACCTTAGGAACTAAAAAGTAGTTATCCCCACCCAAGTCCCCCAGGGCAGACCCGGGTGGGGGCCACTGTTTAGTTGCAAAGTAAGGTTAATGTTATACAGTATTCAAAATGATCCAGGTGTACATCAGATAAGAACAGAGCTATACACGCTAAAAACAACCGAATAATAATGCTCCTGTAATAAATCTTTATGTTGACAGTGGTTTTCTTACCCCTTATTATTGTCTTTCGTCCCCAGCCATGGTTTCATTTGCTGAGTTTTAAACGTTATACAGTATACAAAATGATCCAGCGGACCAACCCCATAGTAGCACTCTTGTAATAAATCTTTACGCTGTCAATGGTTTTCTTATCTTATTGTCTTTCGACCCCAGCGGCTGTTTCCTTTTGCAAATTCAAAGGTTATGCAGTATACAAAATGATCCAGGCGTCCATCGGATAATAACAAGCTATACATGCTGAGAAGTACCCAACGGAGAAAGAAACACGCTTAGAAAAGATGGGTACAACACAATTTATTAATATTTCTGGTAAATACCCTTTGTCAAAATAGACAAACAGAGAGATTAGCCGCTACTTATCTTCATTGGCAGAAGGAATGTGGCAACTGAAGGAGGTGACGTAAAATAAAAGAAAAGGAAGAACAAAAGTGCGGAAAAAGTAAAAATGACGTCAACGAAAAATCGTGAGAAAGACTCGGAAAGAACCTGAACACGAGAGACAAGAGTATGTGCAAGCACGTGCAGGAGCGAGCGAAAGAAAAGGCATGTAGATGAGGCCAGAGAGAGAGAGAACGAACGGGGATAACCCTTGGGCACGAAGTAGGCTGAGTGTCTAATACACAAAGCCTGCTAAACACCAACCCGAAGGCAAACTTTATATCACCTTCAAGTTGAGGACTACCTCGGGGGAAAAACGGGAGGACCCCGGGAAAAAAAACCCAGCATTTAGCACGGTACACAACAAGGAATAAGTCATGAAAACAAAGCAAAAAAAATCAAATTCAGTAAGAGAATAATTAGGTATAAGTGGAGAGTAGGTAGTTGTGAAACCGTCTTCAAGGGTAACTAAAAAAAATAATAAGGGGGGGGGGGGGGGGGGTATCCAGGATGCGGGAGTTAGGGAGACTATTAAAGATTCTTAGAGTGAGGTCAGAAATGAAAATCGCAAGTTTAAATGCTGTGATCAATTCAGCTAGCTTTGAACATGTTGCAAATTCAAACATCGGAAAAAATATTCTCTCTCTCTCTCTCTCTCTCTCTCTCTCTCTCTCTCTCTCTCTCTCTCTCTCTCTCTTTCTCTGGCCTCATCTACACGCCTTTTCTTTCGCTCGCTCATGCACGTGCTTGCACATACTCTTGTCTCTCGTGTTCAGGTTCTTTCCGAGTCTCTCTCACGATTTTTCGTTGACGTCATTTTTACTTTTTCCGCACATCGGAAAAGTATCGCTGCGCCTCGGAGAGCTCCTGTTGCCACCTGTCATCTGAACCATGCCCAAGCTGTTTGGATGCCTGTGACTGTTTGATCTGTGAACACTTTTTCAAAGCATGCTGAAACCAACCCAATAATAACACTCTTGTAATAAATCTGTATGAAAACGAAAATGCCGCGAGTGTCGGAGAATCTCAATTCATTTCCTTTGTAACTTTTCCAGTCTGTTGCGGATGTAATCCTTAATGTTTGTCCAGCGCCTATGTCTAAGTGCGGGCTCTTCTGCGATTGCCTGCTGTATCTCGGCCTTTCCAAGAATTTTGTTAACGACGAGGTGTGTCTTGAAACGAGTTTGAACAGCTTTCTCTTCAGCTTTCCCCCATAGTTTCCTTGTAAATCTAGCTTTCTTTCGAACAGGAGCTGATGCAGTACTGTCATCATCAAAACTATCTAGATTGTCATCAGGCTCTGGACATCTTTTTTCTGTCATGCTCATTGATTCCTGCATTGTTGACTTGCTACTTGCTTCATTCACAGGTGCTGTTTCCCCCGAGACCTCTCTGCGAGTTTCTGATGTGTCTTCATTGTCAAAGTCAATCTCGTCATCGTCACCCAGTTCAGCTCTAATGCAACTCTCAAAATCTGTCATCCCATTGTTAACTCACAGAAGAATCTTTGCCACTTTTGCCTTTTGAAGTACGTCTTGAGGTTGGCGGAAGATATGGCGATGTATCCGAATATCATGACCAAGGAAGTCTGCCAGCTGATCCTGGTCTAACTCTGAGATGGCCATTGACTGAGCCAAAGTTGCAACCTGCTTCCGTAACTGTGTAAATGTGAACATGGCTGGGTTTGACACTTGTGCTTGTAGTGCATGTTCCTTCAGACCATCATGGCCTCTGTAAGGCCTCTGACCAGAAGGTGTGGCAAAGATAGAGAGGGGGGATATGGGAGTTTTAGAGAATCTTCTTTGGCCCTCATTTTTCTATGTTATTCGCTCACAAAAACGCACACGACCTTGCCTTTCCTTTTTCTCAAATTCCTTTTATTTTTCTCTGTAATTAGATATATAAAGAAAGAACTGAATCTTCATTAACACTATGACTGAGAATTTAAGGGGTTAACTCAGTCATAGTGTTAATAATACTTCAAATCCCCCCCCCCCCCCCCCCCCCATAGACAAAACGCCCGATCAAACCAGTGCTTGTAACCCGAAGCAATTACATATAATACATAAACACCTCATGCCTACGCTTGACTGGTTTTGAAAGACCCCCACTTCAATTCAGGTAAGATATGAATAGACCTGTTCTGAAAATAGCAATTATTCGCATTTTCATGTCGGGACGAGATTGCCTTTTGAAACCGGGATCGAAATCTTTTTGAATCAGATCGATATGCACCGCACCTAAGTCGCTATTCATACGGGAATTTATAATTTTTTCAATTATGTGTTCACCCGTTCGATTTGCCATTAAATGCAAATGGCCAACAGCCAACGCGCCGACACAGTAGGGCGCCGCTATTCAACTTAGTAAGGGAACACTCTATGAATAAACCGGCTCTACAGCTTTGAAAAGGCTATTTGCTGAGAGGTGACAAGAAGAGTTTCGAAATTGACTTCATATTTACTCAATGGCTGGTTCCCGAAAAATCAGACGGTGGTTATACTGTTTTGATAAGAAACTAACAAGTAATATTTAACACACACACACAGACGCACAGACAAAACACACACACAAACAAACAAACAAACAAACAAACAAACAAACACACAATCAAACAGACGTACACACACACAAACAAACAGACGTACACACACACAAACACACACACACAAACACACACACACACACACAAACACACACACACACACTTACAGACACTCATGTCAGTACAATTTTATCGTAAGCATGAGCTGCCAGGTGGTGTCACGGTTGATCGCCTTTTGTGTTGCCTCACGCCGCGGCCGCATTCCATTCCTTTTCAATTCAGACACGAGCCGCATTTTGAAAAGACTCTCACCCGTCAATGGCTTTTATAGCTACACCCTTTCAAATCGCTAAGTTGTGTCAAAGATCAACAGGGGGACATATTACTTTTCAAAAGAGGGGGATTTGTACAAGTGGGCTTAATGTACTCATGTGGTTTCTGAGGAATTAGAAAATCAACTGGTGGTTATTACACTATACAGGCACTGAAAAAACAGCTGGATAAGAAAATACCAAGTAAAAACAATAAGTCACAACTCACTTAAAGGTTACCTTAAAGTGAGTTACAATAGGAACTTATTAACTACTTACATTAAGAACTTATTAATTACTTACCCTAATTACTTGCAAGTACTTAATAACAACTTGACTCTAGTCACGTATACTAAGTCTTTTTTACCAAGACACAAGGGCACCGGAAAACTTTTTTTTCTCAATAATATTCTGGTGGTGCAGATGGTGCAGGCCTAAACTGTGTAAGTGGCATGACATCTCTCTGTGAAGTGTATGACATTAATAAACGATTACCAAATCTGATTTTTATTTGTTTAAAAGATTGTGTAGCTTTTCTGTGGTTTCCTGTACCCCTATCCTTTTTCCCTCTGCTAAAAAACTAGCCTTCAGTTCTTCAACATTTACGGGAGATTGACTGCGCATTTTATTCTGGATTTCAGACTTATGTTTTTTGTAATTATTTAAATCATCCTGGACTCGTTTAAATTCCTCGTCATCAATAAAATTATCGTTCAATGCCTTACTGATAATAAGTTTAAGACTGCTCAGCTTTGCACCCGCCAAAGTACTCAATGCTTCATGTTTTTCTAATTTCGTGTGAAACCTCTTGTTCAAGGCCTCCAAACCAAAGCATGCTAGGCATGTAGCGACGCTTAGACCCTCAATTGCTATTCCAGCCAAACTCCCAATTCCTGTGGCGAACAAAACAATGCCCCCTACAGAACATGAAGCTGAAACTGCACCAATAGCCATAGAAGTGTTTTGAACAGAATTAAAAACGGTCTTATACCGTCTTTTGCACCGTGAATATTTCGCCTCCTCACTCTCCAAATATTTCAAAGCTTCTGTAATATTATTTAATCTGAATGCATCTGCCTGTAATGTTTTATCTGAAGCAATTGGCATATGTGGATCAGGCGCAAGTGTTGTTTTAGTCATCACATTTGTTTCAGTCGGCTCAAGCGTCGGTAGTTGTGGATAGAAGTTTACCATTTTTTTTATTCACAAATATTTTTTTTTATTTAATCAGCAATTACATTTTGCAACTCTTCAAAAGTATACAATTTGCTGGCATAATAAAATGCAACAAGATCAATGTGTTCAAGGTTTATGTAAGTTAGACGAACAAAAGTTGTTTTGTCGACCACCACCTTGACAGCTGGAACACTGCTCGAAACATTAATAACATCATTATTTTTTGTAATAGCAATAAAGACCTTTGATGATTCTGTTACTGTTTCGTCCCATGTAAGTTTAATTCCCTGTGCAATTTGAGCCTCTTTAGCAGTAGCAACAGATTTCATGATAATTTCAAATACTATTGTCACTTCTCTAGCCATGACTAAGCTTGCTGGCATAAACACAACAGAAGTATCTGATCTACCCTTTCTAGCTGTAAGAAGATACCGCCGTCTCTCATAATTTTCAACTTTCAGTTTTTCTCTGCTATTGTTGTCTGGGGCAAAACTTGGAACAAGGCTTACAATAAGCGGCCCCGAGTTAACAACCTTTCTAAACACTAAGGCGCCTTCGTCATCAGTGTATACATAAGGACTAATAAATTCCAACTTTATGTCCCAGTCAATTGTGGGTGGTGGAACAGGCACAGGTGAAACCACCCACTTATTTCCCACATGTATTAAGTTGTAAGGCGAATTATTTACAGGTGGAGTAGGTACAGTAACATCACGTAGCTGACCAAGTTTAGGAATCTGTTTTTCACCATCTTTCATGTCAACAATTACTTTCCTCTTGTACATGCCATTTGAATCAAGTTCAAAACCATATATTTCTCCAACATCCCCTTCCTTCTCAAAATCCTGTACGTCTGCCAAATCTTTCAACTCTGTTACTGGACACGCAACTGGTATGATTCTCGACTTTGGACCACCACTCATTTTTTATAAACAAAAATAAAATTATTTAATTTCCAACACAACACTAAAATCATGCATAAGAACTGGTTTGTCATCCTGATTAGTTACAGATATACCCAGTGACTCAAAGAAACTAGAACCTAATTTCTTAAACTGCAAATTAGGAAATCTAACAACTACACTTTCACAATACGGAGCAGTTCCAGTTGGTAAACATCTCAACAAAGTTGAAGGCTTTCCATTGTGAACATTCTCAGATGTGTTTAGTTCTTTCAAATAAACATTTAGCACTGTGTGTACTGACAAATTGACAGGGCGTTTTCCAGTTATTTTAAGTCTTTTTGTCTTCATTGTTATAATACCAGACATAGCTTCATCTAAATCATCTGTTCTCCACCAATCTTCATCAATATAAAATCCAAGTAAATATGCAAATCTATCTGAGATCCTTAACCAATTTTGTGTCAAAAATTCTAATGTAACAAGTAGGTTAGCTGGATTTAAAGTTGCTTTAATTTTAAATTTACTTTGAAACCATTCAGCTATAGTACAAAAGTCATAATACCCAGGTGGTATAGCTTCAGTCTTACCATCAAAAATTACTTTATTATATATATTATCTTCTACATTAAACCATTTTACTGTGTAGAACAATTCATGGATAGCTGCAGCCTTGCTACCATCCCGATTATCAATCCCATTAGTTAACCACACTGGTTTGCTTGTGTCAAGATTTGTTAAGGTAATAAACATTTTTATTATCTCATATAAAAAGGATGGAATTTAAATCACCAACCATCACCACTACAAACGCATTTCAATTTAATGTGGATGCCAAATACAATGTCGCACCTACTTATGAACAGAAGATAATTCAACTAAATCAGCTTGACATAGCTGTGTCTGACGCAAGCGTACAAGATTTATTTCAAGTGAAAGTACCGAATCCATTTGACCATTACCTAAACCCTCCAATAACAAACGACTCTACTGTAAGAAAGTGGTCTTCAAGTCCACTACAGATGTTTCAAAACCAACTCAACTTTGCAATACTATGTTCAACTACAGGCTGTGGTGTTTCATTCACAGATCATTTGAATCACTCAAACAAACTGATTAGATCTGTGTATCGTTTCCACACTTACTACCAGCTTAGACGTATACTGTCAGAACTGCATACACCACTGCCCACTGAATCTAGTTTCAACAGGTTTAACAACCCCATGGATATGAAAGCATTTGAACGCATCTGTAATGAATTTAACATTAACCCTGGCACTAAGTATGACTTCACACAAAAACTTGATGATCACAAAGGCATGGGTACACTTTATTACGCTATGAGTCACAGACAATACCCTCAAGATTATTACCCTGGTTACACTTCATTCTCATCAAAATCTGAAGTCTGGTTAGGATCAATAGAGCAGAAGCAGTCTAATGCCTGGACCACATTTATTTTAGATAAATCTGACGGGTTTACTCAAGCGGGAGTCGAGCGCGTCAATGAGTCTATCAGAACATATGTCTGGTGCATACTAGGCGCACAATCACTAACAAAATCGAATATTCTTAATGGAAGTGGAATATTTGAATCTCAAAAACAGTTTCTCGCCAATCTTGAAGATTCAATTAATTCAACAGTTGATCTCCCATCTAGCATACAGCGCTACCAAAACGTACTCAGATATGCCAGATCGAAAGTTGACTTTGTAGTTGGCACTGGGTTATACATGTTACCATCTGACCTTCAACTCCAAATGGGTACAATAACAAATTATAATAATGAAATCATTGTTGCAGGTGTTGGTCAGAAATTAGGACTCAATAAAAGTGTAAACTTAGGAGCAACAACTGCGCATGTACTGTCATTAAAATCATTACAGGAGGTTACTTCCCCTGCCCCACCACTGGTACCCATACAGTCAGTAACAACCCCTGACACACATGAGTCAGAACGAACTGCATTAGTAATAGGATTAACAGGGCTAGGAGTATTACTTCTTTATCTGTTTCATTAAATAACCCGCCATTAACCCTCCTACTGTCACCAAAAATACCCACACATGCTCTGCCATAAACCCAACTGCCTTTGCCGCTGTACTAATCAACCAGCTGACAACAGAGCCTAAAATGCCAGGCAACGTGTCTACTGCTTTCAGAGCCAATTTCTTAAGCAAGTCTGATATGTGAGACAACTGTTTCTTTACCCACGACTGTAAATCTTTTGGATCTGTGGGAGCCGGTGGGCCCGGGGGTGGCGGTGCACCCCCACCAACCCCAGCACCGGAGACAGCCAGCACTACAGTGCTGATAATAAACCCAAGAGCAGTAATTAAACTAGCAATTGTAATACCCTGCTCTCTGAAAAGTGTTTTAAGTCTCTCAGCCAGAGTAGTGTCTTCGTGAAGTATTTTCTGAATAGTTTCTCTAATTCTGTTGACCTGTGATTTTAGTTTTTGTCTTCCAATACTAATTGTTTCTAACCGTCCTGATCTTTCTATCTGCAAATCATTTAATCTGTGCTGTATTCTTTCTTTCATTTCTGTGTCAAGATTCCCATTGTCTGCTGTAGCCAGTTTCTCCTTTTCACGTTCAATGTGTTTATCAAGTTCTCCCAGTTTGGCAAGATTATTAACCATCTCACCTCTTATTGTCTGCAGTGATTTATCCAATCCCATAATCTCCCTCATTGACAAAGGTGGATCATCTATTGTTTTCAAAGCGTCATTTATTTGCCCTTCAGTAAATGAGGTTTCTTGTATCACAGTGTTTGCTATTTCTGGTAGGCTTGTTACTGGTGCCATTTCAATCTCTTGCCCTGTTGGCAACTTTGTTTGCGTGTTGTGAAGAACACTAGCCAGTCTTGGCGTGACAGGAGACCCACCAATACCAAGTTGACGCAAGGCACCAACACCACCTTCATTTTTTATTGTACTTAAAGCCCTAAACCTACTAGGGTCTTTTTTGTTAGTCAATAGTACTTTTCCTTTGTCAACAGTATTTAAATATAAATGACCCTTGCCATCAAGTTCAAACTGATTAGGATCTACGTTGTCTGGGCGGCCACCAACATGATCATAAAATGAGTTCACTTTGGTTTCTAAAAGTTTGTGACGTAAACTGTAAATATTTCTTGTACCAGTCATATCTGACATATCTGTTGTATTACCAAAATCATACGTGTCATCCATTTCAAAATCTTCATGATTAAATCCTCCTGCTGCCATTGTTTTATTAATTTATTATTTTTTATTGTGCATAATAAAAATGACACAGTCTTACGGATCAAAGTTAGACCCATACAGAAAACTACGTGAGCCCCTGGGTGTTAAGGGCATAAGACAATCGATAGTCATCACGAACAATCCAAGTACCATAGACCAGAACCAAACACTTACAGTCAAGTTTCCAAACCTAGGTCCCAGTGACGTTATTGTTCCTGGCACTGCTCGTCTTGCTTTTAATATTGAACTATCATCAGACGCAGACGTAAACAGAACACTGGTTGACAATCTTGGCAGAGCAATTGTTAGAACTATTAAAGTAAAACTTGAAGGGCAGGAAGTGTTTAGTCTTGACGACTCAGATGTATTTTACTGTTACAAAGATCTTTGGCTCACAAGAGAAGAACGAGAAGATCGTGTTTACCAAGGCATACAGTCTGATAATGTTGGTAAACTTCGAATCAATGCAGCAGATAAGGTAACTACTGGGGTACCAAAGGAAGTTATTATAGCAGAAACATATGGAACCAGATTTTACATTCCACTTGAGTTTGAAATCCTCACAGCTCATTTGCCTTATTACCAAGGGGCACTGAATGACCGTCTGAGCTTTGAACTAACTTTCAATGACTACTCCAAAGTTATAAAATCATCTGCCACAGATGCAACATACAAGATCTCTAACATTTCCTTGGAATATGAAATTGTCACACATATTGAACTAGCCAGACTCATACAAAATCAGTACCAGTCAAGACTTCCAATTTATTATGACAGGGTGATTAGACATAGTTTAATTCCCAAAGACAAGAGTGACCCAATGTGGAACTTAAACTTAAACACACCTGCCAGGTCACTGAAAGGTATTCTTATGTTGTTTGTTGAACCGGTGAGTCCATACAAACGGGATTCAGAAAAATTCTACAATCCTAAGATTACACATTTGTCCTGCACAATCGAAGGCCGCCCTAATCAAGTGTACGCTTCAGGAATGCTGCCTTATCAACACTATGACGAAACCACAAAGTATTTTGCAGGAGGAAGGATTAGAGATAAACCTGCAAACATTGCGTGCAAAGATCTACATCTGTATGATGTAAGGATTGGTCAATACCTTACAAACAAGTATGCACTGTGGTTAGACCTTCGTAGTACAGACGACGATTATCTTCATGGGTCAGGACGAACTGTCGAGAATGGTAGTGATGGAATAACAATTCAGATACAAAAGAAGGTTGAAACTGCTGCAGCCATAAACATATATTTGTACCTGATATATGATGCACAACTCAATATTGCAGAAAGCAGACTGAGTGGACACATATATTAAAATTATATTGTGTATTAAAATGAACCGTAGCTTAATGACCCTTGATCCACACTGTGGCTTATTTGTTGGTGCCACAGGGTGTGGGAAAACTCAATTCGTACTTGACTTATTACAAACAAGATACATACACCAATTTGAAAACATTGTAATATTTTGTCCTACAATCAAACACAACAAAGCTTATCACAACCGTTTATTCATTTGGACTGACAGCAACATATACTTAGTTGACCCTGAGAAAAAACTGAATGACTACCTACAATATTTTTACAAGCAATTTGAAGGACAGTCAACATTGTTTATTGTTGATGACTGTTCTGCAGAGAAAGACATTGTCAAGAAGAGAAACACTCTAGCAGAACTTGCCTTCAGTGGCAGACACGCAAATGTCAGTGTATGGATTCTCACTCAAAAATATAATGCTGTACTGAAAGATTTTCGAGAACAGTTAAAGTTTATCTGTTTGTTTTACTGTAAAGATCGTGACAGCTTCGAAGACTGTCTCAGACAGAATGATGTCATCCCAAATAAGCATGAACGAGATAATGTAAAAAATAAACTGAAATCAACTAAGCATCTAAAGCTCATTTTAAAGACAGATCAGCCCACAGGGTATGGGTTAGTAAATTGATGTAAATTAATTTATTCTTTTGTTTGTCCAATAAAAATGACAGACGGACAAATCATACAGGTGCTTGATCTCACACACCTTTTCAAAGATGTTATGCACTTTACTGACTTAATATCACCCAAACAGACTTACATAAGCCTTTCAGCACCATCAGAAATATATGTTTCATATAGTGTGACTTTGGTTTATGTCGATGAGCATCCAAATGTGGAGCACATGTCAGTTGATTTAAAGACACCTACTTTTAAAGTTGTTGATACCAACTATAACTGGTTAGGGGAAATTTGTTATAGCATATTTAAACAACTGCGCAAACTAAATGTTTATATTGACAGTGTTACAGTTAATAAAGTGGTATTACACAAGGTGAGCCAGCAGAGTTAACGTTAATATTTTTTCATTTATTATTTTGTCGGTCAAATAAAAATGACGGACAATGTTCAAAACCCTGGCTCATCTAGTTTAAGAAACGTGTTTCACACAACAGACTTGCCTATATCCAATACTAATAATGTTTACGAATCAATAGAAAACTCTTTTTCTGTCATACAACAAAATCTTCTTACAGGCAGTGTGAAGATTCAGATTGTTGCGAAAATCGAATTCACTAGGGTGGACGGCGAGGTGATTGTATCGTACATATCAACAAGACAACACACTGTTAACACAAGAAGAGAACCGGAGGTGGAGAACGTGTTTAGAGACAGACTATTACCAGACTTTCTCCAGGCGATTGACAGTGCAAAAATGAAGGGGTCTGGCTGGCACGAAGGACATGTACATGAACTACAATTAAAGCAGTCTAGGTATCATCCCATATTAGGTAAAGCATGGTTGCCACTGCCAACAGAAGTTTCGAACAAGAAGGCAGTCGTCAACATACAGAACAATGACAATTTCTGTTTCATGTGGTGCGTACTTGCTAAACTACACTTTGTGAGGTCAAGACCAGATCGCGTATCTAACTACATCAAATTTGTAAATGAACTCAACTTTAGTGGCATTGAGTCCCCTGTTAAAATAGAAGACATAGATTTGTTTGAAAAACTAAATCCTGGTATATCTGTGAATGTGTTTGTGTGGGATAATAATGCTGAGAACAAGTTACAGCCAATTAGAGTATCCCCAATTGCCCCAACCTATGGTCAGTCAGAAGATAAACATGTTGACATGTTGCTAATCGGCGATGACAATAACTTCCACTACACAATTATCAGGAATATGTCACGTCTAATTCATTCACATACAACAAAACACAATGGCAAACAGGAAGTTTGTAAGAGATGTTTACAAAGATTCTCCTCCATAAACGTAGCGCACAAACATGTTTTACACTGCAGGTCAGCTGATGACATACAAACTGTACTTAAGTACCCAGATCCTGGTAGTCAAGTGTATTTTAAGAACTATGGGAATCAGCAAAAGCTGCCGTTTGTAGTATACGCTGATTTTGAATCCCTGGTTGTTCAATACGAGGGTCCTGTTCCAGAGTCATTACCAAAGACTATAAAACTAAGTGACCAAGTGGTGTGTTCTTTCGGATACATTATTGTTAGGTCAGACGGTCTGCATTCAGAACCTGTTATCTACAGGGGTGAAAATGCAGCATGTCTGTTTTTAACAGAAATGAGACATCTGTATAGTCAGGTAGTACAGTATCTCACAACATGTCAGATGCCTCTGGTGATGACAGAAGAAGACAAACAGAAATTTGATACAGCAGAGAAGTGTTGGATTTGTGAACAAGCATTAGGTGGTGACAAAGTTCGTGACCACGATCACATAACTGGATGTTACAGAGGTGCTGCTCATGGTGATTGTAACTTGAAATTAAAAATAGATCCTAAGGCATACAAGTTACCAATCTTTTTCCACAATCTCAAAGGATATGATTCACACATTATCATGCAGGCTGTAGATGAGTCGTACAAAAACATAAGTTGTATTGCCCAGACAACTGAGAAATACTTGACTTTTAGGTTAGATAAATTAGCATTTTATGACTCCATGCAACATTTGTCTTTAGGTCTTGCTAGTCTGGCAGAAGGACTGACTGAGTATCCAATAACAAGTAAATATTTTGAGCCAGACTTGGTTAAGAAAGGTGTCTATCCGTATGAGTACATTGATCACTGGGTTGTGTTTGAAGAAACAAGACTGCCACCAAAAGAGAAATTTTATTCCACACTAACTGGAAAAGGCATTTCCGACTCTGAATATCAACACGCACTTGATGCGTGGGGGAAGTTGGGGTGTCAGACAATTGGTGACTACCACGATCAGTACTTAAAGGCTGACGTTTGTTTGCTAGCAGACGTATTTGAAAGTTACCGTGAAAAGGGTTTGTTACACTACAGACTTGACCCAGCCTGTTACATCACTAGTCCTGGCATGACATGGGATGCATTTTTAAAATCCAGTAAGATATTTATAGACCTGTTGTCTGATCGTACGATGGGTGAAATGGTGGAACGCGGATTGAGGGGAGGCATTAGTATTGCATCGAACAATTACGCCAGAGCCAACAATAAATATTTGGACAGTCCGGACATTGACCCCTCAAGCCCTGGGTCAAGGTCATTCATTACGTACCTTGACGCTAATAACCTTTACGGATTCGCGATGTGTGAATTATTGCCCTTGAAAAACTTTTGTCTGTATGATTTGTCTCAGTATGACATAACAGACATAACAAACAATATTATGAATCATGACCGAAACGACGCGAAGGGTTGGATCTTTGAAGTAGACCTGGAGTACCCACATCATCTACATGATTATCACAATGATTATCCGTTGGCTGTTGAGAAAATGAGTATGACGGGGAAAAAAGAAGACACTAAGCTTGTGCCAAATCTAAATGACAAATTCAATTACGTTTGTCACTACCGCTTGCTGCAGTTTTACATCAGACATGGGTTAGTACTAAAGAAAGTTCACAGAGGAATTCAATTTGATCAGAGTGCTTTCATGAAAGATTACATAATGAAGAACACAACCCTTCGTGCCAGAGACGGCAACACTGCATTTGACAAAGACTTCTTTAAGCTTATGAACAATGCCTGTTTTGGCAAGACGATGGAAAATCCTCATCACAGAAAAGATGTGAGACTTGTTACAACTGAATTGGGTGCAATTAAACTTACAGGCAAGCCACAATACACAGGGTACAAAGAGTTTCATTCATCATTGTATGCAGTGTCACTCAAAAAAAAGATTGTTAAACTGGACAAGCCAGTATTCATTGGTATGGCAATTCTTGAATTGTCAAAACTGGTGATGCTTGAATTTTATTATGATTACTTCAAATTAAAGTATCCTGACTGTCGATTGTTATACACTGACACTGACTCTATGATCATTGATGTGCCTACTGAAGACTTTTATGAAGACATGAAAACAGAACTACACATGTATGACACGTCTGATTACCCTAAAGACCATCCACTGTACAGCACACAAAACAAGAAAGTGCCTGGTAAGTTTAAAGATGAACTAAATGGTGTGCCAATAGTTGAGTACGTTGGACTGAGATCAAAAATGTATTCTATACTGCACCAGAAAGGTAGTCAGTCAAAAGCCAAAGGTATCAAGAAAACAGCAATAAAAAATAAAGAAATACGTCATGAACATTACAAGCAAGTGTTAGATGGTGCATTAATGCCTGATTATCCAAACAAGTCACTGAGATCAAACAAACATAATCTTGAAATAATTCAAACACATAAGAAATCACTTGCAGTTGGAGACACGAAAAGAGTGTTTCACACTAAGGAAAAAGCTTATGCACCAGGTCATTACAGGCTCAAGTTATCTGAAGATATTTGTGATGAACTGGTTGATGAATTAATTGACGACTTAGTTACTGAAATGAGTAACGGTGTCTGGGGGAATAATCTGTAATTCTTCTCTGACAAATGCCCTCTGGGGTGCAGGGTCATACAGGTAATATATTGTTGCGTCTGCGCCGGGAATTATTTTTTTTATATTATGAACGGATGTTGACCATATGGGGTCTGTCGACCTGCGTCTGTCGTCGTTCTCAGCTTCACCTGGTTGATATAAATATCTTACCTGTTTAGTAAATAAACTTGTGTCTGGAGGTGGGGTTGGTCCTGTTTTTGGCTCTGTAATTGTTTTCAATTTAATAGCATCAGCAGGCTTAGGGTGTCCTTCGTTATTCATTGCTTTTATCACATGTGGTAATCTCTTTACCCATTCAGTGTTACGGGTGTCATGCATGAGTTCCTTAGAATACTGGTAACTGAAAAGTCTTTCCGATAACTGTTTGTTAAAGTTTTCAACAATTGCCTGCGATCTGTGCACGCCTGGAATACCACGTCTGACCAGTACACCATGCTTTGCAAATAACTGATTAACTGCACCTTTGAATTCTGATCCATCATCAACTTGTACAAGTCTGGGGTATCTTAAAGGGCCTCGACCATATATTTTTGTTAATGCTGTAGCAACAGTGTTAGCAGTTTTGTCAGATATGGGTTCAGCGTCTTTGTACCTTGAAGCTATGTCTACAACAGTCAAAGCGTACTTGTATCGTTTCTTTCTTATTGTGTCATGCGGAAGAAACAGGAGGTCCATTTGGTGCGTGTCATTAGGTGTTGTGTTCTCAAAATGAGGTCTCGTTATCTTTCTTGGAGCAGGGAGATAAATTTGCCAAATTGCCTGTCTCTGTAACCATTGCTTGACTTGATTGAGTGTTATATCTCCGCCCACAGCGGCATGTAATTTCTGAATAGCGGTTGCTCCTTTATAATACCCTGATGGTGAGTAATATATTTTCGATAGTTTATTTTCGGCTGCCATTTTTTCTAGCAATGAAAACTCCAGTAAAATAAACAAATATCATTCCCACTAGAACAAAGATTATCTCCCCGTTTCTTTGTTCTGGGCTTGGTTGATAGTAGTCACTTAGTTTCGGTTTCGGTATAGACATGTCTTCACCCGTGACTAAAAAATACTCACGGATTGCGTCGTCTGTATTTGAAAACGTATGTTGTGCGTGACCTTCAAGCCTGAGTTTTTCATTGATGAAATCAAGTTTCTCAATTCTATTCTTTTCGTAATCCTGTTCTGCCTGTGCTAATTTTTCTGACGCTTCATTATGACGCTTTATTTCTTCTGCAGATTGTTCTCTACCCATTTTAGAAAAGAGATAATTAGAGCCGCTAAACGCCAGAGCGTTGACCATCGCTCCTCCCACCATAATAGCTATCGTCGCCATATTATTTTTATTTACATAGAAACATTTTCGGGAATAATTCCCTGTTTAACAAGAAGGTCTTTCGTGGCGATTGACGCTGTTACAACTACAATTAGCTTAGCGCTGTCTTCGAAATCGAGTCTACTGAGGTCTGGTGATTTCATTTTGAGTAGATTTTTTCCCAGCATAGAAAACGTTACTGCTAATGCACTGATTACTGCAGAGTGATACACAAGATTCATTAAATTCTTTGAGTCATTCATTTCTTAGGCAAGAAAAAATTAAAATAATAAATTTATTACTGCATATGAAATGGGTCGACAACTTTGGGTATTGTTGGTAATGTGGCGACTTCTGTTTTTGATGATGGAGTGTTTAATTTTTTGGACACTGTTCGAGTCTGTGGCTTGTATTTTTTGTATAATTGGTAAGCTACAAAACCAGATCCGACAACAAATGCGGCAACTGCATATCTTGCTGTTTCAGAATTAGACTGGGTTGAAGGTCTTTCACTTTGATGTGGGTGTGACAGGGGTGCCAGTCCTGACGGTCCTACCGGTCCTACCGGCGGTGTTGACGGCGGGTCACTTACATGAGCCTTTTCTGTTAGCGCCTGTAGCTGTAACTTTTTCTGCTTGTTCCATTCAGCTAAACGTTTACCTGACTGAACCCTCCCTTCATTTTTAATTTTTGTCACTGCGTGAATCGGAGTCTGGACAGGGTCCGAAACAGGGTTCATCTGTGGGGTCGTTTGGGGGGTCGTCTGTTGGTCGTCCATTTTTATCAACAAAAAAATTTAATTTCGTAAAATCTACATGGCTGCTAGTTACAATTAATGTTACCAGAGGAGCCAGCAAATTACCAAATCTGTAGAATAAAAGGCAAGCTAATTTACCAATTGCACTCGTTACAATGGGGTTACTCTCGAGGTCATTTGTGAGATTTTCAATGTCTACAGGGAGAGCGTAACTCACAGCTTTTGAATATAAGCAGACAATTGATTTGCTCAAATCACGGGTCATTAGTGAAGCCATGTGTTGTTCATATTTAAAATGAAGTTTAAATAAATCAGCAGCCGTGAGGGATAGTATATCTTCAGTTGAATATTGCTTTCCGAGATAAGATTTTGAATGACCAGAAACCACTACAGATAAAAGTCGTTCCCTTTTCGAATCTAAGTCTATGTTTTCTACAGCGCTGATATCATTTAATAATAATATTTCATCTGTGTTCATTTTATAATAAAATATATTTTTAATAATAAGTGAAATAAAAATGCACTTACCTTTGAAACGAGGAGCTGTTTCGACTTTAATTAGTCTCATCAGAAAGGTCAGAAACCCTTGACAGCTCAATTGTAGATGAAAACTTTTTGTGGTCGCCTACTTTGTACCAAAGACCACATGTCAGAGCCAAAGGTGTATTGCTCTCGGATGTAGTTTCATGTGTGTGTGAATGTGTGAGCTGTCGGTACATTCCCTAGGAAAAACACTCGAACATGACACTCCCGGGCTGCGTTGTGTAAACGCATATCACGTGAAAGTGTTTTTCCAACACACCGCACTAAGATAAAAATATTCTGCGGTGTGTAAATCTGTGGTGTGTAAAATTTGATAACAAAAGCCGAGAGCAATGTAGTTGTTTAAATTTCGGTTCTTCGTAAGCAGTCGTGGAACTACTCCGTTATTTATGTATTGTTTCCACTTGCTGTTGCTGCTTTTTCTTGTTTTCTCTGTTTAATAATTGCAAACAATTTTTGAAGTGTTGGGTGTTCTTGTTCTAATTGCAGTATTTTGCCATTGATATTATTTTCAACCATTTCATTCATCTGTAAATCCTTTTGTTTTAATCTCATCTTTTGCTCCTCTTGAAAAATAGCTTTTTTAATTTTTGCTATCTTTTCCTCAAGTTTGCCATATTCTTTTATCATGGCTGGCATTGACTTAAAGTCCTTTCCTTCCTCACACGCAATTATTGCATCAGCAATAGGTTTCATCTCTTCTTCAATATTATTTAAGCTTGTGTTTAACTCCTGTACATTAACATTAAGTTTCTCCAATACTTCTTTTAAACGAGACACTTTTTCATGACGAGCACACGACTGCTTACGAAGAAGACAGACTTGTGCAATCGCACCTCTTCCAGAATATTGTGTCATGATTGACTAAACTTAGCTCTGGGGTTTGGTTTTATACTAGAGAATATCTTAACACGCATTAGTTCCAAGGCACGCCAACAGTCATGTTTAAACTGGCTTGATCGTGCTTGATTTTGAAATGTGCAAAACGTGCGGAATAAAATCAGCAAACCAGACAGTCTAACAAGGCAGAGAGATAAAACAGCACTGATGACGCGCACTGCATGTATTCAAGGAGCGGCAAATCAATTACTGTGACAACATCAAGTTCAAAGCCTTTTGAAATGACCAGCAAAATCAACCTACACCCTTTGTCAGTGCATGCGTTACAAGTCATGTTCGAACTGGCTTGATCATGTCTGTTTCATTCAGTCAACAGAAATCCCCTCCCTCGGGGTGGGTTTTTTGAAAAATTCCAGTCAACCCGTCCAAAATCTTTCGTCAGTGATTGTAATGTTGTTATAAGCACAGACATAAAACAGAGCGGGGTAAAGGAGTATGATTACTGATTTTATAACGAGCCTCTCTCAGTGTAAGGGGTGGGATTGACTGTGTGTGTGGGTGTTAGTTATTTACATTTAATGGCAAATCAAAACGGGTGAACACATAATTGGAAAAATTAAAAATTCCTGTATGAATAGCGAGACAGGCGCGGTGAATACCCTAACGGGTGGGGTGCAAATCAATCTATTCAAAAAATTTCGATCCCGGTTTCAAAAGGCAATCTCGTCCCGACATGAAAATGCGAATAATTGCTATTTTCAGAACAGGTCTATTCATATCTTACCTGAATTGAAGTGGGGGTCTTTCAAAACCAGTCAAGCGTAGGCATGAGGTGTTTATGTATTATATGTAATTGCTTCGGGTTACAAGCACTGGTTTGATCGGGCGTTTTGTCTATGGGGGGGGGGGGGGGGGATTTGAAGTATTATTAACACTATGACTGAGTTAACCCCTTAAATTCTCAGTCATAGTGTTAATGAAGATTCAGTTCTTTCTTTATATATCTAATTACAGAGAAAAATAAAAGGAATTTGAGAAAAAGGAAAGGCAAGGTCGTGTGCGTTTTTGTGAGCGAATAACATAGAAAAATGAGGGCCAAAGAAGATTCTCTAAAACTCCCATATCCCCCCTCTCTAAAGATGTACTGCGAACCAGCAAGAGCTGGCACTGATTGCCTCATTTGAAGGATTCTGTCCACAGTTGTCATCATCTTCTTAGTCAGCAAAATGGGAACACTCCTATTAAACTTGCCTCTGATTTCCACTCGCTGAAAATGATTCACCATTTTCTTCTCAACCTCTGTCAGACCTTTCAAGATATCTTGATTGGTGATCAATCCAATCTTAGCATTCTGGAAGTCTGATACCTTCATTCTCTGGACTTCTCCCCCTCATTTTCGGTTGAAAAGTGATACAGCGCAAAGAGTTGCTTTAACCACTGTCGGATAATCTTCCGAAACCTTCCTTGTCTCAAGAAGCTGTTCGACCTTCCTCACATCTTCACATGATGAGATCAGCTTGGGTTTGTTCATGGTCATTTTCCCGACCGACTGGGCTGCTGTAGCTGACACACAATCGTACCAGTCCGCGGGGAAGACAGAGTCAAACCGCTGCACCTCAGAGAGCTCCTGTTGCCACCTGTCATCTGGACCATGCCCAAGCTGTTTGGATGCCTGTGACTGTTTGATCTGTGAACACTTTTTCAAAGCATGGCCTATGCGCATTGCGAGATTTTTTGAACTGATGCATGTCCTCATCAAATTCTGCTAGCTCTTTTACAGCCAGTACAACATGATCAAATCTAGCTGAATTGATCACAGCATTTAAACTTGCGATTTTCATTTCTGACCTCACTCTAAGAATCTTTAATAGTTTCCCTAACTCCCGCATCCTGGAGCTGATTTACCCAGCCGTGTGTTCTTCAATGTCCCTGCGGTCAAATAATCTCTTTCCATACTCAAGAAGCAAGGGGTCAGTTCTGATGAGACGGCTTATCTCATCGTCTCTCTGCCTGGCTAAAACCTTATATAAGGAAAAGTCAATGTCTAAGGGTATTGGAAGCATTAGCCTCCCACATCGTGCCGCCTCACCTCTCTTAGCCAACTGAAACCCTCCTGGTTTCTGACAGCAACGTTTTGAGTGTACAGAGATCAGCTTTTTTTTTTGATAGAGCCCTTTGCACCGGCTACAGGCGAGAAGGTCATCTACCTTACTACTTTTGGTGCGATACTTAGGAATCAAACATCCTGATTTCTTTTCAAGAACGGCAACGTTATGCATGTAATCACCCTCATCTTGTAGTCTGATCCATGCCTGACGTCTTTGCTTTGCCCCTTTTTTTTTTCACCAAAATTTTAGCAACGTCTGCCTCATCTGCATGGACATCTTGTAAGTGCGTGCTCATTTTCAAGACAAGCTTGCTACACAATTTGCATGCATGTTTCTTGTCCCATCTGTACTTTCCTTTCCCTCTCTGCGACACGTGCACACCCGTTTCTTCTGTAAGTGCTCTTTCCCCACCCCCAACGTCGTGTTCCTTCTGCCTATCCACATTGTCATTGCCACCCCCTAACGCACACTGCACCTTGCTGGTACTTGCTTCACTGACACCTGCCCACCCTGAACCTGCCACTTTGAAATCTAACATATTTAACATATTCAATACAATACTGTCTGTGTCAGAGATCCCAGAGATTGATGGCGACACACTGTCTGAATCCTGTGAGCTCGAGCCAGGAACAAACTCCTCGTCATCACTGTCCTTGTATTGCGATGCGCTTGCACTCTCAGTCTCAGGTCCATCCCAGGCTCCATTTGCCAACTGAAAAAAGAAAAAAAAAGCTGCATTAGGACAGAAACAGCCCAATTTTGGTTTAAGGGGCCTTGCACAAGAATAAAAAGAGTAATCCCGTGTATGACCGATTTACATATGTGTGACCTCGGTGACGAGGGCTGTTTTGGTACCGGTCTCAGGCCACTTTACAAATTTCAAGTACAAGTGATCAAAAATTCTCTGTAACTTCAGTAGCTGACTGGCCCTTCGTTTGTCTTGTACTGTGTTTGTCTTAAATGGCGTAAATCCGTGTCTGTTTCGTGAGTGTGTGTGTCGGGTTTCAGGCGCGGCGCTTTGAGTCGATTTCCCCAAAATTGAGAAAAAGCGCCTATATAATAACGGTATTATTATTATTATTATTATTTTCTGCAGCAGCAAAATCCATGTTTTCTGAAAATGTAAGCAGTTTTCACACATTGTCAACCCCGCGTGACCCTTTGAGAGAGGTCACTCAAATTGGTATGTTTACAAAGGCCTTGCCACAAAGTATCCTTGGGCCAAGCTTGAAGAATGTGACTTGAATAGTCTCCGAGAAAATGCCACCGTTAAAATTTACCATGGACGACGGACGGACGACCAGTGGCCCAGAACATAAACTTACTTTTGCTTTGCACGCGAGCCAATAAAATGAAGATGATCATATAATCACTTACCAGTTTGTAATTGGGGGCATTTGGGGGCATTCCGCTGCCGTCTATGCACCCTCCTACCAGACGTACCCTCTGTGGCAGAGGCTGGGCTTTCTTCGTGCAGCCGACTAATTTTGCCATGGGCCTTGGTCATGTGCCAGGAAGGGGCGTGCTTGTCCACTTCCATAGATCCCGATGGGTTTGGACATTCTGCTGCCATCTGGCGCTGGGTGTGTGCAGAAAGTACTGAGTGTGTCGAAAACTGTACTGCAAAACATGGCAAATGCAACCATGTGAACCGTTGACATTTTGGATCAGATCATACATAATTACTGCAGTACCCCCTGCCCCCTATGAACAATAACTGGTAATACAGTAAAAAGCGACACTTCAGTTGATCAGTCTCGGGAAAGGAACTTCCTGATTCTGTCTGACTCTCTTTCTGCCCTGCAGGCCCTTCAGGGCGCGGGAACAGACCATCCACTGCTGGTGCAGATTAGAGAGCTCTACGCGGACTTGATGAAGGAATATTATGACATCATTTTTATTTGGGTCCCAGGCCATGTGGGCATCGAAGGCAACAGAATCGCAGATTCTGCTGCCAACAGTGCCCGCAGTGACCCTGTCCCTGACACACAGACTGTCTATAGTGATTTTAAACCTGTTATTAGTGCGTACATAGCCCGCGAGTGGCAGTCCGAGTGGGACAAAGAGGAAGGGAACAAGCTTCATGAAGCTCTTCCTAAGTTGTCTGACAGTCTACCTTTCCGCTGCGGCAGCCGCCGTGAGGAGACTGTCCTTGCTCGGCTCCACATCGGGCACACATATGTTACGCACTCTTACTTACTTAAACAGGATGAGCGTCCATGGTGTTTTGCCTGTGATGAGCAGTTTTCTGTTCGACACTTTTTGCTGTATTGTGCTGACCTAATTGACACCAGATATAAACACTTCACAGCAGACTCCTTGAAGGTTTTGTTCCGGGATGTTCCCCCGGACAAAATCTTCAATTTTTTGAGAGAATGCAATATTTTTAACAAGATCTGAGCATTCATAGACTATGTGAATTTTTTTATTTGCCCTTTTTGAGAGTCTGTAGACGTTTCTTTTCCAGACATGTGCGACATTTTAGCCTGAGATTTTTAATCTATATTTACATCTTGTCTTAAGACCTTGCTTTTAGTCTGGCTGACCAGATTTTTACCCATCCCGCCGTGAGATGGCCTTAGTCGCCTGCTCGGCGTTAAACCCAAATAACTAACCGGGTCTGCCCTGGGGGACTTGGGTGGGGTTAGGTACTTTTTAGTTCCCAGGGTCACCCTGGTCAGCCCCACAGGGTGGGTTTCCTTTCTATTCTGGGGCATGTGTTTCTGTCTACCCTTGGTCCATTCACCTGTATTTCTGTATTTGTCTTTTTAAAACTCTCCCTACTGTCTGCGCTGCCTGTAGCTCTTGATATTGGATGTGTGTTGCTAAATGGTCACAGCTTTATTTAGGCCCCATGATGTAGGTTTATTTAACGTATTTGACCGGCTGGCGACATACATTCAATTTTCTGTTTAGTTTTTTTTTTTTCCACAAGCAGTGCAGGCACGTCCTGAGAAAGCCTTGTTGCTGTCGGGACGTTAAGCAATGTACAATCAATCAACTTCAGTTGCACAATCCGAAAAACCTGTTCGTGGAAGTCTGTTCTTCGAATCGCGAGGCAGTTTTGCGTACGAGGATTAAAATACACACTGAAATCTGGCGCCATCTTGCATGTTGTCATAGTGCGTGCGTGTGTCAAATTACTTTTCGATCACAATCACACGTCAGGAAAATTAAAAGCAACACAATCTCGTGACAGATTGACCTTGTAATGGTGTTATTGAACGAATTCCTTTCATTGAAGAAGAAAGCTTTTGTTAAAATCGTGGGGTTCTTTTTACTACAAGACTGACTGAGCAGCAGACGCCTGCCACGGACCCGCTGTTTCAGACGTCTCAGTTTTGTCTGCCAAACGGCTCCATATAGGCTACTGTGCAATTGTATCAGGTTGGGAGCATCTCAGTTAAATAACTGCGCTAAAGAAGTACACTTGGGCATGCTCTTAACTAAGAAATATTGCATAAAATTGTACCTCAGCAAATGGAACCACTGTTGGCGGGACGAGAGACAATAGAAGGAGAAACAACTCGGTTCATGTCACTGGGCATGCAGCTGACCAATCAGGTATCAAGTTGATCCATAGAGACACTCGCTTCCCTGGGAACACACTGGCCCAGTGCGTTGCAAACACACAACATGAAGTATACCTGCGAAAATGGGACATCCTATTTTGATATTTATTTCTGACTTTTGAATGAAAGATAGTGCAGAAACAACCCTCAGAAAAAATGGGTGCCTGACTCGGTCACCCAGAATTTTACACTCACCCATTTTCCATAAGGATGGTAAAGAAAATCACCCATTTTAGGGGTTTTGTGCACACACACACACACACACACACACACACACACACACACACACACACACACACACACACAAACAGAGTAACATCTGATTCAGTTAAAAGCTGACTGTAGACATTCATTCTCAGTCGCGCTCTCTCCAATCAGTCCAGTTGATCAGAGAGAGAGCACAAACAGCCAGAGGGTAAAAAACTGTTGCAGAATCTGCTGGTCCTGGTACTGATGGACCTGTACCTGCGCCCTGATGGAAAAGCTCATTGCCGGGGTGGGTGGAATCACTGGAGATAAGACTTGCTCTACGTAAGAGATGCTGCTGGTACAGTGAGTCCAGGCTAGGAAGATCTCTGCCTATGATTTTTCAAGCGGTTTTGACCACCCTGCTCAGTCTGATTTTCTCTTTGGCCGTGATGGAACCATACCAAACCGTGATCGAAAAGGTGAGCACGCTCTCAATCACAGCTCGGTAAAATTGCAACATGTGGGCACCCAGGGTACGGTAGGCGGATTCGTCTGAGTTTGTAATGCACCCTTCCACTGTGGTGTCGTCTGCAAATTTCAGAACTTTAGCACTGGCATGGCATGAAGCACAGTCATAAGTAAACAGGGAGCAGAGCATAGGGGTGAGCACGCACCCCTGAGGTGTGCCCTTGGATAAAATGAGGTTGGATGACACATTTTCACCAATTTTAACGACCTGTGGTCTCATCAACAGGAAATCGAGGGTCCAGAGGCTCTGGAACTCCCGATTTGCTGGATCTTCTGGTACAGTTTGGAAGGAATAATGGTGTTAAAAGCAGAACTGTAATCAACAAATAAAATTCTGGCATAGGTGTTTGGGATTCCAAGGTGTAAAACAAAACAAACCAAGTGACACCGCATCCTCCACGGAACGTTTTTCGCGATACGCGAATTGAAAACAATCCAGCAGAGGATCGGTAAGTGTTCTCAGAACCCGCAGGACCAAGTGCTCAAGCGTCTTCATGACAACTGAAGTCAGAGCGACCGGTCTATAGGAGTCGTTTAGGGACACACTTTGGATTTTTTCGGAACAGGAATGATGGTGGACCTTTTGGAAAACTGAGGAACAGTGCACTGAGAGAGAGAGACATGTTGAAAATGTCAGTAAAGACGCCCGAGAGCTGGTCCGCACAGTTTCCGAGTAAGCGTGGAGAAATGTTATCTGGACTGGCAGCTTTCCTGCTGTCAGTAGACGCTGAAACATGCACCTGACATCGGCGTCTAGAATAATGAAAGGCAGGTTCTCCGCAGTATGACTCCTCTCCACAGAAAGAGGTGGGGTCGTATTCTTTTTGTCAAAACGACTATAAAAGTCCTTCCGAGTGTCTGGGAGAAACGCATCTGTAACATCAGCAGTCTTGGAAGCTGGTTTATAGTTTATGTCTTTGCGTCCTTGCCAGATGTCTCTAGGGTTAGTAGCTGCGATTTTCTGTTCTAGTCTGTCTCTGAAGTTGCGCTTGGCAGTGCATACCTGGCTTGTTTGTACCTTTCTATGTCATTGTCTTTGTACGCGTCATGTTTTTCCTGGAGTTTGTGTTTAATGTCTACTGTAAACCATGGCTTGTCATTAGGAAAACTCTTGCATGTCTTGGTGGGAATACAGAGGCTCTCACAGAAGGCAACGTCAGTAGTCGGTGACAGGCTCTGTGTACTCGTGAATGTCTGATGTTACCTCCTTAAACACATTGGATTTATTAAATGCTGCGTATGTATCATTTCCCTGTATATATTTTGTAATTGTAATAATTTTTGAGAAATTAGCGTGAAGGTGCTGCGTTGCTAGCACATCTGAGGTTTATTTGGCATATTAGACCAGCTGCTGACATACATTCAAGATTCTGTTTGTTTTTTCACCGGCAGCGCAGGCACGTCCTGAGAAAGTCTTGTTGCTGTCAGAACGTCACGCAATGTACAACTGTCACGGTTGGAGACCGTTTCGCGTAGTAGTAGTCGAAAGTACCATAGCACCGGTCAGGTAGGGACTAGGATTTGTTGTGAGTTGGCAGAGTCGTATGAATGTTTTGTGTGTTGCAAGCGCGGGGCACGGGAATAACACGCAGCGGTGTGGTCACGGTCGAGACTTCTCGGCATTAGTTTAGTTAGAACAAAGACGCCGCGCGATGAACACCAGTGAACTGCCGACAGAAAAGTGCAAAATTCCGTGTGGACTGAAGAAGCTTAAATAATGATATAAAGTATTGTACATGATAGTTAAGTCCGATCCATCTGTATCCTTTGTCCCCAAAGGGCCCCTCGACAATAAACGTTGTTCTGTTCTGTTAGCAGCTGTACTGACTCGGCGGGACCAGGTCGTCCGGCGTTCGCATCGAGTCTCAGAGGAGGTAAGTGCACAAGACCCTGCGTGCGTTTGTTATGTTTGTTAGAATTGTTACATGTGTACTGTGTTAGAGGTAGCGGGGGAGGGGCCGGGTAGGACGGGGTTAAGGAATGTGTTGCATAGGGGTATTGAGTGTGGATTATGTTAGGCTGATTTGGCTTATGCCGGGTTGGTTGTTGAATTGTGTGCCTTATTGGCTTAGTATGGAAGCGGAATGCTTGGGATGGTCATGGGCGATGTTGCAAGATTTGACAACACGTGTCGAGGGGTGTAGGTCAAGCGCCCGCACAGTAATTGTTACTGCTATTGTAAACCAGGCGGGGTGGGCGTTGGGAGGGGGGGGGGGGGGGTATTGGGACCCACCGGATACGTTACTTACGGCGTTGCCGTTTAGGCTCTTTTGTTTGCATTATAGTTTCGGGGCTCGGACCAGACGGAGGGCTGACCTGGGCCAAACACGCTTCGCCGGGCCAGGAACGGCGTGGGACACGCACGGTTGCCTACAGCGTCAGTAGTCACGTCCGCCGGACCACCATCGCCGACAGTCCCAAACGGAAGCGCGTTTAAAGCGAGGGGAGCCGGATGGGAAGGAAGAGCCGCCAGCGCGCATCTTCTTAAAACGGTGGTCTCACTTATTCGCTTATCCTCCTCCCACTCGCCCTGTCTGGTATAACTCTTGTATTATGAACTTTGCAGTAGACGGCGCGAGAGAGTGGTGCACGCTGAACAATCGAGTGGTGGACTGTTTAAGTCGACGGCGCCAGAGACTTGTGTAAAAATAATTATGTTGTGAGCAGGTTAGTGGACGGCGCCAGAGACGTGTGTGGATGATTATGTTGTGAACAGTTTGGTGGACAGCGCTAGAGACTTGTATTTTCCTTTCTTTTTTGTGTTTCATTGTGGTTGTTGATGTGAGTGTATCCGCCTAGTGCGAGGAATCGCTTAGCTCCTCCACTCGGCGGAAGTGTTAGGCCTGATCACAGTAGTATCGTTTTTATTTGTTTTTTCTATTTATTTATTAAGGGAAGGAGGGGGGAGGGTAGAAGGGAGGGCTGAACGAAGGGGATAGGAGACTTTGAAGGGATCTTACCATGTATTGGCGCCTTATAAATCTTCCTTATTATTATTATGTGTGTACTCGTATAAGAATCGTTTGCACTGCGTGTGCTGAGTTGCGACCCGTCTTGAAGCAAGACACTAGGGCTCTTCATCTTTCTCTCGTCTGTCATTCTACCTCTTCTTCATCTTCTTCTCGTCTATCATTCCCTATTCGTGACAACAACCAACCAATCAGCCAGCAATTAGCACACATAAATATACGATTGGTTGGTTGGATGTACACTGCTTAATGTCCTGACGCTAAGTAGTGACAGCAAAAAGAAATTATCAGGACGCGCCTGCACTGCTGGTGAAAAAAAACTAAAATATTGATGTGTGTCGCCAGAGGGTCTAACAATCATGCTACATAAACCTAGCACATGCCTGGGATGATGCACCTTACTGCTAATGTATTGTACCCTAGTTTATAAAAAAAAAGAAAGTACAAAATCATTCCAATTACCAAATTTGTACAGGGAAATAATATATAAAAATACAAACGCATAACCTACTTAGGTGCAGCAGACCATTTCGCAACCCGCACTCGATGTCGAGGACGACAGGTAGCGCAGACAGTAGGGGTAGTTTGAAAGAGGAAAATACAAATAAATGGACCAAGGGTAGACAGAAACATTATGCCCTAAAGAAGAAAAAAACACAAAGAGAAAACCCCAGTCTTTAGGGCTGACCAGGGTGATCCTGGGAACAAACAAGATGAGGATTTCATACCAAAGTCTACGGTATTGTTTGGAGCTCATAAACGTTTTTCTTTTAAGAACATTCAGAGTTCATGTTCATATTTTAAAGCGTATCATTCTGATCCATTTCCCTTCTCTCCAACCCAACCTCTGATCAAAACACACCGGCGCACACAATAAAGACGGACACGTGGTGCTTCCCGCCATTAGTACGCCGCTCTGTGGGCTGATATAGGGACAGGATTTCTGAAGAGGAAGAATAGAACGAGCAGCAACATGACGTCACTATAAGCTTCACGTCATGGCATCCCTAGTCCCAGGACGCCGCGTACACAGTGACGAATCTGATGTTAATTCAGAAACATTGTATGACTGACGCCGACAGCTGGTGCTTTGGGACAATTTAGGAACCTTGCGTAACACTGGGGCTTTGGGACAATTTAGGAACATTGCGTAACACTGGTGCTTTGGGGACAATTTAGGAATAACACTGGTGCTTTGCGACAATTTAGGAACATTGCGTAACACTGGTGCTTTGGGACAATTTAGGAACATTGCGTAACACTGGTGCTTTGCGACAATTTAGGAACATTGCGTAACACTGGTGCTTTGCGACAATTTAGTAACATTGCGTAACACTGACGTGTTTGGCGCCTTTACGTCACCGTCACTGTCTGATCCTTCTCTAGAAGTCCAGAATTCTTACTTTTTTTTCCTGCACTTTTTACGAAAAGGTTGAAAAGGTACAAAGCTGGATAACAAACGCATCCAGTGTCAGTCGACCTTCAAGCTAGCTATATCCAAAATTCTGAGTGAATAGAATGAAAATCAGTTACAGACTCGAAATTCGATTGATTGATTGATTGTACATTGCTTAACGTCCCGACAGCAACAAGGCTTTCTCAGGACGTGCCTGCACTGCTTGTGAAAAAAAACTAAACAGAAAATTGAATGTATGTCGCCAGCCGGTCAAATACATTAAATAAACCTAACACATGGGGCCTAAATAAAGCTAAGACCATTTAGCAACACACATCCAATATCAAGAGCTACAGGCAGTGCAGAGAGAGAGAACAATAGAGTCCCGATAGACAATGAATTCAATAGAGCCGCATCAGTCATTAATTTACATCATTTTTTAATATCAAAATGTTGACCCCAATTTTACCCCCGTTAATTCTGAATCAACCCTTTGATTTTAAAAAACTGACAAGCATGACTGATGCGGCTCTATTGATCTGATTATCTATCGGGACTCTATTGTTCTCTCTCTATAACTATTGTCTCTGTCAACACCTAATGACCTTAATTAATTACTAATTACGGTCATTAACTTTTACATGACCGTTTCTCTCAATACTGCCAGAGTCGATTTCCGAAAAACTCACATGTTATGTCCCACACATATCATTTCAGTTCACGCATGACAAGACTCAATGCCAAACCCTCTTTCAATGAGTTGGGTAAAAGCTTTCACAGCGCCATTCACACGTCACGCGTCAAAAGGCCTATAGAATTGTGTTGTGCAGGGGGGGACCGCTCAGTGCAAACACTTGGCTCTGTATATACAATTGGCTCTGTTTAAGCACAACTCTGAAACATAACAGTCAAATATACGTGCACACGCACAAGCACAGACACGCCAGTTGCAAACCAAGATAATTCAAGGGCAGTGCCAGATTGTCATACAAGTTATATACACAGGCATACATACACACACACACATACCAACACATAAACACACGCACATGCACACGCACGTACGTACATACATATATACATACTAACATAAAACATGTATAAACAAAAACATTAAGTGCAAACCTTGCAACACAGGTACACATCATTTTCACAAGGGTAATATCCCATGACAATCACACGCCTGACAGAGCTGGTAGACCATGTCTGCCACACACACTCAGTATGCTGTTGTGGTCTATACAATTTCAGCTATGTTACACATGGGCCCTTGCATGCGTGGTGTATACAGTGAGTCATAAACACCTGTCTATCTGCACCGAGATTTTTCTTCCGGGTGCATACGCGAGCCATTGAAACCCACCAGCCCATGAAAGGATAATAACTCTTATTGAATTTCACGCCCTGTTCGGTTAGACGGTGTACATGACTGTAAAAGCTGAAAAGAGACGCACCTCAGAAAATCATACCTTGCTTTATACACCCGACTGAGTACATATACAACAGATCCTCAAGACACCCCCCCCCCCACCCCCCACCCCCCACCCCCCACCCACCCCCCCCCCCACACACACACACACACACACACACGCACACACAGACAACACAGACACGCATACACAACTTGGTATGACAGAGCTGACGTCATACATCTCAACCGGCTAATAGTCCAATGAATAAATTATAAAAAAAACAACCGGTCACTTTCAAACACTAACCGGCAAGAATAAGTCCGATCCGGCAAAACCTGATCCTAAAATCGATCTTGGTCTTTCCAAAATGTTATGTCTAAATGCGGAACAAGCCTGACGAGTCTTAACGCTACCCGACCAGACTTGTTGAGCAAGTTTTGTGAGCTGGGGGTTTCTGTATGTGTGTTGTTGATTTTCAGTTGCGGCGAGAAGTTACAAGAGCCCTCAGTCACACGCACACGCACACACGCACGCACACACACACGCGCGCACACACGCACATATGTACACACACGCATGTACAGACACACGGAAATACCTCGGACACACACAATAGCTCTCTCTCTTTCCACCTCACACAGAGAGAGGCCCGTCATAAAGACAGTAATCATAATACCTTTTACCCTTGCTGGTTTAGGTCTGTGCTTATGTCAACTGACAAACACTAGTAAATCTCTGCCCTTAACGCCACACACCACATGTCACAGTTGAGGTAAGGGACATATCTTTTTAAATGCAGCACGCTTATAGCTGAGAGGTGTCAGCTTAATACATCCCGTCGTCAACAAGTCATGCATTTGTGGAGTGACGCATGCGGGTAAAACCACCTGTGGCTGAGACTTGAGAGCCCTCATACAAATCACTCAAGTACACAATCCACGCTAGTTAGCCTCAGGCTTTAAGAAAAAAGCCATTTATACCATTATTTCTGAGTCAATACCCTAAAAACATGGCTATAGAAACATTGTTAGCGAGTGTGTTCATGTACTTGAAAAAACATTTTTAAGCAGGTGTTAAAGTGACAAAAAGTAATTACAAAATAATGTTTAATTTGGTTTTATAAAAAAACAAATCACTCATTGTTTTAACAAAATCAAATAACAACATTTTTATTCTATTATCTATTGTAATTATTTGCACAATTTGTTATTTAATTTTGACAAAAAATGTACTTTAGTCAAGAATTAAAGCATAATTTAATAGAGCAAGGGAAGTCACTTTTTTGTCTTGCTGAAATTTTTACAAAATTACTTCCCTTGTATTAACTTGTACTCAGAAAATTTTGTTATTGAACAGGAATGATTTCTTCCTTTTCTGGTGCTCAAGTCATGGGTAAAATTAACAAGTTACTATCTATGTTACTGCCTAGATGTTTCATTTGGCTCTCACTTGACCAGGGTGTGTGATTTTTAATTTACTGCAAAGCCAATAATCTCCAATACTGTGTCAGGTATGCTTGCTTAAAAAGACAGGGTTATTGAACATGACACCACAATTGAAATCTGTGAAACATGTCATTTATAAGCCCACTGAGAGAGACACAATATTGGTCTGGGGTAAACTCAAAAACTATTGGCTACATTTTGCTGAATGGTACAAACGTATAAAGTTACTATTAATGTACTTCCTAGGAAACATGATTTTGCTTGATAACAATTTTTGTTTTTTGTTTTTAATTTTTTTAATTACATTATAAATGAACCAAGACGAACTCCTTCTATTAAATGATATCAATGCTGTAGAGAACAAAGACTTAGACTCAAAAAAACAGCGGCTTTTGTCTGTGATTGTCTCAGGCAAATCAAAGGCTTATCTGGGTAGACAATACATGACAGAGGATATTGAATCTCTAAGCTCTGACGAGCTAATCAAGCTTCATTCTAAATATGAAAACCACATTGCCTCACTAATGACACGTGATTTGAGTCGATCTCTTGTATGCCTATACACAAAAGCAGTGAGTCACTTTCTACCTGTGGATAGTGACAGTCTTTCACACGACCTTGAAAGCAATCCTATTGTTTCAAGTTCAATTGGTAAATTAGCATGTGTAATGTTTTACAAGTTTGGAAATTACCTTGCTCCTGTCGTAACATTACTAGTTACCGGGAGCCTTATTGATTTCTCAAAAATAAATTTTACTGCAGAAGAAAATGGACGAAACCCAGATGACTCTACAACCGAACCCCGACCCTGTTTTGACACAGGTTCAAACTGTGACTAAGGCTAAAAGTCCAGGGAGGGTTGAGGCTGGAAAGAGAGTAGCTGCATTGAACAAACAAAGAAAGTTAGAACTACTGCAAAAGGTACATGTAACTGACCCACAGTCAATAACATCATTGGTGTCACTACCGTCAGGACAGCCAGGTCCGTCACACCCTCATCAAAGTGAGAGACAAACAACTAAGTCTGACCCCCGCCCTGACCCTGACCCCGAACCTCAATCAACAAAATATATAATTGCCGGATTTGTTGTCGGTTTTGGTTACGTAGGTTATCAATTATACAAAAAATACAAACCACAGACTCGTACAGTGACCAAAAAATCAGACACTCCAAAAACAAAACCAGAAGTCGCCACATTACCAGTAACATCCAAAGCCGTTGACCCATTTTATATGCAGTAAATAAAAATATTATTTTAATTTTTCTTGCCTTAGAAAATGAATGACTCAAAGAACATGATGAACCTTGTGTATCACTCTGCCGTAATCAGTGGATTAGCAGTAGCTTATTCTATGCTGGGGAAAAGTCTACTCAAAATGAAATCAGCAGACTTGAGTAGACTTGATTTCGAAGACAGTGCTAAGCTAATTGTAGTTGTCACAGCGTCTATTGCGACAAAAGATTTTCTTGTCAAACAAGGAATTATTCCCGAAAATGTTTCTATGTAAATAAAAATAATATGGCGACGATAGCTATTATGATAGGAGGAGCGATGGTTAACGCTCTGGCATTTAGTGGCTCTAATTATCTCTTTTCAAAAATGGGTAGAGAAGAATCTGCTCTGGAGATGAGACGACACAATGAGGCGTCAGAAAAATTAGCACAAGCTCAACAAGAATATGAAAAGAATAGAATTGAAAAACTTGATTTCATCAATGAAAAACTCAGGCTTGAAGGCCACGCACAACATACGTTTTCAAATACAGACGAAGCAATCAGGGAATACTATCTTGTCACAGGTGAAGACATGACTATCCCGAAACCAAAACTAAGTGACTATTACAAACCAAGCACACAACAAAGAAACGGGGAGATAATCTTTGTTCTAGTGGGAATGACATTTGTTTATTTTACAGGAGTTTTCATTGCTAGAAAAAATGGCAGCCGAAAATAAACTATCGAAAATATATTACTCTCCATCAGGCTATTGGAAAGGAGCAACAGCTATTCAGAAATTACATGCCGCTGTGGGCGGAGATATATCACTCAATCAAGTCAAGCAATGGTTACAGAGACAAGCAATTTGGCAGATATATCTTCCTGCTCCAAGAAAGATAACGAGGCCCCATTTTGAGAACACAACACCTAATGACACACACCAAATGGACCTCCTGTTCTTACCCCATGACACAATAAGAAAGAAACGATACAAGTATGCATTAACTGTTGTAGACATTGCTTCAAGGTATAAAGACGCTGAACCCATATCTGACAAAACAGCCAGTACAGTTGCTACTGCTTTATCAAAAATATATGGTCGAGGCCCTTTAAGATACCCCAGACTAGTGCAGGTTGATGATGGATCAGAATTCAAAGGTGCTGTTAATCAGTTATTTGCGAAGCATGGCGTACTGGTCAGACGTGGTATTCCAGGCGTGCACAGATCACAGGCAATTGTAGAAAATTTCAATAAACAGTTGTCAGAAAGACTTTTCAGTTACCAGTATTCTAAGGAACTCATGCATGACACCCGGAACACTGAGTGGGTTAAGAGATTACCACATGTGATAAAAGCAATGAACAATGAAGGACATCCTAAGCCTGCTGATGCTATTAAATTGAAAACAATTACAGAGCCAAAAACAGGACCAACCCTGGCACCAGACACAAGTTTATTTACTAAACAGGTGAGATATTTATATCAGCCAGGGGAGGCTGAGAACGACGACAGACGCAGGGCAACAGACCCCATCTGGTCAACGTCTGTACACAATATAAAAAAAATAATTCCCGGCGCAGACGCAACAATATATTACCTGTATGACCCTGCACCCCAGAGGGCATTTGTCAGAGAAGAATTACAGATTATTCCCCCAGACACCGTTACTCATTTCAGTAACTAAGTCGTCAATTAATTCATCAACCAGTTCATCGCAAATGTCTTCAGATAACTTGAGCCTGTAATGACCTGGTGCATAAGCTTTCTCTTTACTATGAAACACTCGTTTTGTGTCCCCAACTGCAAGTGACTTTTTGTGCGTTTGAATTATTTCAAGATTATGTTTATTTGATCTCAGTGACTTGTTTGGATAATCAGGCATTAATGCACCATCTAACACTTGCTTGTAATGTTCATGACGTATGTCTTTATTTTTTATCGCTGTTTTCTTGATACCTTTGGCTTTTGACTGACTACCTTTCTGGTGCAGTATAGAATACATTTTGGATCTCAGTCCAACATACTCAACTATAGGCACACCATTCAGTTCATCCTTAAACTTACCAGGCACTTTCTTGTTTTGTGTGCTAAACAGCGGGTGATCTTTAGGATAGTCAGACGTGTCATACATGTGTAGTTCTGTTTTCATGTCTTCATAAAAGTCTTCAGTACACACATCAATGATCATAGAGTCAGTGTCAGTGTATAACAGACGGCACTCAGGATACTTCGGTTTGAAGTAATCATAATAAAATTCAAGCATCAACAGTTTTGACAACTCCAGAATTGCCATACCAATGAATACTGGCTTGTCCAGTTTAACAATCTTTTTTTTGAGTGACACTGCATACAATGATGAATGAAACTCTTTATACCCTGTGTACTGAGGCTTACCTGTGAGTTTAATTGCGCCCAATTCAGTTGTGACCAGTCTCACATCTTTTCTGTGATGAGGATTTTCCATTGTCTTGCCAAAACAGGCATTGTTCATAAGCTTAAAGAAGTCTTTGTCAAATGCAGTGTTGCCGTCTCTGGCACGCAATGTTGTGTTCTTCATTATGTAATCTTTCATAAAAGCAATTTGGTCAAATTGAATTCCTCTGTGAACTTTCTTTAGTACTAACCCGTGTCTGATGTAAAACTGCAACAAGCGGTAGTGACAAACGTAATTGAATTTGTCATTCAAATTTGGCACAAGTTTAGTGTCTTCTTTTTTTCCTGTCATACTCATTTTCTCAACAGCTAAGGGATAATCATTGTGGTAATCATGTAGATGATGTGGGTACTCCAGGTCGACTTCAAAGATCCAACCCTTCGCGTCGTTTCGGTCAAGATTCATAATATTGTTTGTTAACCCTGACTCTGTTACGTCGTACTGTGACAAATCATACAGACAAAAGTTTTTCAAGGGCAATAATTCACACATTGCCCAGCCATACAAATTGTTAGCGTCAAGGTACGTAATGAATGACCTTGACCCCGGGCTTGAGGGGTCAAAACCCTGGCCAAGGTCACCATAACCGTCCAGATATTTATTGTTGGCTCTGGCGTAGTTATTTGCTGCAATACTAATGCCTCCTCTCAATCCACGTTCTACCATTTCACCCATCGTACGATCAGACAACAGGTCTATAGATATCTTACTGGATTTCAAAAATGCATCCCATGTCATGCCAGGACTAGTTATGTAACAAGCAGGGTCAAGTTTGTAGTGCAACAAACCCTTCTCACGGTAACTTTCAAATACGTCTGCTAGCAAACAAACGTCTGCTTTCAAGTACTGGTCATGGTAATCACCAATTGTCTGACATCCCAACTTCCCCCACGCATCAAGTGCATGTTGATATTCAGAGTCAGAAATACCTTTTCCAGTTAGTGTAGAATAAAATTTCTCTTTTGGTGGCAGTCTTGTTTCCTCAAACACAACCCAGTGATCAATGTACTCATACGGATACACACCTTTCTTAATCAAGTCTGGCTCAAAATATTTACTTGTTATTGGATACTCAGTCAGCCCTTCTGCCAGACTAGCCAACCCTAAAGACAAATGTTGCATGGAGTCATAAAATGCTAATTTATCTAACCTAAAAGTCAAGTATTTCTCAGTTGTCTGGGCAATACAACTTATGTTTTTGTACGACTCGTCTACAGCCTGCATGATAATGTGTGAATCATATCCTTTGAGATTGTGGAAAAAGATTGGCAGTTTGTATGTCTTGGGATCTGTTTTTAATAATAAGTTACAATTGTTATGTGCAGCACCTCTGTAACGTCCAGTTATGTGATCGTGGTCACGAACTTTATCACCCTGGAGGGGTTGTTCACAAATCCAACACGTCTCAGCTGTATCAAATTTCAGTTTGTCTTCTTCTGTCATCACCAAAGGCATCTGGCATGTTGTGAGATATTGTACTACCTGACTGTACAGTTGTCTCATTTCTGTTAAAAACAGACATGCTGCATTTTCACCCCTGTAAATAACAGGTTCTGTATGCACACCGTCTGACCTAACAATAATGTATCCAAAAGAACACACCACTTGGTCACTCAACTTTATAGTCTTTGGTAATGACTCTGGAACAGGACCCTCATATGGTACAACCAATGATTCAAAATCAGCGTACACTACAAACGGCAACTTTTGCTGATTCCCATAGTTCTTAAAATACACTTGACTACCAGGCTCTGGATACTTAAGTACAGTTTGAATGTCATCAGCTGACCTACAATGCAGGACGTGTTTATGTGCCACTGCAATAGAGGAAAACCTCTGTAAACATCTATTACAAAATTCCTGTTTGCCCTTGTGTTTTGTTGTATGATTATGAATTAGACGTGACATATTCCTAATAATTGTGTAGTGAAAGTTATTGTCATCTCCGATTAGCAACATGTCAACATGCTTATTTTCTGACTGACCATAGGTTGGTGCCAGTGCTGATACTCTAATGGGTTGTAACTTGTCAACAGACACATTATCCCACACAAACACATTTACAGATATGCCAGGATTTAATTTTTCAAACAAGTCTATGTCCTCTATTTTAACAGGGAACTCAATGCCACTAAAATCAAGTTCGTTTACAAATTTGATGTAGTTAGATACACGTTCAGGTTTTATTTTTACAAAGTGTAGTTTAGCAAGCACACACCACATGAAACAATAGTTGTCATTGTTCTGTATGTTGACGACAGCCTTTTTGTTTACTACTTCTGTTGGCAGTGGTAACCATGCTTTACCTAATATGGGATGATACCTAGACTGCTTTAGTTGCAGTTCATATACATGTCCTTCGTGCCAACCAGACCCCTTCATTCTTGCACTGTCAATTGCCTGTAGAAAGTCTGGTAATAGTCTGTCTCTAAACACGTTCTCCAATTCTCTTCTTGTGTTAACAGTGTGTTGTCTTGTTGATATGTACGAAACAATCACCTCACCGTCCACTCTAGTGAATTCTATTTTCGCAACAACCTGAATCTTCACACTGCCTGTCAGAAGATTTTGTTGTATGACAGAAAAAGAGTTTTCTATTGATTCGTAAACATTATTAGTATTGGATATGGGTAAGTTTGTTGTGTGAAACACGTTTCTTAAACCAGATGAGCCAGGGTTTGATGGGCCAGGGCTTTGTGAATTGTCCGTCATTTTTATTTGACCGACAAAATAATAAATAAAAAATATTAACGTTAACTCTGCTGGCTCACCTTGTGTAATACCACTTTATTAACTGTAACACTGTCAATATAAACATTTAGTTTGCGCAGTTGTTTAAATATGCTATAACAAACTTCCCCTAACCAACCATAGTTGGTATCATCAACTTTAAAAGTAGGTGTCTTTAAATCAACTGTCATGCACTCCACATCTGGATGCTCATCGACGTAATCTAAAGTCACACTATATGTAACATATATTTCTGATGGTGCTGAAAGGCTTATGTAAGTCTGTTTGGGTGTTATTAAGTCAGTAAAGTGCATAACATCTTTGAAAAGGTGTGTGAGATCAAGCACTTGTATGATTTGTCCGTCTGTCATTTTTATTGGACAAACAAAAGAATAAATTAATTTACATCAATTTACTAACCCATACCCTGTGGGCTGATCTGTCTTTAAAATGAGCTTCAGATGCTTAGTTGATTTCAGTTTATTTTTTACATCATCTCGTTCATGCTTATTTGGGATGACATCATTCTCTCTGAGACAGTCTTCGAAGCTGTCACGATCCTTACAGTAAAACAAACAGATAAACTTTAACTGTTCTCGAAAATCTTTCAGTACAGCATTATATTTTTGAGTGAGAATCCATACACTGACATTTGCGTGTCTGCCACTGAAGGCAAGTTCTGCTAGAGTGTTTCTCTTCTTGACAATGTCTTTCTCTGCAGAACAGTCATCAACAATAAACAAGGTTGGCTGTCCTTCAAATTGCTTGTAAAAATATTGTAGGTAGTCATTCAGTTTTTTCTCAGGGTCAACTAAGTATATGTTGTTGTCAGTCCAAATGAATAAACGGTTGTGATAAGCTTTGTTGTGTTTGATTGTAGGACAAAATATTACAATGTTTTCAAAGTGGTGGATGTATCTTGTTTGTAATAGGTTAAGAACAAATTCAGTTTTCCCACACCCTGTGGCGCCACAAAACAATCCACAGTGCGGGTCGAGTGTCATTAAGCTCAGGTTCATTTTAATACACAATATAATTTTAATATATGTGTCCACTTAGTCTGCTTTCTGCAATATTGAGTTGTGCGTCATATATCAGGTACAAATATATGTTAATGGCTGCAGCAGTTTCAACCTTCTTTTGTATCTGAATTGTAATCCCATCACTACCATTCTCGACAGTTCGTCCTGACCCATGAAGATAATCGTCATCTGTACTACGAAGGTCTAGCCACAGTGCATACTTGTTTGTCAGGTATTGCCCGATCCTAACATCATACAGATGTAGATCTTTGCATGCAATGTTTGCAGGTTTATCTCTAATCCTTCCACCCGCAAAATACTTTGTGGTTTCGTCATAGTGTTGATAAGGTAACATTCCTGAAGCGTACACTTGATTAGGGCGGCCTTCGATTGTACAGGACAAATGTGTAATCTTAGGATTGTAGAATTTTTCTGAATCTCTTTTGTATGGACTCACCGGTTCAACAAACAACATAAGAATACCTTTCAGTGACCTGGCAGGCGTGTTCAAGTTTATGTTCCACATTGGGTCGCTTTTGTCTTTGGGTATTAAACTATTAGAGCGCCACGCGTTAGCTTCTACGGTGATCTTTGGTTTATGATAAAAGCCAGTTATGTAAACAAAGTGTAATCAATTAATATGAACATCATAGATATTGAAACCGCATTGTTGACACATTGAGCGCATGTTCAACGTATTCGAAATTAATGCAAACCAGTGAACTCTTTTCAGCTCACGCGTAGGAATAATAGGCTAACGCGGATTCGTCTGCAGCGCAAACAAGTCATCTCGGACTCATTGTCGACAGCCTACGCAGTACTATTAACCAATCAGAAAATTTTGCACGGAGTTGCTGCGAGGCAGTCATCATGGCTGCGCCTTGTGCAATTCACTTTCAAAACATAGATTTGGATGAAATTACTAAGCCTTTTAGCGATATTACGTGGGCTAGAGTTATAGAATTTTCCAGGGAATGGATAACTATAGACTGTGACTGTGAGGAACAGAATGTTTGTAAGGATTTTCTGAATTGGATTGAGCTAGGACACGGTGCATTAGATTCTAACTTCCACAGGTTTTGCTATCAACGCTTAACCAACAAAATGAAACTTGAGCGAGTGAGCAAGAAACGTGCTTCTTCATCTTCACCAGGAACAAGTTCTACAGCAAAGCAAAGGAGAATAATTACAAGAGGTAGTTCTGACTTTAACTTTGCGCAGACTCCACGCACAAATACGAATGTATTACCGGCTGTGTGTATTATCTGTCAGCGTAACAGAAGCAAACGGAGTACAAGTGGGGCGTGGATCAGAGAGAAGCTTGTGACGTGTGAAACCGATGGACACAAATTACTGAAGAAAATCAATGAAAACCAGGATGAAAAAATTCTTCATCACATAAGGACAGTAGGAGATCTTGTTTCTGCCGAGGTGTGTTACCACAAGAGTTGCTACAGTAAATACACTCGAGACAAGAAAAGTTCTACCAAGTCAGGTGAAGAAGACGCAGCTGACCTTGTATTTGAAGATTTCTGCACAGAAGTAATTGCCGGTAAACTGTACAATGACCAAGATGCACTGTCTGTGAATGAACTGTATGAACTGTACCACTCAATAGCATATGAAAAGTACAATACAACACTGCCTACCAGCAAGCAGACTCTGAGAACCAAACTTGTAACTCGGTTTCCAGGATTGAAATTCCTCAAGCAGAACCAAAGGAACAAAAGTCACCTTGTTTACTTTGAAGAGACAGCACTCACAAAGAGCACACCATATGATGACAGTGACGACAGTGAATTATTTGAACCAGACCCGGATTGTGCAGCTGAAGTCTGTGCTGACCATGCCCGAAAAGATATATACATTACAGGACTATTTCTTAAGAATGTGCTCAGAGAGCATTCCTTCAGTCTATCAGAGACCTGGCCACCCTACGCAACAGACCTTTCTGAAGACACCGCTCAACAGTCTGTGCCAGCTGACCTATTCAACTTGTTGGCTTACATCACAGGACTTGCGACTGAACCAGCATGCGAGGGCAAAGCTGAGATTGGAGATGCATCTCTTGCTAAAAAGCTTCTCTCTATTTGCCAAGATGTTGTGTTCCTTGCATCAAAAGGAAAAACGCCTACCCCTAAGCATGTTGCACTCGCCATGATGGTTAGGCACTGGACTGGGTCAGCAAGACTCATTGAACTTCTCAATGGTTTAGGTCATACAGTGTCAAACAGTTATGTGCTGGACCATGACACCTCGTTGGCCAACAAGCAACTTGAACGTGGTTCTTTGACACCTGCAGGTTTCAACAAGAACACTTTCACAAACCTGGTGTTCGACAACAGTGACTTTCAAGAAGAGACACTGTCCGGAAAAGGAACTACGCACTGCACTTCAGGTAAAAATGTAGATTATATACTGTTTGTAAAAATGTATGTATATATATATATATATATATATATATATATATATATATATATATATATATATATATATATATATATATATATATATATATATATATATATGTGACCCGCCACCACGAAATGAGTCGTAATGTCCCTGACCCGATTTCCCGCTATGGGTGAAAATTGTCGGGTGGCGTGGTCGGGTACATGTGTGGGGTCCCCAGTTTCTATAAACCATAACTCAGTGACCAATCGTCTGATTCACATGTTATTGGCACTGTTGAAAAGGGTTTTCTTTCTAGTTTCTGCTGATATCAATATCTCAAAATGTCCAAAAAGTGACTTAAGACTCATTTTGAAAATTGTCGGGTGGCGTGGTCGGGTACATGTGTGGGGACCCCAGTTTCTATAAACCATAACTCAGTAACCAATCGTCTGATTCAAATGTTATTGGCACCATTGAAAAGGGTTTTCTTTCTAGTTTCTGCTGATATCGATATCGCAAAATGTCCAAAAGGTGACTTAAGACTCATTTTGTGGTGGCGGGTCACATATAATGTTTGTAAAAATGATGATATATATATGTAAGTGACAGTGGAGCTCTTTTAACATAAAATCATTGGGGACATTTTATTTTGTGCCGAGTGCTTTTTGTGTGTGTGTGTTTTACTTTTAACCATAATAATGAATGGGGAAAAAAACCCCAGTTGAGGCTAGAATTTTACTTTATAAGTTCTTGTGCAAAGTAAACTCCACTGTCTAATGTTTTTCCAATATGTTCCCTTCATCAGTTTAGGTCTATTAATATTACTTATAACTATTGTTTAAAAAAAAGGTATCTAAGCAAAACATTTCTTTATTTAAACTTTGGAAGGGTGTTTTTATAATAGGTTACGGCTCCTTTTTTTTTTATATACTTATTCTTTTATGTCAAATTGTAATTGATATTATGGATGACTGTAAATGTAATTGATACTGAATCATGTAGCTTTGTTTTTAATTATTTGATGCTAATATTTCTTTTTATCATGTCTCCCTACTCAAGAGCTGTAGTGTTACAAGAATAAACTAAGTCTTTTGAAACTGTCAGGTATCATTATTCAACGTCAAGAGGTTGCCGAGACACTTATGTCAGTGTCAAGGGCTGGCTTAACTGGGCGAGACAAACCCGAACCATCTCGGCGAGACACCCGAGACAGTCAATGCGAGATACCCGTTCCACCCGTTTATTAGGTTCGGCGAACTCTCCGAGACAAAATCAGACGTGCCGAACCTAATAAACGGGTGGAACGGGTATCTCGCATTGACTGTCTCGGGTGTCTCGCCGAGACATGGTTCGGGTTTGTCTCGCCCAGTTAAGCCAGCCCTTCAGGGATCAACACTGACACCTCTCTCACTAATGCCAGTGATGGGAAGAAGACTGCAAAGCCAAGGGGCACCAAGATAGCCACACCTGACTGCAACCTCCCTCTGTGCGTTCAACCAAAAAGGAAAGGCCCAGCTACCCCAGCCCACATCATTGATACTTCTGCAGAAAATCGGAAGATCATTATGGTGAGTTTAAGTTATGTAATGAACTGACTCTCTATTTCTTATGTAACACAACATGCTCTCCTGATAATAACATGAAATGAAGTATGTGTAAGACAGTCACTGTCAGTCAGTCCATCTCGCTCTTCCTCTCTCTTTTCCCCTCTCTCTCATTCATTCTCTCTCTCTCTCTCTCTCTCTCTCTCTCAAGTGAATTTTACCACCAAGTTATTATTGCTTGGGCAGTTAGTTTTGTGTGATATATTATTAGTGGAATATTATAAACACTTAACACGCTTTCTACATGATGTTCAGTTAAAGATACAAGTACTGCGGTTTTTATTGGTAATATATATATGTAATATGCTATATAATTGTTGTGCTGCAGGCTCCAGCGATGACTCTTGACCAGCTGTTCTGCCTAACCAAGCTTCCTGAGGTGCAAGGTCGTACCTTGCCAAGTTGGACTGGCTTCAACGTTGCTCTCCAGGAAGGTCAAGCAGATGCTGGCCTTGATTTGTCAGACACCGACTATGACGCTGACAGTGACACTGACATTGAGTGAATGATGCGATGTTCAGTCAGAGATTTGTGAGAAGCCATCAGTGGTATTCTTTGAAAATTGTATAAGGTGCATCTTCTCATCACCATCAATAAGACATTATTTCATGGTCCACTAGTGACAGAGTGAACAATTGGATACTATTTTTGCTGGATATCAATTATTATACATTCAGACAAAGGGATCCCTCACCCTCAATATCATGCAAAGAAGGTAAGAGCGGCTTGTATTCTTAATTTTTTTCAAGATCTCTCTGTGAATTACTGAATATCAGGTTTGTGCTGCGCAGCATTCTGGTTTGGTTCAGCATACTATAAGTCATATGACCGATTGAACAAGAAATAGATCGGTCATTTTGAATGTCTATCAGTCTCCGTTTTTCAAACGTGGGGGTGGGTACAGTCATTTTCCACGCTCGCCTAACAGCACCAGTTCCTCCGTTTTTCTAACAGTGGGGAGGGGAGGTGGGGGGGAGAGGGGGGGGGGGGGGCGAAGGCGAGGCTAAATACGCCTCTCTTCTTCCTACTGGAAAAAAAAAAACCTGCTTACTATGACCGACTCGTCCCAAAAACAATCGGTCCCATGACCGACCACCTCTGAAGTCTATCGGTCATTTCAAGATTTTATGCGTCAATGACCGATGACCGACGTCAAACCTGAACGCTGGCCTGTGTGTCTGTAAATAGCAATGAGTGACTGATAAGTCGCCGCCACTTTATAAATACCCTTTCTGAATTGATTTACGTTAAATATAATGTTTGGTTTTACTTTGTATTTTTCTTACTGAGCGGAATTATATTGGACTTGCTGTATACTAGTTAAGGGCACAGAGTAGTGTTACTAACACTGTTAGTCATTGACTATATATATTCAAAGCTATATCTTTAGTGGTACATGAATGTGTACATGATATGGTATTGCATTGAGAAAGATGTGGATTATGTGTACATGAACGTTAGAGTATGAGAATGTGTCAAGCGCAAAGAGCATGGTTTTTCAAGTTTGATGTTGCGCTATATAAATGTTCGTTTATTATTATTATTATTATTATTATTATTATTATTATTGACTGTCATTGTCATGGACTTCCTTCTGCAGATCCCCGGTACTGGTTTTATTTGTCTTCCTGTACACACTAGTGAAAAGAAATTCTGTTGTCTGAGAAACAGGATAGAGTTGTCTGCTGTTTTGGGATCGGCACGGGGGGGGTGGGGGGGGGGGGGGTGGGAATTGTATGCTTCATCAGTTAGGTTTACTACTTGCTGCAAATTATACATGAATGCAAAATTATTATTAATATTTTTTTTGTGGTTTTTGTTTTGTTTTGTGTTCTTTAGTTGACTTCTGAATGTAGTCTATTTGGCCCAAAGTGGGAATAATTTCAACGCGTAATTACAATAACAAGGATATGGTGTACAAGTGGCAACAATTGAGTTTATGGCTGTCCTACCTTAGTACTATCATCCAGTGCAGTCAGATTTTAGCTGGCTCATACAATGCACGGAAATTATTTTCTGGGCCCTTTAGAGACGAACGAGTTATGGTCTAGAGCGCCACGCGTTAGCTTCTACGGTGATCTTTGGTTTATGATAAAAGCCAGTTATGTAAACAAAGTGTAATCAATTAATATGAACATCATAGATATTGAAACCGCATTGTTGACACATTGAGCGCATGTTCAACGTATTCGAAATTAATGCAAACCAGTGAACTCTTTTCAGCTCACGCGTAGGAATAATAGGCTAACGCGGATTCGTCTGCAGCGCAAACAAGTCATCTCGGACTCATTGTCGACAGCCTACGCAGTACTATTAACCAATCAGAAAATTTTGCACGGAGTTGCTGCGAGGCAGTCATCATGGCTGCGCCTTGTGCAATTCACTTTCAAAACATAGATTTGGATGAAATTACTAAGCCTTTTAGCGATATTACGTGGGCTAGAGTTATAGAATTTTCCAGGGAATGGATAACTATAGACTGTGACTGTGAGGAACAGAATGTTTGTAAGGATTTTCTGAATTGGATTGAGCTAGGACACGGTGCATTAGATTCTAACTTCCACAGGTTTTGCTATCAACGCTTAACCAACAAAATGAAACTTGAGCGAGTGAGCAAGAAACGTGCTTCTTCATCTTCACCAGGAACAAGTTCTACAGCAAAGCAAAGGAGAATAATTACAAGAGGTAGTTCTGACTTTAACTTTGCGCAGACTCCACGCACAAATACGAATGTATTACCGGCTGTGTGTATTATCTGTCAGCGTAACAGAAGCAAACGGAGTACAAGTGGGGCGTGGATCAGAGAGAAGCTTGTGACGTGTGAAACCGATGGACACAAATTACTGAAGAAAATCAATGAAAACCAGGATGAAAAAATTCTTCATCACATAAGGACAGTAGGAGATCTTGTTTCTGCCGAGGTGTGTTACCACAAGAGTTGCTACAGTAAATACACTCGAGACAAGAAAAGTTCTACCAAGTCAGGTGAAGAAGACACAGCTGACCTTGTATTTGAAGATTTCTGCACAGAAGTAATTGCCGGTAAACTGTACAATGACCAAGATGCACTGTCTGTGAATGAACTGTATGAACTGTACCACTCAATAGCATATGAAAAGTACAATACAACACTGCCTACCAGCAAGCAGACTCTGAGAACCAAACTTGTAACTCGGTTTCCAGGATTGAAATTCCTCAAGCAGAACCAAAGGAACAAAAGTCACCTTGTTTACTTTGAAGAGACAGCACTCACAAAGAGCACACCATATGATGACAGTGACGACAGTGAATTATTTGAACCAGACCCGGATTGTGCAGCTGAAGTCTGTGCTGACCATGCCCGAAAAGATATATACATTACAGGACTATTTCTTAAGAATGTGCTCAGAGAGCATTCCTTCAGTCTATCAGAGACCTGGCCACCCTACGCAACAGACCTTTCTGAAGACACCGCTCAACAGTCTGTGCCAGCTGACCTATTCAACTTGTTGGCTTACATCACAGGACTTGCGACTGAACCAGCATGCGAGGGCAAAGCTGAGATTGGAGATGCATCTCTTGCTAAAAAGCTTCTCTCTATTTGCCAAGATGTTGTGTTCCTTGCATCAAAAGGAAAAACGCCTACCCCTAAGCATGTTGCACTCGCCATGATGGTTAGGCACTGGACTGGGTCAGCAAGACTCATTGAACTTCTCAATGGTTTAGGTCATACAGTGTCAAACAGTTATGTGCTGGACCATGACACCTCATTGGCCAACAAGCAACTTGAACGTGGTTCTTTGACACCTGCAGGTTTCAACAAGAACACTTTCACAAACCTGGTGTTCGACAACAGTGACTTTCAAGAAGAGACACTGTCCGGAAAAGGAACTACGCACTGCACTTCAGGTAAAAATGTAGATTATATACTGTTTGTAAAAATGTATGTATATATATATATATATATATATATATATATATATATATTATATATATATATATATATATATATATATATATATAATGTTTGTAAAAATGATGATATATATATGTAAGTGACAGTGGAGCTCTTTTAACATAAAATCATTGGGGACATTTTATTTTGTGCCGAGTGCTTTTTGTGTGTGTGTGTTTTACTTTTAACCATAATAATGAATGGGGAAAAAAAAACCCAGTTGAGGCTAGAATTTTACTTTATAAGTTCTTGTGCAAAGTAAACTCCACTGTCTAATGTTTTTCCAATATGTTCCCTTTATCAGTTTAGGTCTATTAATATTACTTATAACTATTGTTTAAAAAAAAGGTATCTAAGCAAAACATTTCTTTATTTAAACTTTGGAAGGGTGTTTTTATAATAGGTTACGGCTCCTTTTTTTTTTATATACTTATTCTTTTATGTCAAATTGTAATTGATATTATGGATGACTGTAAATGTAATTGATACTGAATCATGTAGCTTTGTTTTTAATTATTTGATGCTAATATTTCTTTTTATCATGTCTCCCTACTCAAGAGCTGTAGTGTTACAAGAATAAACTAAGTCTTTTGAAACTGTCAGGTATCATTATTCAACGTCAAGAGGTTGCCGAGACACTTATGTCAGTGTCAAGGGCTGGCTTAACTGGGCGAGACAAACCCGAACCATCTCGGCGAGACACCCGAGACAGTCAATGCGAGATACCCGTTCCACCCGTTTATTAGGTTCGGCGAACTCTCCGAGACAAAATCAGACGTGCCGAACCTAATAAACGGGTGGAACGGGTATCTCGCATTGACTGTCTCGGGTGTCTCGCCGAGACATGGTTCGGGTTTGTCTCGCCCAGTTAAGCCAGCCCTTCAGGGATCAACACTGACACCTCTCTCACTAATGCCAGTGATGGGAAGAAGACTGCAAAGCCAAGGGGCACCAAGATAGCCACACCTGACTGCAACCTCCCTCTGTGCGTTTAACCAAAAAGGAAAGGCCCAGCTACCCCAGCCCACATCATTGATACTTCTGCAGAAAATCGGAAGATCATTATGGTGAGTTTAAGTTATGTAATGAACTGACTCTCTATTTCTTATGTAACACAACATGCTCTCCTGATAATAACATGAAATGAAGTATGTGTAAGACAGTCACTGTCAGTCAGTCCATCTCGCTCTTCCTCTCTCTTTTCCCCTCTCTCTCATTCATTCTCTCTCTCTCTCTCTCTCTCTCTCTCTCTCTCTCTCTCTCTCTCTCAAGTGAATTTTACCACCAAGTTATTATTGCTTGGGCAGTTAGTTTTGTGTGATATATTATTAGTGGAATATTATAAACACTTAACACGCTTTCTACATGATGTTCAGTTAAAGATACAAGTACTGCGGTTTTTATTGGTAATATATATATGTAATATGCTATATAATTGTTGTGCTGCAGGCTCCAGCGATGACTCTTGACCAGCTGTTCTGCCTAACCAAGCTTCCTGAGGTGCAAGGTCGTACCTTGCCAAGTTGGACTGGCTTCAACGTTGCTCTCCAGGAAGGTCAAGCAGATGCTGGCCTTGATTTGTCAGACACCGACTATGACGCTGACAGTGACACTGACATTGAGTGAATGATGCGATGTTCAGTCAGAGATTTGTGAGAAGCCATCAGTGGTATTCTTTGAAAATTGTATAAGGTGCATCTTCTCATCACCATCAATAAGACATTATTTCATGGTCCACTAGTGACAGAGTGAACAATTGGATACTATTTTTGCTGGATATCAATTATTATACATTCAGACAAAGGGATCCCTCACCCTCAATATCATGCAAAGAAGGTAAGAGCGGCTTGTATTCTTAATTTTTTTCAAGATCTCTCTGTGAATTACTGAATATCAGGTTTGTGCTGCGCAGCATTCTGGTTTGGTTCAGCATACTATAAGTCATATGACCGATTGAACAAGAAATAGATCGGTCATTTTGAATGTCTATCAGTCTCCGTTTTTCAAACGTAGGGGTGGGTACAGTCATTTTCCACGCTCGCCTAACAGCACCAGTTCCTCCGTTTTTCTAACAGTGGGGAGGGGAGGTGGGGGGGAGAGGGGGGGGGGGGGCGAAGGCGAGGCTAAATACGCCTCTCTTCTTCCTACTGGAAAAAAAAAAAACCTGCTTACTATGACCGACTCGTCCCAAAAACAATCGGTCCCATGACCGACCACCTCTGAAGTCTATCGGTCATTTCAAGATTTTATGCGTCAATGACCGATGACCGACGTCAAACCTGAACGCTGGCCTGTGTGTCTGTAAATAGCAATGAGTGACTGATAAGTCGCCGCCACTTTATAAATACCCTTTCTGAATTGATTTACGTTAAATATAATGTTTGGTTTTACTTTGTATTTTTCTTACTGAGCGGAATTATATTGGACTTGCTGTATACTAGTTAAGGGCACAGAGTAGTGTTACTAACACTGTTAGTCATTGACTATATATATTCAAAGCTATATCTTTAGTGGTACATGAATGTGTACATGATATGGTATTGCATTGAGAAAGATGTGGATTATGTGTACATGAACGTTAGAGTATGAGAATGTGTCAAGCGCAAAGAGCATGGTTTTTCAAGTTTGATGTTGCGCTATATAAATGTTCGTTTATTATTATTATTATTATTATTATTATTATTATTATTATTGACTGTCATTGTCATGGACTTCCTTCTGCAGATCCCCGGTACTGGTTTTATTTGTCTTCCTGTACACACTAGTGAAAAGAAATTCTGTTGTCTGAGAAACAGGATAGAGTTGTCTGCTGTTTTGGGATCGGCACGGGGGGGGGGGGGGGGGGGGGGGGGGGGGGGGGGGGGTGGGAATTGTATGCTTCATCAGTTAGGTTTACTACTTGCTGCAAATTATACATGAATGCAAAATTATTATTAATATTTTTTTTGTGGTTTTTGTTTTGTTTTGTGTTCTTTAGTTGACTTCTGAATGTAGTCTATTTGGCCCAAAGTGGGAATAATTTCAACGCGTAATTACAATAACAAGGATATGGTGTACAAGTGGCAACAATTGAGTTTATGGCTGTCCTACCTTAGTACTATCATCCAGTGCAGTCAGATTTTAGCTGGCTCATACAATGCACGGAAATTATTTTCTGGGCCCTTTAGAGACGAACGAGTTATGGTCTAGAGCGCCACGCGTTAGCTTCTACGGTGATCTTTGGTTTATGATAAAAGCCAGTTATGTAAACAAAGTGTAATCAATTAATATGAACATCATAGATATTGAAACCGCATTGTTGACACATTGAGCGCATGTTCAACGTATTCGAAATTAATGCAAACCAGTGAACTCTTTTCAGCTCACGCGTAGGAATAATAGGCTAACGCGGATTCGTCTGCAGCGCAAACAAGTCATCTCGGACTCATTGTCGACAGCCTACGCAGTACTATTAACCAATCAGAAAATTTTGCACGGAGTTGCTGCGAGGCAGTCATCATGGCTGCGCCTTGTGCAATTCACTTTCAAAACATAGATTTGGATGAAATTACTAAGCCTTTTAGCGATATTACGTGGGCTAGAGTTATAGAATTTTCCAGGGAATGGATAACTATAGACTGTGACTGTGAGGAACAGAATGTTTGTAAGGATTTTCTGAATTGGATTGAGCTAGGACACGGTGCATTAGATTCTAACTTCCACAGGTTTTGCTATCAACGCTTAACCAACAAAATGAAACTTGAGCGAGTGAGCAAGAAACGTGCTTCTTCATCTTCACCAGGAACAAGTTCTACAGCAAAGCAAAGGAGAATAATTACAAGAGGTAGTTCTGACTTTAACTTTGCGCAGACTCCACGCACAAATACGAATGTATTACCGGCTGTGTGTATTATCTGTCAGCGTAACAGAAGCAAACGGAGTACAAGTGGGGCGTGGATCAGAGAGAAGCTTGTGACGTGTGAAACCGATGGACACAAATTACTGAAGAAAATCAATGAAAACCAGGATGAAAAAATTCTTCATCACATAAGGACAGTAGGAGATCTTGTTTCTGCCGAGGTGTGTTACCACAAGAGTTGCTACAGTAAATACACTCGAGACAAGAAAAGTTCTACCAAGTCAGGTGAAGAAGACACAGCTGACCTTGTATTTGAAGATTTCTGCACAGAAGTAATTGCCGGTAAACTGTACAATGACCAAGATGCACTGTCTGTGAATGAACTGTATGAACTGTACCACTCAATAGCATATGAAAAGTACAATACAACACTGCCTACCAGCAAGCAGACTCTGAGAACCAAACTTGTAACTCGGTTTCCAGGATTGAAATTCCTCAAGCAGAACCAAAGGAACAAAAGTCACCTTGTTTACTTTGAAGAGACAGCACTCACAAAGAGCACACCATATGATGACAGTGACGACAGTGAATTATTTGAACCAGACCCGGATTGTGCAGCTGAAGTCTGTGCTGACCATGCCCGAAAAGATATATACATTACAGGACTATTTCTTAAGAATGTGCTCAGAGAGCATTCCTTCAGTCTATCAGAGACCTGGCCACCCTACGCAACAGACCTTTCTGAAGACACCGCTCAACAGTCTGTGCCAGCTGACCTATTCAACTTGTTGGCTTACATCACAGGACTTGCGACTGAACCAGCATGCGAGGGCAAAGCTGAGATTGGAGATGCATCTCTTGCTAAAAAGCTTCTCTCTATTTGCCAAGATGTTGTGTTCCTTGCATCAAAAGGAAAAACGCCTACCCCTAAGCATGTTGCACTCGCCATGATGGTTAGGCACTGGACTGGGTCAGCAAGACTCATTGAACTTCTCAATGGTTTAGGTCATACAGTGTCAAACAGTTATGTGCTGGACCATGACACCTCGTTGGCCAACAAGCAACTTGAACGTGGTTCTTTGACACCTGCAGGTTTCAACAAGAACACTTTCACAAACCTGGTGTTCGACAACAGTGACTTTCAAGAAGAGACACTGTCCGGAAAAGGAACTACGCACTGCACTTCAGGTAAAAATGTAGATTATATACTGTTTGTAAAAATGTATGTATATATATATATATATATATATATATATATATATATATATATATATATATATATATATATATATATATATAATGTTTGTAAAAATGATGATATATATATGTAAGTGACAGTGGAGCTCTTTTAACATAAAATCATTGGGGACATTTTATTTTGTGCCGAGTGCTTTTTGTGTGTGTGTGTTTTACTTTTAACCATAATAATGAATGGGGAAAAAAAACCCAGTTGAGGCTAGAATTTTACTTTATAAGTTCTTGTGCAAAGTAAACTCCACTGTCTAATGTTTTTCCAATATGTTCCCTTTATCAGTTTAGGTCTATTAATATTACTTATAACTATTGTTTAAAAAAAAGGTATCTAAGCAAAACATTTCTTTATTTAAACTTTGGAAGGGTGTTTTTATAATAGGTTACGGCTCCTTTTTTTTTTATATACTTATTCTTTTATGTCAAATTGTAATTGATATTATGGATGACTGTAAATGTAATTGATACTGAATCATGTAGCTTTGTTTTTAATTATTTGATGCTAATATTTCTTTTTATCATGTCTCCCTACTCAAGAGCTGTAGTGTTACAAGAATAAACTAAGTCTTTTGAAACTGTCAGGTATCATTATTCAACGTCAAGAGGTTGCCGAGACACTTATGTCAGTGTCAAGGGCTGGCTTAACTGGGCGAGACAAACCCGAACCATCTCGGCGAGACACCCGAGACAGTCAATGCGAGATACCCGTTCCACCCGTTTATTAGGTTCGGCGAACTCTCCGAGACAAAATCAGACGTGCCGAACCTAATAAACGGGTGGAACGGGTATCTCGCATTGACTGTCTCGGGTGTCTCGCCGAGACATGGTTCGGGTTTGTCTCGCCCAGTTAAGCCAGCCCTTCAGGGATCAACACTGACACCTCTCTCACTAATGCCAGTGATGGGAAGAAGACTGCAAAGCCAAGGGGCACCAAGATAGCCACACCTGACTGCAACCTCCCTCTGTGCGTTCAACCAAAAAGGAAAGGCCCAGCTACCCCAGCCCACATCATTGATACTTCTGCAGAAAATCGGAAGATCATTATGGTGAGTTTAAGTTATGTAATGAACTGACTCTCTATTTCTTATGTAACACAACATGCTCTCCTGATAATAACATGAAATGAAGTATGTGTAAGACAGTCACTGTCAGTCAGTCCATCTCGCTCTTCCTCTCTCTTTTCCCCTCTCTCTCATTCATTCTCTCTCTCTCTCTCTCTCTCTCTCTCTCTCTCTCTCTCTCTCTCTCAAGTGAATTTTACCACCAAGTTATTATTGCTTGGGCATTTAGTTTTGTGTGATATATTATTAGTGGAATATTATAAACACTTAACACGCTTTCTACATGATGTTCAGTTAAAGATACAAGTACTGCGGTTTTTATTGGTAATATATATATGTAATATGCTATATAATTGTTGTGCTGCAGGCTCCAGCGATGACTCTTGACCAGCTGTTCTGCCTAACCAAGCTTCCTGAGGTGCAAGGTCGTACCTTGCCAAGTTGGACTGGCTTCAACGTTGCTCTCCAGGAAGGTCAAGCAGATGCTGGCCTTGATTTGTCAGACACCGACTATGACGCTGACAGTGACACTGACATTGAGTGAATGATGCGATGTTCAGTCAGAGATTTGTGAGAAGCCATCAGTGGTATTCTTTGAAAATTGTATAAGGTGCATCTTCTCATCACCATCAATAAGACATTATTTCATGGTCCACTAGTGACAGAGTGAACAATTGGATACTATTTTTGCTGGATATCAATTATTATACATTCAGACAAAGGGATCCCTCACCCTCAATATCATGCAAAGAAGGTAAGAGCGGCTTGTATTCTTAATTTTTTTCAAGATCTCTCTGTGAATTACTGAATATCAGGTTTGTGCTGCGCAGCATTCTGGTTTGGTTCAGCATACTATAAGTCATATGACCGATTGAACAAGAAATAGATCGGTCATTTTGAATGTCTATCAGTCTCCGTTTTTCAAACGTAGGGGTGGGTACAGTCATTTTCCACGCTCGCCTAACAGCACCAGTTCCTCCGTTTTTCTAACAGTGGGGAGGGGAGGTGGGGGGGGGAGAGGGGGGGGGGGGCGAAGGCGAGGCTAAATACGCCTCTCTTCTTCCTACTGGAAAAAAAAAAAAACCTGCTTACTATGACCGACTCGTCCCAAAAACAATCGGTCCCATGACCGACCACCTCTGAAGTCTATCGGTCATTTCAAGATTTTATGCGTCAATGACCGATGACCGACGTCAAACCTGAACGCTGGCCTGTGTGTCTGTAAATAGCAATGAGTGACTGATAAGTCGCCGCCACTTTATAAATACCCTTTCTGAATTGATTTACGTTAAATATAATGTTTGGTTTTACTTTGTATTTTTCTTACTGAGCGGAATTATATTGGACTTGCTGTATACTAGTTAAGGGCACAGAGTAGTGTTACTAACACTGTTAGTCATTGACTATATATATTCAAAGCTATATCTTTAGTGGTACATGAATGTGTACATGATATGGTATTGCATTGAGAAAGATGTGGATTATGTGTACATGAACGTTTAGAGTATGAGAATGTGTCAAGCGCAAAGAGCATGGTTTTTCAAGTTTGATGTTGCGCTATATAAATGTTCGTTTATTATTATTATTATTATTATTATTATTATTATTATTATTATTATTATTATTGACTGTCATTGTCATGGACTTCCTTCTGCAGATCCCCGGTACTGGTTTTATTTGTCTTCCTGTACACACTAGTGAAAAGAAATTCTGTTGTCTGAGAAACAGGATAGAGTTGTCTGCTGTTTTGGGATCGGCACGGGGGGGGGGGGGGGGGGGGGGGGGGGGGGGGGGGGGGAATTGTATGCTTCATCAGTTAGGTTTACTACTTGCTGCAAATTATACATGAATGCAAAATTATTATTAATATTTTTTTTGTGGTTTTTGTTTTGTTTTGTGTTCTTTAGTTGACTTCTGAATGTAGTCTATTTGGCCCAAAGTGGGAATAATTTCAACGCGTAATTACAATAACAAGGATATGGTGTACAAGTGGCAACAATTGAGTTTATGGCTGTCCTACCTTAGTACTATCATCCAGTGCAGTCAGATTTTAGCTGGCTCATACAATGCACGGAAATTATTTTCTGGGCCCTTTAGAGACGAACGAGTTATGGTCTAGAGCGCCACGCGTTAGCTTCTACGGTGATCTTTGGTTTATGATAAAAGCCAGTTATGTAAACAAAGTGTAATCAATTAATATGAACATCATAGATATTGAAACCGCATTGTTGACACATTGAGCGCATGTTCAACGTATTCAAAATTAATGCAAACCAGTGAACTCTTTTCAGCTCACGCGTAGGAATAATAGGCTAACGCGGATTCGTCTGCAGCGCAAACAAGTCATCTCGGACTCATTGTCGACAGCCTACGCAGTAGTACTATTAACCAATCAGAAAATTTTGCACGGAGTTGCTGCGAGGCAGTCATCATGGCTGCGCCTTGTGCAATTCACTTTCAAAACATAGATTTGGATGAAATTACTAAGCCTTTTAGCGATATTACGTGGGCTAGAGTTATAGAATTTTCCAGGGAATGGATAACTATAGACTGTGACTGTGAGGAACAGAATGTTTGTAAGGATTTTCTGAATTGGATTGAGCTAGGACACGGTGCATTAGATTCTAACTTCCACAGGTTTTGCTATCAACGCTTAACCAACAAAATGAAACTTGAGCGATGTGAGCAAGAAACGTGCTTCTTCATCTTCACCAGGAACAAGTTCTACAGCAAAGCAAAGGAGAATAATTACAAGAGGTAGTTCTGACTTTAACTTTGCGCAGACTCCACGCACAAATACGAATGTATTACCGGCTGTGTGTATTATCTGTCAGCGTAACAGAAGCAAACGGAGTACAAGTGGGGCGTGGATCAGAGAGAAGCTTGTGACGTGTGAAACCGATGGACACAAATTACTGAAGAAAATCAATGAAAACCAGGATGAAAAAATTCTTCATCACATAAGGACAGTAGGAGATCTTGTTTCTGCCGAGGTGTGTTACCACAAGAGTTGCTACAGTAAATACACTCGAGACAAGAAAAGTTCTACCAAGTCAGGTGAAGAAGACGCAGCTGACCTTGTATTTGAAGATTTCTGCACAGAAGTAATTGCCGGTAAACTGTACAATGACCAAGATGCACTGTCTGTGAATGAACTGTATGAACTGTACCACTCAATAGCATATGAAAAGTACAATACAACACTGCCTACCAGCAAGCAGACTCTGAGAACCAAACTTGTAACTCGGTTTCCAGGATTGAAATTCCTCAAGCAGAACCAAAGGAACAAAAGTCACCTTGTTTACTTTGAAGAGACAGCACTCACAAAGAGCACACCATATGATGACAGTGACGACAGTGAATTATTTGAACCAGACCCGGATTGTGCAGCTGAAGTCTGTGCTGACCATGCCCGAAAAGATATATACATTACAGGACTATTTCTTAAGAATGTGCTCAGAGAGCATTCCTTCAGTCTATCAGAGACCTGGCCACCCTACGCAACAGACCTTTCTGAAGACACCGCTCAACAGTCTGTGCCAGCTGACCTATTCAACTTGTTGGCTTACATCACAGGACTTGCGACTGAACCAGCATGCGAGGGCAAAGCTGAGATTGGAGATGCATCTCTTGCTAAAAAGCTTCTCTCTATTTGCCAAGATGTTGTGTTCCTTGCATCAAAAGGAAAAACGCCTACCCCTAAGCATGTTGCACTCGCCATGATGGTTAGGCACTGGACTGGGTCAGCAAGACTCATTGAACTTCTCAATGGTTTAGGTCATACAGTGTCAAACAGTTATGTGCTGGACCATGACACCTCGTTGGCCAACAAGCAACTTGAACGTGGTTCTTTGACACCTGCAGGTTTCAACAAGAACACTTTCACAAACCTGGTGTTCGACAACAGTGACTTTCAAGAAGAGACACTGTCCGGAAAAGGAACTACGCACTGCACTTCAGGTAAAAATGTAGATTATATACTGTTTGTAAAAATGTATGTATATATATATATATATATATATATATATATATATATATATATATATATATATATATATATATATATATATATATATATATATATAATGTTTGTAAAAATGATGATATATATATGTAAGTGACAGTGGAGCTCTTTTAACATAAAATCATTGGGGACATTTTATTTTGTGCCGAGTGCTTTTTGTGTGTGTGTGTTTTACTTTTAACCATAATAATGAATGGGGAAAAAAAACCCAGTTGAGGCTAGAATTTTACTTTATAAGTTCTTGTGCAAAGTAAACTCCACTGTCTAATGTTTTTCCAATATGTTCCCTTTATCAGTTTAGGTCTATTAATATTACTTATAACTATTGTTTAAAAAAAAGGTATCTAAGCAAAACATTTCTTTATTTAAACTTTGGAAGGGTGTTTTTTATAATAGGTTACGGCTCCTTTTTTTTTTATATACTTATTCTTTTATGTCAAATTGTAATTGATATTATGGATGACTGTAAATGTAATTGATACTGAATCATGTAGCTTTGTTTTTAATTATTTGATGCTAATATTTCTTTTTATCATGTCTCCCTACTCAAGAGCTGTAGTGTTACAAGAATAAACTAAGTCTTTTGAAACTGTCAGGTATCATTATTCAACGTCAAGAGGTTGCCGAGACACTTATGTCAGTGTCAAGGGCTGGCTTAACTGGGCGAGACAAACCCGAACCATCTCGGCGAGACACCCGAGACAGTCAATGCGAGATACCCGTTCCACCCGTTTATTAGGTTCGGCGAACTCTCCGAGACAAAATCAGACGTGCCGAACCTAATAAACGGGTGGAACGGGTATCTCGCATTGACTGTCTCGGGTGTCTCGCCGAGACATGGTTCGGGTTTGTCTCGCCCAGTTAAGCCAGCCCTTCAGGGATCAACACTGACACCTCTCTCACTAATGCCAGTGATGGGAAGAAGACTGCAAAGCCAAGGGGCACCAAGATAGCCACACCTGACTGCAACCTCCCTCTGTGCGTTCAACCAAAAAGGAAAGGCCCAGCTACCCCAGCCCACATCATTGATACTTCTGCAGAAAATCGGAAGATCATTATGGTGAGTTTAAGTTATGTAATGAACTGACTCTCTATTTCTTATGTAACACAACATGCTCTCCTGATAATAACATGAAATGAAGTATGTGTAAGACAGTCACTGTCAGTCAGTCCATCTCGCTCTTCCTCTCTCTTTTCCCCTCTCTCTCATTCATTCTCTCTCTCTCTCTCTCTCTCTCTCTCTCTCTCTCTCTCTCTCAAGTGAATTTTACCACCAAGTTATTATTGCTTGGGCAGTTAGTTTTGTGTGATATATTATTAGTGGAATATTATAAACACTTAACACGCTTTCTACATGATGTTCAGTTAAAGATACAAGTACTGCGGTTTTTATTGGTAATATATATATGTAATATGCTATATAATTGTTGTGCTGCAGGCTCCAGCGATGACTCTTGACCAGCTGTTCTGCCTAACCAAGCTTCCTGAGGTGCAAGGTCGTACCTTGCCAAGTTGGACTGGCTTCAACGTTGCTCTCCAGGAAGGTCAAGCAGATGCTGGCCTTGATTTGTCAGACACCGACTATGACGCTGACAGTGACACTGACATTGAGTGAATGATGCGATGTTCAGTCAGAGATTTGTGAGAAGCCATCAGTGGTATTCTTTGAAAATTGTATAAGGTGCATCTTCTCATCACCATCAATAAGACATTATTTCATGGTCCACTAGTGACAGAGTGAACAATTGGATACTATTTTTGCTGGATATCAATTATTATACATTCAGACAAAGGGATCCCTCACCCTCAATATCATGCAAAGAAGGTAAGAGCGGCTTGTATTCTTAATTTTTTTCAAGATCTCTCTGTGAATTACTGAATATCAGGTTTGTGCTGCGCAGCATTCTGGTTTGGTTCAGCATACTATAAGTCATATGACCGATTGAACAAGAAATAGATCGGTCATTTTGAATGTCTATCAGTCTCCGTTTTTCAAACGTGGGGGTGGGTACAGTCATTTTCCACGCTCGCCTAACAGCACCAGTTCCTCCGTTTTTCTAACAGTGGGGAGGGGAGGTGGGGGGGGAGAGGGGGGGGGGGGGGGCGAAGGCGAGGCTAAATACGCCTCTCTTCTTCCTACTGGAAAAAAAAAAAACCTGCTTACTATGACCGACTCGTCCCAAAAACAATCGGTCCCATGACCGACCACCTCTGAAGTCTATCGGTCATTTCAAGATTTTATGCGTCAATGACCGATGACCGACGTCAAACCTGAACGCTGGCCTGTGTGTCTGTAAATAGCAATGAGTGACTGATAAGTCGCCGCCACTTTATAAATACCCTTTCTGAATTGATTTACGTTAAATATAATGTTTGGTTTTACTTTGTATTTTTCTTACTGAGCGGAATTATATTGGACTTGCTGTATACTAGTTAAGGGCACAGAGTAGTGTTACTAACACTGTTAGTCATTGACTATATATATTCAAAGCTATATCTTTAGTGGTACATGAATGTGTACATGATATGGTATTGCATTGAGAAAGATGTGGATTATGTGTACATGAACGTTAGAGTATGAGAATGTGTCAAGCGCAAAGAGCATGGTTTTTCAAGTTTGATGTTGCGCTATATAAATGTTCGTTTATTATTATTATTATTATTATTATTATTATTATTATTATTATTGACTGTCATTGTCATGGACTTCCTTCTGCAGATCCCCGGTACTGGTTTTATTTGTCTTCCTGTACACACTAGTGAAAAGAAATTCTGTTGTCTGAGAAACAGGATAGAGTTGTCTGCTGTTTTGGGATCGGCACGGGGGGGGGGGGGGGGGGGGGGGGGGGTGGGGGGGGGGGGGGGTGGGAATTGTATGCTTCATCAGTTAGGTTTACTACTTGCTGCAAATTATACATGAATGCAAAATTATTATTAATATTTTTTTGTGGTTTTTGTTTTGTTTTGTGTTCTTTAGTTGACTTCTGAATGTAGTCTATTTGGCCCAAAGTGGGAATAATTTCAACGCGTAATTACAATAACAAGGATATGGTGTACAAGTGGCAACAATTGAGTTTATGGCTGTCCTACCTTAGTACTATCATCCAGTGCAGTCAGATTTTAGCTGGCTCATACAATGCACGGAAATTATTTTCTGGGCCCTTTAGAGACGAACGAGTTATGGTCTATATGTCTAATCACCCTGTCATAATAAATTGGAAGTCTTGACTGGTACTGATTTTGAATGAGTCTGGCTAGTTCAGTATGTGTAACAATTTCATATTCCAAGGAAATGTTAGAGATCTTGTATGTTGCATCTGCGGCAGATGATTTAATGACTTTGGAGTAGTCATTGAAAGTTAGTTCAAAACTTAGACGGTCATTCAGTGCTCCTTGATAATAAGGCAAATGAGCTGTGAGGATTTCAAACTCAAGTGGAATGTAAAATCTGGTTCCATATGTTTCTGCTATAATAACGTCATTGGCTGCTGACGTTGATTTATCTCCGGCATTGATTCGAAGTTTACCAACGTTATCAGACTGTATGCCTTGGTAAACACGGTCTTCTCGTTCTTCTCTTGTGAGCCAAAGATCTTTGTAACAGTAGAACACATCTGAGTCATCAAGACTAAACACTTCCTGCCCTTCAAGTTTTACTTTAATAGTTCTAACAATTGCTCTGCCAAGATTGTCAACTAGAGTTCTGTTTACATCTGCGTCTGATGAAAGTTCAATATTAAAAGCAAGACGAGCAGTGCCAGGAACAATAACGTCACTGGGACCTAGGTTTGGAAACTTGACTGTAAGTGTTTGGTTCTGGTCTATGGTACTTGGATTGTTCGTGATGACGATTGATTGTCTTATGCCCTTAACACCCAGGGGCTCACGTAGTTTTCTGTATGGGTCTAACTTTGATCCGTAAGACTGTGTCATTTTTATTATGCACAATAAAAAATAATAAATTAATAAAACAATGGCAGCAGGAGGATTTAATCATGAAGATTTTGAAATGGATGACATGAATGATTTTGGTAATACAACAGATATGACAGATATGGCAGATATGACTGGTACAAGAAATATTTACAGTTTACGTCATGAACTTTTAGAAACCAAAGTGAACTCATTTTATGATCATGTTGGTGGTCGCCCAGACAACGTAGATCCTAATCAGTTTGAACTTGATGGCAAGGGTCATTTATATTTAAATACTGTTGACAAAGGAAAAGTACTATTGACTAACAAAAAAGACCCTAGTAGGTTTAGGGCTTTAAGTACAATAAAAAATGAAGGTGGTGTTGGTGCCTTGCGTCAACTTGGAATTGGTGGGTCTCCTGTCACGCCAAGACTGGCTAGTGTTCTTCATGACACACAAACAAAGTTGCCAACAGGGCAAGAGATTGAAATGGCACCAGTAACAAGCCTACCAGAAATAGCAAACACTGTGATACAAGAAACTTCATTTACTGAAGGTCAATTAAATGATGCTATGAAAACAATAGATGATCCACCTTTGACAATGAGGGAGATTATGGGATTGGATAAATCACTGCAGACGATAAGAGGTGAGATGGTTAATAATCTTGCCAAACTAGGTGAGCTTGATAAACACATAGAACGTGAAAAAGAGAAACTGGCTACAGCAGACAATGGAAATCTTGACACAGAAATGAAAGAAAGAATACAGCACAGATTAAATGATTTGCAGATAGAAAGATCAGGACGGTTAGAAACAATTAGTATTGGAAGACAAAAACTGAAATCACAGGTCAACAGAATTAGAGAAACTATTCAAAAAATACTTCACGAAGACACTACTCTGGCTGAGAGACTAAAAACACTTTTCAGAGAACAGGGTATCACAATTGCTAGTTTAATTACAGCTCTTGGATTTATTATCAGTACTGTTGTATTAGCTGTCTCCGGCAGTGGTGGTGGAGCACCCCCGGCACCAGCAACACCAACCCCTGGCCCCCCGACTCCAACAGACCCAAAAGATTTACAGTCATGGGTAAAGAAACAACTGTCTCACATATCAGACCTGCTTAAGAAATTGGCTCTGAAAGCAGTGGATGCTTTGCCTGGCATAATTGGCACTGTTGTCAGTTGGCTGATTACTACAGCGGCAAAGGTAGTAGGGTTTATGGCAGAACATGTGTGGGTCTTTTTGGTTACAGTAGGAGGGTTGATGGTGGGTTATTTAATGAAACAGATAAAGAAGTAAAACCCCTAATCCTGTTAGACCTATTACCAATGCAGTTCTCTCTGACTCATGTGTGTCAGGGGTTGACTGTACTGGTTGTATGAGTGTCGGTGTGGGGGCCGGGGCCGGGGGTTTTACCATCTGTAATGATTTTAATGACTGAACATGTGTGGTTGTGGCCCCCAAGTTTACAGATTGATTGAGACCTAATTTTTGACCAACACCTGCAACAATGATTTCATTGTTATAATTTGTGATTGTCCCCATTTGGAGTTGAAGGTCAGATGGTAACATGTATAACCCGATGCCAACTACAAAGTCAACTTTTGATCTGGCATATCTGAGAACGTCTTGATAGCGCTGTATGCTAGATGGGAGATCTACTGTTGAATTAATTGAATCTTCAAGATTAGCGAGAAACTGTTTTTGTGCTTCAAATTTTCCACTTCCATTCAAAATGTTTGATTTTGTTAGTGATTGTGCACCTAGTAAACACCAGACATATGTTCTGATTGACTCATTTACGCGCTCGACTCCCGCTTGAGTAAACCCGTCAGATTTATCTAAAATAAATGTAGTCCAGGCGTTAGACTGTTTCTGCTCTATTGATCCTATCCAGACTTCAGATTTTGATGAGAATGAAGTGTACCCAGGGTAGTAATCTTGTGGGTATTGTCTGTGACTCATAGCGTAATACAATGTACCCATACCATTGTGATCATCAAGTTTTTGTGTAAAGTCATACTTAGTGCCAGGGTTAATGTTAAATTCATTACAGATGCGTTCAAACGCTTTCATATCCATGGGGTTGTTATACCTGTTGAAACTGGATTCAATGGGCAGTGGTGTATGAAGTTCTGACAGTATACGTCTAAGCTGGTAATAAACATGGAAACGATACACAGATCTAATCAGTTTGTTTGAGTGATTCAAATGGTCTGTAAAAGAAACACCACAGCCTGTAGTAGAACATAGAATAGCAAAGTTGAGTTGGTTTTGAAACATCTGTAGTGGACTTGAAGACCACTTTCTTGCAGTTGAGTCATCTGTTATTGGAGGGTTTAGGTAATGGTCAAACGGATTCGGTACTTTGACTTGAAATAGATCTTGTACGCTTGCGTCAGACACAGCTATGTCGAGTTGACTTAGTTGAATTATTTTCTGTTCATAAGTAGGTGCGACATTATATTTGGCATCCACATTAAATTGAAATGCGTTTGTTGTGGTAATGGTTGGTGATTTAAATTCCATCCTTTTTTATATGAGATAATAAAAATGTTTATTACCTTAACAAATCTTGACACAAGCAAACCAGTGTGGTTAACTAATGGGATTGATAATCGGGATGGTAGCAAGGCTGCAGCTATCCATGAAATGTTCTATACAGTAAAATGGTTTAATATAGAAGATGATATATATAATAAAGTAATTTTTGGTGGTAAGACTGAAGCTTTACCGCCTGGGTATTATGACTTTTGTACTATAGCTGAATGGTTTCAAAGTAATTTTAAAATTAAAGCAACTTTAAATCCAGCTAACCTACTTGTTACATTAGAATCTCCGACACAAGATTGGTTAAGGATCTCAGATAGATTTGCATATTTACTTGGATTTTATACTGATGAAGATTGGTGGAGATCAGATGATTTAGGTGAATTTAAGTTTGGTATTATAACAATGAAGACCAAAAAACTAAAAATAACTGGAAAACGTCCTGTCAATTTGACAGTACACACAGTGCTAAATGTTTATTTGAAAGAACTAAACACATCTGAGAATGTTCACAATGGAAAGCCTTCAACTTTGTTGAGATGTTTACCAACTGGAACTGCTCCGTATTGTGAAAGTGTAGTTGTTAGATTTCCTAATTTGCAGTTTAAGAAATTAGGTTCTAGTTTCTTTGAGTCACTGAGTATATCTGTAACTAATCAGGATGACAAACCAGTTCTTATGCATGATTTTAGTGTAGTGTTGGAAATTAAATAATTTTATTTTTGTTTATAAAAAATGAGTGGTGGTCCAAAGTTGAGAATCATACCAGTTGCATGTCCAGTAACAGAATTGAAAGATTTGGCAGACGTACAGGATTTTGAGAAGGAGGGGGATGTTGGAGAAATATATGGTTTTGAACTTGATTCAAATGGCATGTACAAGAGGAAAGTAATTGTTGACATGAAAGACGGTGAAAAACAGATTCCTAAACTTGGTCAGCTACGTGATGTTACTGTACCTACTCCACCTGTAAATAATTCGCCCTACAACTTAATACATGTGGGAAATAAGTGGGTGGTTTCACCTGTGCCTGTTCCACCACCCACAATTGACTGGGACATAAAGTTGGAATTTATTAGTCCTTATGTATACACTGATGACGAAGGTGCCTTAGTGTTTAGGAAGGTTGTTAATTCTGGGCCGCTTATTGTAAGTCTTGTTCCAAGCTTTGCCCCAGACAACAATAGCAGAGAAAAACTGAAAGTTGAAAATTATGAGAGACGGCGGTATCTTCTTACAACTAGAAAGGGTAGATCAGATACTTCTGTTGTGTTTATGCCAGCAAGCTTAGTCGTGGCTAGAGAAGTGGCAATAGTATTTGAAATTATCATGAAATCTGTTGCTACTGCTAAAGAGGCTCAAATTGCACAAGGAATTAAACTTACATGGGACGAAACAGTAACAGAATCATCAAAGGTCTTTATTGCTATTACAAAAAATAATGATGTTATTAATGTTTCGAGCAGTGTTCCAGCTGTCAAGGTGGTGGTCGACAAAACAACTTTTGTTCGTCTAACTTACATAAACCTTGAACACATTGATCTTGTTGCATTTTATTATGCCAGCAAATTGTATACTTTTGAAGAGTTGCAAAATGTAATTGCTGATTAAATAAAAAAAAATATTTGTCAATAAAAAAAAAATGGTAAACTTCTATCCGCAACTACCAACGCTTGATCCGACTGAAACAAATGTGATGACTAAAACAACGCTTGCGCCTGATCCACATATGCCAATTGCTTCAGATAAAACATTACAGGCAGATGCATTCAGATTAAATAATATTACAGAAGCTTTGAAATATTTGGAGAGTGAGGAGGCGAAATATTCACGGTGCAAAAGACGGTATAAGACCGTTTTTAATTCTGTTCAAAACACTTCTATGGCTATTGGTGCAGTTTCAGCTTCATGTTCTGTAGGGGGTATTGTTCTGTTCGCCACAGGAATTGGAAGTTTGGCTGGAATAGCAATTGAGGGTTTAAGCGTTGCTACATGCCTGGCTTGCTTTGGTTTGGAAGCTTTGAACAAGAGGTTTCACACAAAATTACAGAAACATGAAGCATTGAGTACGCTTGCTGGTGCAAAGCTGAGCAGTATGAAACTTATTATCAGTAAGGCATTAAACGATAATTTTATTGATGATGAAGAATTTAAGCGAGTCCAGGATGATTTAAATAATTACAAGAAACAGAAATCTGAAATACAGAATAAAATGCGTAGTCAATCTCCCGTCAATGTTGAAGAACTGAAGGCCAGTTTTTTAGCAGAGGGAAAAAGGATAGGGGTACAGGAAACCACAGAAAAACTACACAATCTTTTAAACAAATAAAAATCAGATTTGGTAATCAATCAATATTTTTGTCATATGCTTCACAGAGAGATGACATGTCATTTACACCACTTGTGCCTGATTATTTAACCCCATCAGCACCACCACCTGAGTATTACTGAGAAAAAAAAGTTTTTTTTATTGTCCTTGTATCTTGATAAATCTGTCTCAGTGTCTTGGGACTTGAGTCAAGTTGTTGTAAGAACTTAGGGTAAGTACTTGTAAGAACTTAGGGTAAGTACTTGTAAGAACTTATGACAACGCACTTAAAGGTTACCTCTGCAGGTTCCTAAAAGTTAGTTGCAACTTGTTAATAAGTATTAAGTTTCACTTGGCATCATTTGATCAGGTAAATGATTGGGTATTGACAGAGACAATAGTTATAGAGAGAGAACAATAGAGTCCCGATAGATAATCAGATCAATAAGGCCGCATCAGTCATGCTTGTCAGTTTTTTAAAATCAAAGGGTTGATTCAGAATTAACGGGGGTAAAATTGGGGTCAAAAATATGATATTAAAAAATGATGTAAATTAATGACTGATGCGGCTCTATTGAATTCATTGTCTATCGGGACTCTATTGTTCTCTCTCTGTGCAGACAGTAGGGAGAGTTTTAAAAAGGCAAATACAGGTGAATGGACAAAGGGTAGACAGAAACACATGCCCCAGAATAGAGAGAAAAACCCACCCTGTGGGGCTGACCAGGGTGACCCTGGGAACTAAAAAATACCTAACCCCACCCAAGTCCCCCAGGGCAGACCCGGGTGGGGCAGACTCGAAATTCGGGTCAACCGACTTTATAAACGGCAATTTTTCTCTTGAACGAGTCTACCATTTAAAATATGCTCAGAGGCTCTCCGAAATACATCTCGATCAAAGCATTTCCTAAAGTTTTAGGCCTGTATGCACACAAACACTGGAGATACTCGTGTCTACACACACACACAGCGTTTCCCGCCATATGTTCATTCAACAGCGCGGTTAGCATGATGTAATTTTTATTGTTACTTCACTGTTAGAGTCTGATGTGTGCCCGTCTACGTTCGTCATTTGCATGCTACGGAACGTGCTCCGACCAGCCTGGCCCGTCCCAAAGTCTACCGCGTTTTCAGCGACGGTAGACAAAATGTAGTAAGGCCCACCCTGGTGGGATCATAGATATAAAGCACAGACATTGCTAGGGCGAAGGTACTGTTTTGTACAGAATTGATTTCTGTTCTAGTCTGCGATGTTGGACCTTACGACTGGAAGCATAAGACCCCACCCGGGTCCGCCCTGGGGGACTTGGGTTGACTGCGTTATAAGACCCCACCCGGGTCCGCCCTGGGGGACTTGGGTTGACTGCGTTATAAGACCTCACCCGGGTCCGCCTAGGGGGACTTGGGTTGACTGCGTTATAAGACCCCACCCGGGTCCGCCCTGGGGGACTTGGGTTGACTGCGTTATAAGACCTCACCCGGGTCTGCCCTGGGGGACTTGGGTTGACTGCTTTTTAGTTCCCAGGGTCACCCTGGTCAGCCCCCACAGGATCACTGTGGGGTTTCCTCTCTATTCTCGGGCACGTGTTTCTGTCTACCCTTGGTCCATTTACCTGTATTTTCCTTTTTTAAACTCTCCCTACTGTCTGCACTGTTTGTGGCTCTTGATATTGGATGTGTGTTGCTAAATGGTCTTAGCTTTATTTAGCGTATTAGACCGGCTGGCGACATGCATTCAATATTCTGTTTAGTTTTTTTTTTTTTGTTTTTTTTTTCACAAGCAGTGCAGGCACGTCCTGAGAGTCTTGTTGCTGTCGGGACCTTAAGCAATGTGCAATCAATTTGAAGCATAAGATCCAAAATCCCAGACCAACATTAGATCTCAAGCTCAATTGTTCGCACTATTTATGATGAAGTTTGCAGTGGTCTCGATCAAGAAGCACACAGCCAACACACAACTTAACATTTGCTTAAAGGACACAAACACGGAAGCAACCAAGAATACAGACAACCTTTTTTATGTAATATTTGGCCATATATCACAATCCCGCTTAGTTTGTAAGTTAAAATAATTTTTGTACAAGTTTGAAAAAAACATAGGTCAAAATGCATGTACATGTACTACAGTACTAGCCCACACAAAACAGTGCCAGGGCCACATGCCTGTGTAGGGTAAAACCTTCCATCAAACCACACATACAGCACCCACAATGTTTGCAATGCGCAATGTACATCTAAACCCACGCATACATGTTTGTCATGAGCAAGTGAAAGTAAAAAAAAGATTATCTATTTAATCATTTTAGCCCCAACACACCAAAACAAGATACTCGTTGACCCTGATAGTTCAAGGGTGGTGCCAAAATAGCACCCACAGGCACCAAGCTATACTGGCACTGCCCTTGAACTAACATGCTGGATGTGGCTGCAGGCCTGTAATGTAGTCTTCAGATGACAACTGCACATTTTGTGCAAGGTGACGTTATGGCACAATGAATTAACATGAAAGAACACCACAGTGTCTTCTTCGTCTTGTGTACTAGCAGTTAACCCAATCAGACCTGATGCACAGCAACTAGATCAAGATCCAACATCACACATGTAGTTCAACTTCAGGGTGGTGCTGCAAAAGCTTGATGCCCATGGGTGCTGCATGGTAGCCCCTGGAACTATCATGGTTGTTCACTTGATCTTGTAATGTGTATGTATATAATTATATGAATATAGTCTTCAGACCTAGGACAGCGCCACACAGGGAAATTCTGCACTAGGGCTCAGTTGCATGAGCGAGTTTAGACCTGCACCAGCCACTAAGCAAGGTGCTCTGCTATAGCGGGGTGAGTGTTGTGGCGCTATAGCGAAGCACCGTGCTTAGTGGCTGGCGCAGGACTAAGCTCACTCGTGCAACTGTCCTGGCACATGCATCACTGGTTCCGACACTAAGCCCAGTGATGCACATTCCAACATTCTACAGCTGTCCTACGGAGGCTACAAACCAATCCAACAATTAGGCTGACCATGATGGTTCCATGGTGGTGCTCAACGGTCTAACTTCGTAACTCTTTCCACCAAACGTTTCTGGCACCACCCATTAACTAACATGGTCAATCCTTCTGTGGTGGTATTCCATTCAATTAAATTCCTTCGATTTTATTTAAATACCTAGCAGGTCCATGGTACATCGCTGAATACATTGTTAGTTCTGTGAATGATGGACTTTCAAGAAATGAAGACTTGCAACTGGCACACACAGACACACATCAGCAATCACAGAACAAAACGTCTACTGCTACCGATGACGCCAGGTGGCGGAGAGGCTTGTAACCTTGTCTGCTCCTGACCATGGCGATGCTGCTGGGTGGAAAAAAGAGGTGTAACTAGGCCACGACTTTTCCACTGAACAGTGTTGTCAGCAGCAGTCAAGGGGTTCAATTGTATTCAAACTCCACACAGACACGTGCAAACTCCACACACATGCGCGCAAACTCCACAAAGACACACGCAAACTCCACACACACGCGCGCAAACTCCACACACGCGCGCAAACTCCACACAGACGCGCGCAAACTCCACACAGACACGCGCAAACTCCACACAGACACGCGCACTCCACACAGACATGCGCAAACTCCACACAGACATGCGCAAACTCCACACAGACACATGCAAACTCCACACAGACGCACACAAACAGGCAAACTCCACGCAGACACACGCAAACTCCACACACACACAATCAAAATGACCATTCACAATATTGTCAGTTGGGTTACAGATATGACAATTTCTAAAACAGAAATCCGTCTGCTGCCTGAAACTTGCATTTTCATATACCGGTAGACACAAATCACAAAAACGTGCAAACAATCACAAAAATAAGACTCGATTACTTGTACGCTACTGGTGTAAACATCTCTGTATTTTGTAAGAACGCCTCTACACCTGTATTTACACCTCTGTATTTTGTAAGAACGCCTCTACACCTGTAAGTGATTATGATATATCACATAGATCTGTTAATTAAAATATCGGAGTGGAAAGCAAGGCTGTGTCGGATCATCACACTCATAACATTTCATCACTGGTGCAGAGTGAGAAAGCCGATTCACAAAAACCATGAATACAACCACTGGCTGTAGCGTGCCAATAAAGTAAGATCATGAGATGAAAATACATACATATACATACACATAGACTTGTACCAACAAATGATCACCCCAAAATTGTGTATCTCTCTCTCTCCCCCCTGATGTATGAGTTAGTCCCCGATATGGAAAATTGACCAAGGGTGGCACCTTGCAGCACCTGTGTGTTGTCAATGAACACAGAGTGGATGTTTATTCATCTAGAGTTAGAAATGTTGCACCACAAAGACAGTGAACATATCATAATCCCACCTGCAAACTCAATGGGAACAATTGGATCAACAACAAAAATAAATAAGCAAACTTCACGTTGAGAGATTTCTAGCAGACTGGCACTGGCAGTCACACACACGGAGCTATTTCACACACACAGAGCTATATCAAACACATAGAGCTATTTCACACACATACAGCTATATCACACACACAGAACTATTTCACACACATAGAGCTATATCACGCACACGGAGCTATTTCACACACAAAGAGCTATATCACATACATGGAGCTATTTCTCACACATTGAGCTATATCACACACATAGAGCTATTTTCAATTTGTTTAACCCATTTAACCCCATGGTCAATTTTTTGAAAAAAATGTATACATCACTAACAATGACATACCAGCTGCTGGACCTGTGGTTGCAAGTACAAGGGGTTCATGTGTGCATTGCGACAACCCACGATGACACCAGATGAATTCCAGTTTTCACAGCTGCTCAGTTTGTACATTCAGCAGTTTGCGTGCAAAGCGGTCCAAACCGACGTAGCTGAGGACGCTGATGTCACGCTCACTGACTTTGGGCTGCAGAATCGTGAAGAACAATCCCAGAATGCATGCGGTATACAGGATGAACTCGAGTCGCGTGAACAGCTCGTTCACACTCACTGAAAATAGCAAACACATCCATATCAGACAACAATTATCTTGCAGAGAAAAACGAAATAGGTATGATCCAACTGCAAGGGACATAGAGCCCCATGGCCACCACAACCACGGGGTATCATGAGGATCTATGCCTCTTGCTCAAATCACTGTGTATCATGTTCCATGGTCAGCTGCTTCTATCTGGTGTTGTGTTAACAAAGACGTCAGAAATACAACAGTCACCACTGACAGTGAAGGGGTCGATGGGCTGCCTGGCGGATAGTGCCCACAACTCACGAGGTTAGTCGATGGGGCTGACTGGCAGATACTTAGATAGTGCCTACAACTCATGAGGTTAGTCGATGGGGCTGACTGGCGGATAGTGCCTACAACTCATGAGGTTAGTCGATGGGGCTGCCTGGCGGACAGTGCCTACAACTCATGAGGTTAGTCGATGGGGCTGACTGGCGGATAGTGCCTACAACTCATGAGGTTAGTCGATGGGGCTGACTGGCGGATAGTGCCTACAACTCATGAGGTTAGTCGATGGGGCTGCCTGGCAGATAGTGCCTACAACTCACGAGGTTAGTCGATGAGGCTGCCTGGCGGATAGTGCCTACAACTCACGAGGTTAGTCGATGGGGCTGACTGGAAGATAGTGCCTACAACTCATGAGGTTAGTCGATGAGGCTGCCTGGCGGATAGTGCCTACAACTCATGAGGTTAGTTAATGGGGCTGCCTGGCGGATAGTGCCTACAACTCACGAGGTTAGTCGATGGGGCTGAATGGCGGATAGTGCCTACAACTCACGAGGTTAGTCGATGGGGCTGACTGGCAGATAGTGCCTACAACTCACGAGGTTAGTCGATGGGGTTTGACTGGTGGATAGTGCCTACAACTCACGAGGTTAGTCGATGGGGCTGCCTGGCGGATAGTGCCTACAACTCACGAGGTTAGTCGATGGGGCCGACTGGCGGATAGTGCATACAACTCACAAGGTTAGTCGATGGGGCTGACTGGCAGATAGTGCCTACAACTCACGAGGTTAGTCGATGGGGCTGACTGGCGGATAGTGCCTACAACTCATGAGGTTAGTCGATGGGGCTGACTGGCAGATAGTGCCTACAACTCACGAGGTTAGTTGATGGGGCCGACTGGCGGATAGTGCCTACAACTCATGAGGTTAGTCGATGAGGCTGCCTGGCGGATAGTGCCTACAACTCATGAGGTTAGTTGATGGGGCTGCCTGGCGGATAGTGCCTACAACTCACGAGGTTAGTCGATGGGGCTGAATGGCGGATAGTGCCTACAACTCACGAGGTTAGTCGATGGGGCTGACTGGCGGATAGTGCCTACAACTCATGAGGTTAGTCGATGGGGTTTGACTGGTGGATAGTGCCTACAACTCACGAGGTTAGTCGATGGGGCTGACTGGCGGATAGTGCCTACAACTCACGAGGTTAGTCGATGGGGCCGACTGGCGGATAGTGCATACAACTCACAAGGTTAGTCGATGGGGCTGACTGGCAGATAGTGCCTACAACTCATGAGGTTAGTTGATGGGGCTGACTGGCGGATAGTGCCTACAACTCACGAGGTTAGTCGATGGGGCTGCCTGGTGGATAGTGCCTACAACTCACGAGGTTAGTCGATGGGGCCGACTGGCGGATAGTGCCTACAACTCACGAGGTTAGTCGATGGGGCTGCCTGGCGGATAGTGCCTACAACTCACGAGGTTAGTCGATGGGGTTTGACTGGTGGATAGTGCCTACTACTCACGAGGTTAGTCAATGGGGCTGCCTGGCGGATAGTGCCTACAACTCACGAGGTTAGTCGATGGGGCTGACTGGCGGATAGTGCATACAACTCACGAGGTTAGTCGATGGGGCTGACTGGCGGATAGTGCCTACAACTAATATTATAGCTAGACATGTACACACATGCACAGTAGCAGTGGTGACCATTTACAGGAGGTTAAACATGATTCCATGGCTGCTAGTGAAATTTGTATAATTAAGGCACAATACAATGCTTCTGTGATGAAATCAACAATTCCTACCTACCAAATCCATCTTAGTCTCAATTTTGACTATACAAGCTGCACAATATCTGACCTCTGGCCTGACTGTTACCTGAAAGGCAGTTATATCACCGACACAAAAGACGAACGACTGATAGCTCCACATGAAGTCACCACAATGACAGAAAAGTTGGGTAACAAAACAACCCCCAAAATCTTTCTTTTTGACGATCAAACACAGTTGCTGATGTTTTGTTCTCATGCATTCCAAAGACAGTTGCTGATGTTTTGTTCTCATGCATTCCAAAGACAGTTGCTGATGTTTTGTTCCAAAGAGTTACTTTCTTTGCTTGGTATTTCTTTGCATTTTACACGCTCAGTAACTACTCAACTTCTGGGAAATCAGGTTTCACCCTACACTACTGACCTTTCTTTATGTTGAGGTGGAGTATTTAGTTTGCATGACCGCCAAGTTACACTACTGACCTTTCTTGATGTTGAGGTGGACTATTTAGTTTGCATGACCGCCAAGTTACACTACTGACCTTTCTTGATGTTGAGGTGGACTATTTAGTTGCATGACCGTCAAGTTACACTACTGACCCCTCTTGGGTGTTGAGGTGGACTATTTAGTTTGCATGACCGCCAAGTTACACTACTGACCTTTCTTGATGTTGAGGTGGACTATTTAGTTTGCATGACCACCAAGTTATACTACTGACCCTTCTTGGGTGTTGAGGTGGACTATTTAGTTTGCATGACCGCCAGGTTACACTATTGACCCCACTTGGGTGTTGAGGTGGACAATTTAGTTTGCATGACCGCCAAGTTATACTACTGACCTTTCTTGATGTTGAGGTGGACTATTTATAGTTTGCATGACCGCCAAGTTACACTACTGACCTTTCTTGATGTTCAGGTGGACTATTTAGTTGCATGACCGCCAGGTTACACTATTGACCCCACTTGGGTGTTGAGGTGGACTATTTAGTTTGCATGACCACCAAGTTACACTACCCACCTTTCTTGATGTTGAGGTGGACTATTTAGTGTGCATGACCACCAAGTTACACTACTGACCTTCTTGCTGTTGAGGTGGACTATTTAGTTTGCATGACAGCCAAGTTACACTGCTGACCTTTCTTGATGTTGAGGTGGACTATTTAGTTTGCATGACTGCCAGGTTACACTACTGACCTTTCTTGATGTTGAGGTGGACTATTTAGTTTGCATGACCGCCAGATTACACTACTGACATTTCTTGATGTTGAGGTGGACTATTTAGTTTGCATGACCACCAAGTTACACTACTGACCTTTCTTGATGTTGAGGTGGACTGTGCCAGAGTCCAACCCGTCTCTGAAGTAGATGTAATGTCCCCCAGCAAACAGCAATGCCCCCAAGATGACGGTCACGACGTCAGGCCGCAGTGCACTGCCCACAAACACTACGTTGTCCAACACCTGTGCCCACAGCATGAACACGGCGACAGTGAGAGTGTCGTACAGGTTGAGCAGTGTCAGCACCAGGTGAAGCAGTGTCACGGACAACAGGCAACCCACCACCATCATCACAGCTGACATCAACAGCCCTTCGGACAGAGTGACAGCCAGGATGAGAGCGGACACTGTCATGCACACAACAGTCGACAGTACGGTGCTCTGTGAGCGTGGCGTGACCGTCACGCTGCTATCGTACAGGTGTTTGATGGACAGGTTACGCACCAGGAAAAAGAGAGATGTCAGCATCCTCAGCAACGCCATTTTGTCCACTAGCAGGCTGAAGTCAGCCGTGATCAGCGCCGTGCCCAGACACATGATCACCACAGCGCCCATCTTGATAGGATCGGTAGAGATGCCTGCTGCCACCAGCAGCAGCAATATGCACAGGCCAGGTTCCTGAGCGCCAAAAGTCACCGACGCGGCCGTGTCGTGCATCCACAGGCGGTAGTTGGTCAGAAACATGCCACACGCGTGCGATGCCACAGCCACGATGACGGCCTCACGGTTGGTGGATGAGGTGACGAAGCTGAGGTTGCCAACTCTGAAGATAGCGGTGGCAGCCGTGAACTGCACTAGAGCCAGGAGGAGAGCTGCCAGTGCTGGGGACACACCGCCATCCACACCCGTCACCATCTGACACAACTCTTTCTGGGCGAAGGTCGACAGAAAGCTGACGATGATGGTTGCTGCCACTATCCCCATACCCCACAGTGGCGGGTTCTCTTTCTCTCTACACACAGAATACAACACCCATCAATGGACATGGAGGACAATGACTCACTGTCAGTAGCAATGGACAATGACTCACTGTCAGTAGCAATGGACAATGACGCACTGTCAGTAGCAATGGACAATGACGCACTGTCAGTAGCAATGGACAACGACGCACTGTCAGTAGCAATGGACAATGACTCACTGTCAGTAGCAATGGCCAATGATCAACTGTCAGTAGCAATGGCCAATGATCAACTGTCAGTAGCAATGGCCAATGATAAACTGTCCTGAGGAAGCACCTGGTGCTACCAAAAACCAAAGGGTTAATCAACTGACTTTCCATGTAACAGTTCACTTTGAAGACCAAAAAAACTGACACTGTCTTCCAAAGTTCACAATCAATCAAAATCATCAACAACCAAAGCAGTCTGGAGCTGGTAAATTGAGGAAGTCAATATTTGTGAATGAAAATCTACTGATGCATGAACATTGAATAGGTCAGCAGTGAAACAGTAAACAGTGTACATACGCTTCAGTAACTGCTGACATCATTTTCTTCAGTTTGTCTGGCAGACCATGCTCTGTTGACAGAACAAGAAAGGCATAGCCCTTATGACTGTAAGACCGATTTACATTATATGAGTGACCTTTGTGACAATAAGTTAGTTAGTTGAACATTGCTTAATGTCCCGACAGCAACAAGACTTTCTCAGGACGTGCCTGCACTGCCTGTGAAAAAAAAAACCTAAACAGCATATTGAATGTGTGTCGCCAGCCGGTCTAATACGCTAAATAAACCTAAGACCATTTAGCAACACACATCTAATATCAAGAGCTACAGGCAGAGCAGACAGCAGGGAGAGATTAAAAAAGGAAAATACAGGTGAATGGCCCATCAAGGGTAGACAGAAACACATGCCCCAGAATAGAGGGGAAAACCCACCCTGTGGGGCTGACCAGGGTGACCCTGGGAACTAAAAAGTAGTTAATCCCACCCAAGTCCCAGGGCCTAAATATAGCTATTTTTTTACCTATTCCTGATCTGTGATCTTGACCTTTGTGAGAGGTCACTCAAATTGGTATGTTTAGAAAGGTCTTGCCACAAAGTATCCTTGGGCCAAATTTGAAGACTGTGGCTTGAATAGTCTCCGCGAAAATGCCCAAACATTAAAGTTTACCATGGGCGGACGACGGCAGGGGCCCAGAACATACTCACTTTTGCCTCGCAAGTGAGCCAAAAAAATGTTTCAGCTGTGACCTGTAGTTAATATCATGTGTTCATCACAGAGTGCACAGTTCATCGCAGAGTGCACAGTTCAGAGTGCACAGTTCATCAAAGAGTACACAGTTCAACTTGTCCTAGCCCCTTGTGCAAACGGCCACTGTAGCTGAAGGGATCAACATTTAGGTGAAAATCTAACCAGCATGAACCGACCCACTGGGTGTAGATTGTGTGCAGCAAGGACGACTGCACGCACAGAGAGTTAACAATCTGCGTGTCTGTAGCTGTTTTGTCATGATGTAGGAATGATTCCTGTATGAATGATCATGACAAAAAAATGCTATTGACATAGAAAAGGTTACCTGTCACTTTGACATCATTCAACAGACCATGACCGCTAGAAAAGTTTACACCAGCCATACGGTGTAGCAACTGCTCAAACTCACATCCACTAGCTGGGATGGGTCACTGAGCAAACCATCCAACCTTGGTAAATTCAAACCATCGAGGCACAGATCTGAAGATGTCTGTGTGCAAATGTGTGAAAATAATCAATTCTCAACGCAAGATCAATGAGACTAGGTGCAGGCATCATTCAACCAAAAGCGCTTAATTAACCCATATCATACTGAGGCTAAAAGCTTCAAATCTGTACACGGCCATAAGCAAGCTACATTATAGTACTGACAGATAAAGATAAAGACCAATGGCTTTAGTTCAAGGGTGGTGCCAGAAAAGCTTAGTGCCTACAGGCGCCAAGCTATTCTGGCACTACCCTTGAACTATTTTAGTCAAACTTATTGTACACACTGGTGTATTCCGAATGATAAGGGATAAGCAACACAAGCACTCCAAACACTGAACTAAGCTGGCAGGGCTCTAAGCTTGCCTCTCAACCAGCATGTTGACTTTATCAGCTGTCAAACCTGCACACACACATTAGCCAAAACTGTTTTTGCGTACCAGCTTAGTGATACAATCATGAAAGGGTGATTGATTGATTGTACATTGCTTAACGTCCCAACAGCAACAAGACTTTTGCAGGACATGCCTGCACTGCTTGTGAAAAACAAACAAACAGAATATTGAATGTACGTCGCCAGAGGTCAAATACGCTAAATAAACTCAAGACCATTTAGCAACATACATCTAATATCAAGAGCTACAGGCAGCGCAGACAGTAGGGAGAGTTAGGTGAATGGACCAAGGGTAGACAGAAACACATGCCCCAGAATAGAGGGGAAAACCCACCCTGTGGGGCTGACCAGGGTGACCCTGACAATCATGAAAGGGTGTTTCTAATGATATAGACGGGGAAGTGGCGCAGTGGTTAAGGCGTCTGCCTCCAATGCCAAAGGTGCGAGGTTCGATACCGGGTTCCGGCGTTGGATTTTTCTCCTCTGGTAAGTGTCACCGTCTGGGCAGTGGGCAGATGTTCACATCTGCACGGGACATAGACGACCCCGGCCCCCACGAGTCCCCTGCTGCCTTGCAGGCTTGGCCGCTTGGCTGCGGAAAGGCTAAGGGAGGAAACCCCTGACATCAAAGCCCCCGTGTCTCCGGGGAAGGCTTTTGAGCCAGAGACTAAGACAAGGACAGTCTGATATAAAACCTACGACCCGAGGACCTCGATGCCACCGTCCCAGCTTGCTAGGCCATGGCAAACGAACCAAGGGTTTAAAGGGTGGGGCCAGTACTGCGCACACTGCACTCCACCAAAAAGCTCCACCGCGCAGGTTTTAGGAAACGCCCACGGACTATTAGACGACGTGGGCAAGCCCTATAGAATCTTCGTTCGCGAAGTCAAGCCAAGCAACGTGAAAGGGGGGACAACGACACGAATCAAGAGCACAGAAGTAAACCAGATGAGGATTTCATCCCGAAGTCTACTGTATTGTTTGGAGCTCATATGCGTTTTTTGTTTAGGAACATTCAGAGTTATTCATATTTTTAAGCTTATCCTTCTGATCTATATCCTTCCTCTGTAAACCAACCTCTGATCAACACACGCCGGAGCACGGAAATAAAGACGAACACGCAGTGCTTCCTGCCATTAGCAGGCTCTGTGGGCTTGTGTAGCGACAGGAATTCTGAAAAGGAATAGCGTGAGCAGAAAAATGGTGTCACTATGAGCTTGATGTCATGGCATTGCTAGTCTCACGACGCCATGTAGTGGTACACAGTAAAGAAATTGATGTTTCACATCACTCATCCAAAAGGCACGCAGACTCTTCCTGGGCTGACTGTTTTGTTCCACACAGCCTCTTCCAGGGCTGACTGTTTGATGGGAGTATATATTGGATCCAAAACTTGCAAATATAAATGAATTATTATTAAAAAAATTGAAGAGGTACAATGCTGGATTACGAACTCATCCAATGTCTATCTCCAAGCTAGCTATATATCCAAAATTCCAAGTAAATAGAGCAAAACTTACAAACTCAAATGTGGGTCAACCGACTTTATATAATGGCAGTTTTTCTCTTGAACAAGTCATTTAATTTGTTTTATGCTCGGAGGCTCTCCGAAATGCATCTTGATCAAATCATTTTCTAATGTTTCAGGCCGTTACATACAGAAACACTGGAGATACTTGTGTCTACATACACACACACAGCACTTCCTGCCAAATGTACGTTCAACAAGGCGGTTAGCGTAGCTAGGCATGACACAATTATTATCGTGTTACTTCACTGTCCGAGTCTATGTGCCCACCTATGTTCGTCATTTGCATGCTACGGAACGTGCTCCGGCCAGCCCCATCTTAAAGTCTACCATATTTTCAATACAGTAGACAAAAAGGAGTGTTTCTATATGCGCAATGTGACAGCGATGTGATTGCGGTGTAACAGGTGACAGTGGCACTAACATTTTTTATAATTTAGCCCCAAAGCACTATAGCAGGAGATAGGTCGACAATTCAAGGTAGTGCCAGATCAGCTTAATGCCATGCAAGCCCATCTGGCTCTACCCTTGAATTATCATGGTCAATCCAGGGAGGAAAAGTCATGAAAGTGGGAGAAATCATGTTGGGAGAAATTAGGTCAGGAGAAATCAGGTCGGGAGAAAGCGGGAGATGGGTTGCAAAGTTGGGAGTCTCCCGTCGAAATTGGGAGTTTTGACAGGCATGGTAGAATGACCACCATAGTGCTCCATATGTAGAATGACAAACACAAGGCTCAATGTGTAGAATGACCACCATAGTGCTCCATATGTAGAATGACAAACACAGGGCTCAATGTGTAGATTGACAAACACAGAGCTCAATGTGGAGAATGACAAACACAGAGCTCAATGTGGAGAATGACAACCATAGTGCTTAATGAGCAGAATGACAAACACAGGGCTCAATGTGTAGAATGACCACCAAAGGGCTCAGCATCTAAAATTACACCCACAGGGCTCAATGCATCAAGGTGACCCCTTCACATGTGAACTGTGATCTTCATACTCATTATTCTGATGCTACATGATACTTTATTATGATATTATGAAACTGCTTCACAAATAAAATTCTATTATCAAACTGATCAACATGTTATGGTCAGCCTCAAGGCAACTACAGTATGAAAGTCTCACCTTGAAACAATGTGTTTCAAAGGTCGCACTGAAGCAGTAATTCTGACAATGACATTCAACACCTGAGGGCAAGAACATCAGCACATTCAGAATCAAGCACATACTGTTCATCAACAATGACAGCTCAAGGGAAGTGCTTGGTCAGATTGGAACCCTGAGGTGCCGATTCACTCAAACTTCAAAGTATTAAGCCTGTGGCTGTCGGCAGTGGCTTTTGTCATGATGATTCCTGCAGGAATAGCAACATCCCGACATCCTGCAGGAATAGGAACATCCCAACATTCTGCAGGAATAGCAAATTCTGACATCCTGCGGGAATAACAAAACCCTGACATCCTGCAGGAATAGCAACATCCCTACATCCTGCAGGACTAGCAACATCCCGACATCCTGCATGAATAGCAACATCCCGACATCCTGCAGGAATAGCAATATCCCGATATCCAGCAGGAATAGCAACATCCCGACATCCTTCAGGAATCATGACAAAAACCACTACCAACAGCCAAAGGGTTTATTTTGTGATGTAACGAATGGATAATGGATAACAACAATTGTTTGCAACTCTCCAACTGCAAAAAGGTTGTGAATGAAATATAAATCAACTTTCATGCACTGGTCGGTAGCTTTGAACTGTATAGCTCCAGGCCACAAGGTCCAAAATTACAGAACAGCACATGTGCGTACACTTACCCATGCCAACCAGGGCGCCCCAAGGCAAAGACATGGTTGTATCCCTAGTAGGTACAGACTACCACAGGCTGTTTACCACTACAGTGTGCAATCACTTACTGCTGGGTATCTTGATGAAGCTCGATCAGCTATGGTCAATTTTACATACAGTACAACCCACCTAGTCAGCCCAGCTTGTACATTCTATAGCCAGCAAATTCACTATCAACTCTTATATCTATGTCTGAAAAAGTATACAATGAAAAACTAACAATACGGTAAGGTGGGAGGGGGAGGTGGGGGGGGGGGGAGGTGGGGGGGGGGGGAGGGGTGGGGGAAAGAGTGAGGTGTTCGTCTTTGGATGGTTGTGTAGAAACACCTCACACAGACGCACACCCACTACTCCCCAGACCCACCCCTCCCCAGATTGGCTCTCATGAATGGTCAGACTTGGACTAGAAACAAAATAAGGCCATTCCAAACAAATGCCTGCGGGACACTGGTCTGAATTGCTTTGTATTGACGTGAGTGATAATTCTTGACTACATTCTGTAAATATGGGCAATCTTTGTAAAATTGTAGATCAGCTTAACTGTAGAATGGGTGGCCTCTTGTAACAGGTCTTATTGCATTAACTCTGAACCCCAACAACAGCTGGAGTAGGTGCAGCCATCATGCAGTGCATAAAGATCAATACCTCAACCTCTCTTGTTACTGTAGTACAGTCAAACCTGTATTGAATAACTCACTGCCAACCACAGATAGGGACTTCACACCTTTTTGGGGAAGATGGGCATCCCCCCCCAAAAAAAAAAAAAATAAAAATAAAAAATAAATAAATAAAATAAAATAAATAAATAAATAAATAAAATAAAAATTAAAAAAAAAATAATGGGGGAAAAAAAATGTGGCTACAGAATAATTTAGTGAAAAGTCAATTACTGTTGAGAAACAGAAGCTCACACTCAGCGTCAAAGAGGATGTCAACGTCAACTTCTTCAAGCACATGTAAACATCAAGTGTGCAAGTGAGTGATCTACAGTATACTGTCTTTTGTCACTGCTGACCCTCCCCCCCCCCCCCCCCCCCCGCCCCCTCCCCCCCACCCACCCCAAGGCACCACTCCCCAAAGCAGATTTTTGCCTGATCAATAATTTTGGTAGTGGGACATGCCAGCATAAATTATGAGTAAAACAATGTGGCCATTGTGTTTATTGTCTTTATGCTTAGACCACAATAGTTCAGTACTAAGGCCTACGGGTGGGTGGGTGGGTGGGTGTGTGTGTGTGTGTGTGTGTGTGTGTGTGTGTGTGTGTGTGTGTGTGTGCACGTTAGTAGCTTAATTATATTTTGATTTTGATGTGTTTAATGTTCTTCAGTCCTTTTATGTTGCGCGGCACCGCAATGATTTCCTAATGTATTGTTACATATGGCAATAAAGTTCTATCATTATCATCATCATACAAAAACATAACATGCTTTGGTAACTATAGTTCTACAGCAGCAGACCACCAAGACAGGCTAGACAGTACACAATTACAAACCATGTATTAAGCGGGTAAGCAAACTATGTGTGTACATTACATGATTCGTATGGCTGACAGTTGGCAAAGATTAATGACAAAATAATCAATCTTATCACATTATAATTAAACCACTAACATGACTGATGATGTGCGTTGCCTTGGTCTCAAGTGATCCAAGTTGAACATGTACGGTCTTTAACTCTAGATTTAATTTATAAATCTATTGCCGCCTTTCATTTAAAACATGATGGAAGACTAAATACTGATCAAGGATGAAGACTAAATACTGACCAAGGATGAAGACTAAATGCTGATCAAGGATCAAGACTAAATGCTGAGGAAACAGACTAAATACTGATCAAGGATGCAGACTAAATACTGATCAAGGATGAAGACTAAATACTGATCAAAGATGCAGACTAAATACTGGTCAAGGAAGAAGACTAAATGCTGATCAAGGATGCAGACTAAATGCTGATCAAGGATGCTGACTAAATACTGATCAAGGATGAAGACTAAATACTGATCAAGGATGAAGACTAAATGCTGATCAAGGATCAAGACTAAATACTGATCAAGGATGCAGACTAAATGCTGATCAAGGATGCAGATTGATCAAGGATGCAGACTAAATACTGATCAAGGATGCAGACTAAATACTAATCAAGGATGCAGACTAAATGCTGTTCAAGGATCAAGACTAAATACTGATCAAGGATGAAGACTAAATTTAATGCTGATCAAGGATGAAGACTAAATACTGATCAAGGATGCAGACTAAATGCTGATCAAGGATGCAGACTAAATGCTGATCAAGGATGAAGACTAAATACTGATCAAGGATGCAGACTAAATACTAATCAAGGATGAAGACTAAATGCTGATCAAGGATGCAGACTAAATGCTGATCAAGGATGCAATCCAGTCCAAACAGGTGACTGCCAAGCATGTAAAATGCAGAGAAGAACCCAACAGAGAAAGAAACACGCTTCTAAAAGACAGACTTTACAACACAATTTATTTATTGTGTTGTAACTGTCTTTTCTAAGCGCGTTTCTTTCTCTCTGATCAAGGATGGAACTAGCAATCTCCAGAGCCAGGTCCTGAGTTAGCCAACAATGGATTAGACATTTGTCTGCCATACACTGCAGAAATGTCAATAGGTCATTGTTCACGGACAGGGCCAAGTGGATCTGGGGTAGCTAGGTTTCTGGGGTGGATCTGTGGCAGCTAGATTTCCAGGGTGGATCTGGGGCAGCTAGGTTTCTAGGCTGGATCTGGGGCAGCTAGGTTTCCAGGCTGGATCTGGGGTCGCTAGGTTTCCGGGGTGGATCTGGGGCAGCTAGGTTTCCAGGCTGGATCTGGGGCAGGTAGGTTTCCAGGCTGAATCTGGGGTAGCTAGGTTTCCGGGGTGGATCTGGGGCAGCTTGGTGTTCTGGGTGGATCTGGGGTAGCTAGGTTTCTGGGTGGATCTGGGGTAGCTTGGTGTCCAGGACTTCTGCCCCCTCACCCCCTACTCTAAAATGCTACATAAAATTTTTTAAATAGATTTTGGAACCCCCCCCCCCCCCCCCTGCCATTTTAAATTGTTAATAATTTCCTAAAAGCCCCCCCCCCCCCACTGCCACCCCCCCCCCCCCATGGGTGGTCAGAGTCTGCAGGTCAACGTAGTGCTAACCCAATTGGGAGGAGGGACTGGGATGGGCAGGGCAGGGGGGTGGAGGGGGTGGGGGGTGGTGGGGTGGTGGGGGGATTCATTCAGAAGGAATGTTCAAAATATTGGAAAGAAAAAAAAAGTGCACAAGTTGGTGTTGACCAGACATGTCTGCTATGAATGACTTTGTCACAGATCTGTCATGTTGAAGTCATATCTATCTCTTTAGAAGTAGTGTGTGTGTGCGTGTATGTGTGCGTGTGTGTGTGTGTGTGTGTGTGTGTGTGTGTGTGTGCGCGCGCGCGCGCGCGCACTGACGTGTGTACAAAAATAACTAATTACAAAAACGCAATTTACAAAAAGTACTAAAAACAAAATACAACGCACTTTATAAACAATCTATAAAGTCACCATTAAAAAATGCTATGCGTATGGACTCCTAATACTCATCATAGTTTTTGTTAAGCGCCTAGAGGTGTAATCTGAGGTTAAGAGCTATACAAGTACTCATTATTATTATTATTTAACATTATTTAACATCTTACAGCATCAGCAAATAATTAAACACTTTTGTGACATTGGGTATGCTGCCTAGTGCTGCATCAGTATATCCGGATATGGCAGGCCTTACAAAAGTTGCATACAAAACGTTCCGTGTAAAAGTAACTGACCGTCAATGGCGTGCCTACTTGATTTCTAGCGAAAACGGTGAATACTGAAACTAAAGTATTCCGGCTATGGAAATAAAATATGTTACCTACCATCTATCATCACAAAGAAAAATAAGTCAACTTACCCGGCCCAAGTCTAAACATTTTTAAATATTGTATTTCTGTTGGTGAAAGAGTGTCGTCTGCTACGTGTCTAGTCGTGGCTGGCTCACAGTGCGATACAAGTGACGCAAAAGTAAATGGCATGCAAGGAGTGGCGGCCGGCCAAAGAAAGTTCTCGACAGGCCGCGATCAATAGTACGCATGTTGTTTCGCCTAAAGTATTGATATGGGTCGCGTACACATCTTTTCTATCTGTATTGACACAGCGGTAGGTTATTTAAACACTTTACCTTCAGCAACGTCAGGGGACTCGACGGCGTCGGTACATGTTGCCATGAAGGAGGCCGTCGGGCTGTCATTTAAAGTTACCTGGAGTTGCTTCCCTTTGGTCAGGGAACCACTAACCACAGGCACCTGACATGAGCTGGCGTGATAAGTCCCCATTCAGATCTTCTTTTCGGGTTCTCGCGAACGTTATTGACTCTGCGTTGACAACCGGGCAGTGGCGATAAAAGGCAGTGATAAAAGGCACTGGTTAAAAGGTAAACTATTTACGCACTCAGGTTTGAACACCGCAGGGAAGGGCCGGAAGAGCGGCCGACGGTCCCGGGGCGGCACCCGCCGCGGCGGCGCCGCCAGCCGGAGTCACTACTATGGGCCGGAGGTTGACCGTAATGCCGGCGCGGCCAGACCGCGGTGAAGACTGCAGTCGAGGCGGGCCTTGGATAGCCGGCCTAGCCTGTGGTTCGTATGGATGAGGTCAGGGGTCTTGTCTTTCCTTGTCAGTAGGGAAGTCTACAAGCTGCTCAGTACTGATCACGGCGAGGCCGCCCGCGTTTTCCACAACTAGGTCGAGGCGGACTGCCTATTCGGCCTTGGATGTTTAGGGATTTCCAGTCCAGGCGGGTCTGGCCGGTATGTTGAACTGAGTCGCCTCCGACGATGTGGGATGTGACTGCCCGTTTTTTGTTGTTGTTTTGTTGTTAAGGTCGGTTGTGAAATCAAATCTACCTTAGCGGTACACTGAGGTACTGGTTATCTGTTCTGTTCGGGGGGACCGGGTACTCTAATGCAACAGTGAGTTTCTTCAGTCGAGTCAATCTGGTCAGTCTGGGGGGGGGGGGGGGGGGGGGGGGGGGCGGGGCTCAGTGCCGCTGCCGAGTCAGTCGTTCCGCGTGTTGTTTGCGGATTTCCTTATATAGTCCGGACTCAGTGACTCTGATACAACAAATTCGCAGGAGATCTTTTTTATTGTAGTTGTTGCTATGATCGAAATTTGTTATAAGCGAAATGTCAGATTTCTAACGTAAATAATAATAATAATAATAATAATAATAATAATAATAATAATATTAATAATAATAATAATTCTTGTATAACGCGCTTCTCCAAGAAAACGCTGGACTCACTGCGCATGCACAACAGCACACACTCTCTCTCTCTCAGACACACGCACGACTATACACTACTTTAAACCACCACATCCCTTCCCAACACCTTACATTCACTTCGTAACTATAAACCTAACATCGACACAGGCTTGTTTTTCAGCTTAACTTGGTTCAGTCATTGTTTAAAGGAGCATTTTAACGTAGAATCACTTTCTATTTTTAGCTCTTACTCGTACTGATATCGTTGTCCCGGGTCTCCCTGGGGGACTTGGGTGGGGTTAACTACTTTTTAGTTCCCAGGGTCACCCTGGTCAGCCCCTCTATTCTGGCGCACGTGTTTCTGTCTACCCGTGGTCCATTCACCTGTATTTTCCTTTTTTAAATTCTCCCTACTGTCTATGCTGCCTGTAGCTCTTGATTTTCACTAGCAGTGCAGGCACGTCAGAGAAAGTTTTGTTGCTGTCGGGACGTTAAGCAATGTACAATCAATCTGATATCGTTGTATTTATAGAACGGAGTGGAGTCATTGTCAGGTTATTTGATATAAAGACGACGTGTGCTGAACTGGATTCTTCTGTGTTTAAATGAACCATAACTAGACCTGTGTGCAGCGTTTCGTAACCATCTGTAACAGCTAGAAGTGTATCGTTGAACAGTTATGCAGGTAGTGGACCTTTAATTAGAGTAGCTCTTGCAAAGTTGCAATTACCATACGTAAGCGACAATTAATTTTTTACTACCTTTCTATAGGAGAGGGCGGGGGGGGGGGGGGGGGACTTTAGTCAAATCAGCTACTCTCCAAATTGGTGTCCATCCTGAGCCTAACGTCCCCGAGTCGTCTTAGCTTCGACAATGAAATGATTTTTCCTTTGACTGGCTTCAATAGCTTTTTACGTTATAAGCAAAGTTTCAGACTCTTAAAATAAGTTCTACAAAATTAATGTCTTACAGAGACATCGTTAATGTATATACAGCTGATTAGCACGTTTCCACTTTATTTAAAAAACAGTAAAATAATAATAATAATAATAATAATAATAATGAGTATTTATATAGCGCTTAATCTTACTCAAAAGCTCTAAGCGCTTTACAATCTGTACACAAAAATAAAAAATACAATGACATATGCACATAACAAACAAAGCACAATGCCCGAACACACCACTTTTACAATAAACTAAACAACAATACATACATAATAATTTATATTCTAATTAACATTCAGTATAAACAAGGAGGATTGCAGAACTACAACTAAGGCATCAAACACTGGCAGTTATTCAAAGTAAAGCTTGAAGAGGTGAGTTTTCAACGACCTCTTGAAGTCAGAGACAGACTCACTGTTTCTGACCTCAAGAGGAAGTGTATTCCATAACACTGGGGCTTGATAAACAAAAGTGCGCTGACCAAATGTTTTAGTTTGGACAGAAGGTACACACAACTTCCGTTTATCAGAAGAGGAGCGGAGCTCACGAGAGGGTGTATACACATGCAGCAAAGAGGACAAGTATTCTGGGCTGGTGCCTGAAAGGCAGTTAAAACAGATTGACATAACTTTATATTGAATACGTGAGGACACAGGTAGCCAGTGAAGGGACTTCAAGATGGGTGTGACATGCTCAGTCTTACGGACTCTCACAACAAGCCGGGCTGCATTGTTCTGAATTTTTTGGAGGCGATCAATGAGATACTGAGGGCAGCCACAAAGCAAAGAGTTACAATAATCTAGCTTGGACAGCACAAATGCACAAACTAGTGTTTTAGTGGCTTCCACGGTCAGCAGGTGACGAACTGAACTAATACGACGAAGTTCCAGATAAGCGGATCTACACACTGCACTGACATGCTGTGACATAGATAACTCGCTGTCAAGTGTAACACCCAGGTTTCTCACACTCGCAGAGAAGCCAATGAGTGTTCCATCCACAGACAATGATGACGGTAAAGGCAGGGACGAAGATAATCTTGGATTAGCTACCAACATTGCTTCAGTTTTGCCATCATTTAACATCAGTTTGTTGGTGGTCATCCATGATTTGACATGGTCAATGCACTGGCTTATACTTTGGACGGCATTCACAGCTCGCTCGACAGTATCACTTTTGTACATCTGCGTATCATCTGCAAATGCATGATGGGAAATGGAGCGACTACAGATCAGGTCGGACAGGGGCTGAACATACAGTAAGAACAATACAGGTCCTAGGACCGAGCCCTGGGGTACACCAAACCGAAGAGGTGATGGCTCAGAACGACAGCCGTCGACAGAAACAATCTGGGATCGTTCAGTCAGGTATGAACTAAACCATGCCAAGACTGTGCCTTCAATGCCAAATACAGATTGAAGACGGCACAGCAAAATTTCATGGTCAATAGTGTCGAACGCACTGGACAGGTCCAGCAAAGCAAGGACTGTGATCTTACGCTCGTCCAAAGCACAAAGCAGGTCATTGAATATCTTCAGCAAAGCTGTTTCAGTGCTACGATGGGGACGATATGCAGACTGGAATACACTGAACAGACTATTAGAGTTGACATGCTTTAAAGTTTGAACAAGGACAATTTTCTCAAGAATCTTTGATAGAAATGTAAGATTGGAAACTGGGCGATAGTTTTTCAGTACATTTGGGTAATAATACGAAGTGTTGTTGTGGGGTGGATGAAGCATTCACTCCCGAACCAACCCGAGACTCACTCCTTTTTGACGATGTGGATGCGACTCACCTTTAGCTTGAATAATAATTTGACTAATATGTGTGTGTGTATGTGTGTGTGTGTGTGTGTGTGTGTGTGTGTGTGTGTGTGTGTGTGTGTGTGTGCATGTGTGTGTGTGTTTGTGTGTGTGTGTGTGTGTGTGTGTGTGTGTGTGTGCATGTGTGTGTGTGTGTTTGTGTGTGTGTGTGTGTGTGTGTGTGTGTGTGTTTAAAGAATATATTTTAGTGGCATTTCATAGTTGCCTTATTGTGATGAAAGTGTCTAAACTACGTAAATAATGTGATATTTATGTGGTATTTAATTTTATGTTTAGATTAATTAGCTGACGTGTTTATGCGATACATCGTTAGCATGTGAAGTGTAAAGTGGCTGTATCTTTATCGGTCTCATTTTAGATTATGTTTCTTACTGATCCTTTTACCTTTATTATGAGCCGTAAGCTGTTTAACAGGAACTTCCTTATTGGCACAAGAAATATCTTGACTTTGTTTCACAAGTATTCTCGTTATTGATCGCTCCAGTAAATAAGCACTCTTCTGTAAGTTTCAACAAACATTAAAGCCACCTGCTCTAGCGCGGGCCTTCGCCGATACAACGGACCGGGTTCTCAGTGTTGTCTCATATAGTTGCTTTAACTAAGCTTTTTCTACCCTTCTTTTTACAGTCCATCAGAGTAGGTACACGTCTTCTTTCTTCTTCTCGAACGCCGTCACACTTGGAGTTTGGCTCTCAAAATGAAATCTGTGGTCTTCTGTATCACCTCCACAGGCCCGTACAGTTTCTCTTGTAGAGTGGCGGGCTTCGGCCATATCTCCTCCCTCAGCAGCTGGTGGTCCCCACAGTCCTGGAAGATGTGCTCTGTGGTCTGCTCTGCTTCTCCACAAGGGCACAGGGGCGATGGCACGAGGTGAAAGCGTCTGTGAAGGTGGAAATTGAGTCGGTTGTGCCCGGTCCTCAGACGGAAGATGGTCACCTGCTGTTGTCTGGACAGCTGATGGTAACTGTCTAGGGGCCGTTGTGGTGGTCTGTACACAGACTTAATGATGGTCTTCATCTCTGTGAAGCTGACTCCATTTTCGTCTTGTTCTTTCTCTGCGCCCACTTTTGCCATTCTGTCAGCTTCTTCATTGCCGTAGATAACACAGTGTGAAGGGATCCACTGCAGCACCAGCCTGGTGCACTTGATGTTTTGCAGTGCCTCTTGTAGACGTGGCAGTTTGCTTGCTGTTGCTGCCTCAAGGACAGACATGGCATCAGTCAGGAAGACAATCTGGGCATCAGGGTCTGCAGTGCCACTAAGGGTGTTTGCAGCACGGACCAGGGCTTCCACCTCAGCTCTGTAATTTGTGCAGTGAAGGCCTGTTGATACTGCCTCTGCCTGCCATTTTCCGTTTGGGTACTGAATGTACACCCCAGCCCCTCCATTCTGAACTGCATCTGTGGCTGATCCATCGGTGTATGCCCGTATCCATGCCTCCTGGGGATACTTTTCTTCGAGCATGGCCAATGTCAGGGCTTTCTTGCCCACAGTGCTGTGCTCATCTTTGGTATTGATGTAGGGTACCGTGGAAGAGATGGTGATGTTTTCTGGCTTACTTTCCCAGGGTGGAAGGTCACTAGTAGGATTCAGAGCCTCTACTTGCGCAGGGAGCTTTGCCTGGTGTTTTCTCTGCAGAGCTCTCGTCTCCTTCACAAAGCTTGATATTTTCAGTCTCCCTGAGGTTGGCTGTTTCATCCTGGCATTCATAGGATGGTCTTTGGAAGACTTAACCTTTGTGGACTGTATCAAGGCTTTGCAATCTCTTCTCATGCGCAGGCGTGGGATGCCTGTTGTCTCTTCCATCTTTTCAGGCGGTGTGGATCTCATTGCGCTGGTGATGATACGCAGTGGCTGGTTCTGAACTCTGTCAGTGGTCTGCTGGTGTGACTGGGCTGCCGTCAACCATGCATTGGATCCGTACTCAAGGTGTGGTCTCACTGTGCCTTGATATACATTTTTCAGGATCTTTTCGTTGGCTCCCCATTGTGTTCCAGCCAGCTTCCTCATGATGTTCAGCTTTCTTCTAGCTTTCGCTTCTGCGTTCCAAATGTGCGGCTTCCACGTCAGCCTCTTGTCAAGGGTGACGCCCAGGTATGTCTGTTGGTCATCATACCGCAGTGGGGTGTTGCCCAGTGTTAGGTTGCCAGCCTTTGCTTTGTTGGAGAGAGAGAAAGTGTGGCTGATGATTTTTCTGTGTTGATGGTCACACACCAGTTGTTGGTCCAGTCTGTCAGCCTGTCCAGGGCAAGCTGCATCCTGTATGTAGCAGTTGTTGCATACTCTTCTGTGCACCAGAGTACCAGGTCATCTGCTGACAGGGCTGCGTGGACTCCTTTTGGTAGCTCTAGCACAAGGTCGTTGATGAAGAGTATGAACAGGGTAGGTGACAGGACTCCCCCCTGTGGCACTCCCTGACGCAGCAGCACTTTTTGGCCACAGTACCCATCCACTGTCACACGGGCTCTGCGATTGTGCAGGTATGACTTGGTCCACCGATACATGTTCCCTTGGATGCCACTGCGAAGGAATTTCACAAGAAGACCATCCTTCCACACCTTGTCAAAAGCCTTCTGTAGCTCAATGAAGGGAGCTAATGTCACCTTCTGATCTTGAAAGGCATCTTCTATGACCTGTGCAAGGTGTGTTGTCTGGTCTTCTGTACTTTTGTGGCTTCTGAAGCTGGCTTGCTCTATCACGATAATGCTCTCGGAGTCCAGGTACCACTGCAGGCGCTTGTTGATGATGCGCTCCATGGTCTTGCACACACAACTTGTCAGGCTGATGGGGCGATAACTCGGGGCTTTGGACTTATTCTTCCCTTTCTTCAAAATTGGGATCATCCTGGCTTCCTTCCAGCACTGGGGTACCTGTCCTCCTCTCCAGCTGTGGTTAAAGATGTCCAGTAGCTTCGTTAAGGCAGTGTTGCCAAGGTGTTGTAACATCTCGTTTGAGATGCTGTCTGGACCTGGAGATTTTTTCTTCTTCAGCTGTTTGATGGCCATCTTCAGTTCTGGAAGGGTGATGTCCTTCTTCATTGCATAACAATAATAATAATAATACCGTTATTATATAGGCGCTTTTTCTCAATTTTGGGGAAATCGACTCAAAGCGCCGCGCCTGAAACCCAACACACACACTCACGAAACAGACACGGATTTACGCCATTTAAGACAAACACAGTACAAACACAGTACAAGACAAACGAAGGGTCAGTCAGCTACTGAAGTTACAGAGATTTTTGATCGCTTGTATTTGAAATTTGTAAAGTGGCCTGAGACCGGTACCAAAGTGTGGGGGGTGGGGGGGGGGTGGGGGGGGGGTGGAAGAACCGGAGTACCCGGAGAAAGAACCCCCGACGTATGTATGTTTGCATCATGTATGTTTGCATCTCTTGTTATCTCTCTTTCTTCCTGTCTGATTTCTTTCTCAAGCATTTGGGGGAGAGTGATGTTACTTTCTTTCGCATAGATCTTTGCGAACATGTTTGCAGCTTTCCTACCAGTCAGTGCTTTCCCATCTTCTTCCAGGGTGATCTTCTGTTCCCTGGTGCCCTCATCGTTCAATGCCTTGGTCAGTCTCCACAACTTGGTGGTGTCCCTCTCCATGTTCAGTCTTGCAGTCTTCTCTCTCCAACTTCTTCTTGTGCACTCCAACTTCATCTTCAGATACGGGGCCTTACTGTGTTGTAGCTTGATGTTGTTTTCTTGGCTGGGGTTGGTTTCAGCGTCTTCTCTGGCCCTAGTGAGGTTGTCATGTGCTTTCTGAAGATCTGCGGTCCAGTATGGGGTGTAGTTTTTCCGGACCCCTCGAAGTATAGTTTCCTTGGCTGCCTTACTGATAATGTCGTTGAACTCTCTGACCACATTGTTGATGTTCCTTCCAGACACAGCGAGGTCTTGCATTAGCTCATTTGTTCGGACACTGAACAAGCGCCAGTCTGCCTTTCGGTAGTTCCATCTTGGTCGGTGTGGCGAGCTAGCTGCTGTGCTTCCTTTTAGTTAGAGGAGGACAGGGCGGTGGTCACTTCCTCCTAACTGTGGTCCCACTGTTCTGCTGAGGCGCTTATGAACATCGTCAGTGCAAAGCGCCAGGTCCGGTGTAGTGGTGGTGTGCCAGCGGCGAGAGTAGAAGGTTGGTCCTCAGGGTCATTGGCAAGTATCAGGTGATTTTCATCTTGCCACTCCTCGATGTCTTCTCCTCTCTTGTCAATCGTGTCATATCCCCAGCTCTGGGACTGGCCGTTGAAGTCACCAGTGATGAGGAATCCACTGTCCGGGACCTGGGTAGTGTCAAGGGACAGCAGCTTATCATTAGGGCAGTAGTAGTTGACCAGGTCAAGGGTGCTGTCACTGGTGGTTACCTTGACCTAGATGTATTCCGCCTCTTCCATGAATCATCTGGTTTCGCTGGCATTCAGGTTGTTTCTAACTAGGGTCATAACTCCCCCTTTCTTCCTCCCTTGGCGATCACTTCGGAAGACCTGATATCCTCTGACCTTAAAGGGTTTTCCTTCTTGCAGGTGTGTCTCTTGTATACAGCAGATGTTTATGCTGTTTTCGTACAGAAAGTTCTCTAGTTCTTTCTTGTTGGTAACCCCTTCTGCATTCCAGTGCATGATATTCACATTGGCTTTTTAAAAATTTTTATCTCTGGTCTTGTTTTTTTCGCTGGCCAGTCGCTCTACTTCCCCGTCACCTGGCTCCTCGAGAAGGTCGGGAAGGTCCTCCAGTCGCTGGGGGTGGGCTCCGAAGAGACGCAGAGCCTGGTACTGCACCTGCCTGGTGAGACTCCACAGGGCGAGCACCATTTCTGTTGAATCCATCTCCAAGTGTCATATGGCTTTATATGCGTGGTACTGTGGTTTATTAGAGTGCGATGTGCAGCCCAGTACCTCCGTCTTCAGCACTCGGGGTTTCTGTCGGGGTTACCTCACCCTTAACTCGTGGTCAAAATGGCTTTCCTGGGAGCACAGGATGGTTTGGCTTTGGAGTGTCCTTCTCCTAGATGGGTTGCCGACCAAGGCTTACGAGTCCCATCTACTCAGGTTTTTCCTCGGAGTTTTCCTTCTCGAAGGAGATCTGCCAACCAAGGCTATCGAGCATCCCTGCCCGGATTTGTATAGGGTTTACTCCCCTAGCCTTAGCCTCTCCCAAGGCACCCACAATGCAGTGGGGTTATTTACCCACAGCTGGGATCTGGTTCATGGGCATCAGGGCTTGTCCGCATATCGCTGGTCCTGCGTGCCGCATATATGGGGGCCAGACCTCCTCCGAGTCCTCTGTAGTTCAGCCCGAGTCCGTAATGTGCTCGGTTACCGTGAGTCGCCACGAGGAGACACTACATGAGGCTTGTTGTTGGAGAGGCTGTGTACTGGCAGGGAGAGACTGACATACTCCGCTCTCCTTTTCGCAAAACTGCTAGCCAGCGGTGTGAACTGAAAGCGAGAGCGACAAGGACAGACGCTACACTACCACACTCATGGCTTGACTTCGCGAACGAAGATTCTATAGGGCTTGCCCACGTCGTCTGCAGGCATTTTCGTGACTGCGGAGGCCAATCCGGGACAGGCAGGTTCGACCGCAGTGGCTGCAGGTGAAGGTCTGATCAGGGTTCTGAGTTACGACAACTCTGTTTTTTCTTCTGAGCCGCTTGTCCTTGAGGTTAGCTCTGCGAGAGTCCTCAAAGGAGACGGCTGCCTTGTGAATGGTGGAGCGCCAGGTGTCACGGTCCGCAGCATGCGAAGATCACTGGCGGTGGTCGATTTGGCAGGCACTAAGTGACTTTTTGAGACCGTCTTTGTATCTCTTCTTTGGTGCCCCTCTGTCTCGGTGTCCAGTGGCGAGCTCGCCGAACAGAGTGATCTTGGGTAGGCGATGATCCTCCATCCTGGAGACGTGCCCCGCCAGCGAAGCTGTGTCCGCAGCAGCAAAGCCTCGATGCTCAAAGTTTCCGCCTGTTCAAGGACCTCGACGTTGGTGACATAGTCACTCCAGTGAATGCTGAGGATGGTACGCAGGCAGCGCTGGTGAGCGCGTTCGAGGAGTCGTAGTTGGCTGCGGTAGAGGGCCCAGGACTCGGAACCGTACAGCAGGGTGGTGAGGACGACAGCTCTGTACACGCTGATCTTGGTGCCTTTTTCAGCTGTTGATTGTGCCACACCTGCTTGAATAGTCGCCCGAAAGCACTGTTCGCTTTTGCCAGCCTGTTGTCCAGCTCCTTGTCCAGCTTGGCGTCTGACGTGATGAGTCTGACGTGATGATGCAGCCGAGGTAGGTAAACTGGTGTACAGACTTCAGTTCGGACTCGCCGATGGTGATGTGGGGAGGGCGATGCTCTTCCTTGGGTGCTGGCTGATGAAGGACCTCTGTCTTTTTCAGACTGACCTCAAGTCCAAAGAGCTGGGCGGCATCTGCAAGGCTCTCTCTGTGTGTGCAACGAGGGCAGGGGAAGTGGCGCAGTGGTTAAGGCGCCTGTGTGCAACGAGGGCGGGGAAGTGGCGCAGTGGTTAAGGCGTCTGCCTCCAATGCCAAAGGTGCCAGGTTCGATACCGGGTTCCGGCGTTGGATTTTTCTCCTCTGGTAAGTGTCACCGTCTGGGCAGTGGGCAGATGTTCACATCTGCACGGGACATAGACGACCCCGGCCCCCACGAGTCCCCTGCTGCCTTGCAGGCCTGGCCGCTTGGCTGCGGAAAGGCTAAGGGAGGAAACCCCTGACATCAAAGCCCCCGTGTCTCCGGGGAAGGCTTTTGAGCCAGAGACTAAGACAAGGACAGTCTGATATAAAACCTACGACCTGAGGACCTCGATGCCACCGTCCCAGCTTGCTAGGCCATGGCAAACGAACCAAGGGTTTAAAGGGTGGGGCCAGTACTGCGCACACTGCACTCCACCAAAAAGCTCCACCGCGCAGGCTTTAGGAAACGCCCACGGACTATGACACTGAACTTTCCAAGTCCTGTAGCGATGGTCAAGGGGCAAAACGGCAGGTGAAAGATGTCACTGGAAGCCGCAGTCTCAAACCTGCATGCAGGCGGTTCAGGATATTGGTCGCCTGATGTTGACCTGGGGATGACAACGTCACTCAGCACTCCCTGAACGACCAAGCAGCCTTCTCTAGGGACAGCACTGCTTGCTCCACACGGAGAGGGACCTAGAAAAGGTGGCCTAACCAAAGCTCATCCCCTAGTAACCCCAGTTGGCTAGCCGCGGTCAACGGGCATCTTCTCATGCGGTCAGAAAACAAGAAAAAACAATCTACACTAGACGCATCACAACAACCATTTGACCCACGGCACATGTCACGCTGGCTTTCTACTGCCTCTTGTACTCATAGGGTGGGAGCGGGAGAACTCTCCTACGTAGCAAAGGCCCGCCAAAAACAAGATTAGAGTTTCATCCCAAAGTCTACCGTATTGTTTGGAGCTCACACACGTTTATCTTTTAGGAACATTCAGGATTGTTCATATTTTTAGGCTTATTATGCTGATTCATTTCCCTCCTCTCTAAGCCAACCTCTGATTAACACACACGTCGGCGCACACAAATAAAGACAGACACACGGCGCTTCCCGCCATTAGTGCGCTCTGTGGGCTCGTGTAGCGACAGGAATCCATCTCCTTTTATTGTAACCCACCCTCTGATCTACACACACTGGCACACAGAAATAAAGACGGACACACGGCGCTTCCCGCCATTAGTACGCTCTGTGGGCTCGTTAGCGACAGGAATCCATATCCAATCCTTCTACTCTAACCCACTCTCTGATCTACACACACAGGTACGGCACAAAAATAAAGATTCCCGACAGACTCACGGCGATTCCCGCCATTTGTAAGCTTTGTGGTCTGGCGTAGCATAGCTATTCTGAAGAAGAATGATAGCACGAGCAGCGAAATGACGTCACTTCAAGCTTCACGTCGTGGCGTCATTAGTCCCACGACGCCGTGTTCATAGTGACGACTCGATGTTATACGTCACTCATCGCAGTACTAACATTTGACGTATTAGAGGATCAAACTTTGCAATTTTCTTGCTGATTTTCACACCTAGGGCTTACAGGTCACAATTTGACCTAATCCTACCCCAGGGACGGGGCAAACAGAAGGCTTATGCAAACACTGTTTATGAAAAAATCATGCGAAGAGATTTTGATTAATGAGAAGATTTTTCTTTTCGCGAAAAGGAAAAATTAAATATATGTTAGCTGTTTTACAAACGACTCCGAAACAGTGGTGCCGAAAATTGACTGAATTTACACGCTGGTTAAAACACAATCACGCTGGTTAAAACACAATCACGCTGGTTAAAACACAAACACGCTGATTAAAACACAAACACGCTGGTTCAAACACAATCACGGTGGCACGTTGGTTAAAACACAAACACGCTGATTAAGACACACACACGCTGGTTAAAACACAATCACGCTGGTTAAAACACAAACACGCTGGTTCAAACACAATCACGGTGGCACGCTGGTTAAAACACAAACACGCTAATTAAAACACAAACACGCTGGTTAAATCACAAACACGCTGATTAAAACACAACACTCTGGTTAAAACACAATCATGATGGTTAAAACACAAACACGATGGTTAAAACACAAACACGCTGATTAAAACACAAACACGCTAATTAAAACACAAACATGGTGGCACGCTGAATAAAACACAAACACGCTGGTTAAAACACAAACACGCTAATTTAAACACAAACACGCTGGTTAAAACACAATCACGCTGGTTCAAACACAATCACGCTAGTTAAAACACAAACACAATCACGCTGGTTAAAACACAAATACAATGACGCTGGTTAAAACACAATCCCGCTGGTTAAAACACAATCACGCTGGTTAAAACACAATCACACTGGTTAAAACACAATCACATTGGTTAAAACACAATCACGCTGGTTAAAACACAATCCCGCTGGTTAAAACACAATCACGCTGGTTAAAACACAAACACGCTGGTTAAAACACAATCACGCTGGTTAAAACACAAACACGCTGGTTAAAACAAACATGCTGGTTAAAACACAGTCACGCTGATTAAAAACATAATCACGCTGGTTAAACACTAGGCAGGTTACGTTTGCTGCGCGCGACTCCCAACAAGTAACGAGAGCGAAATCACGGAGGATAACCAGCTTGTACCGTAAACACAGACAACACTCCAAACGTCTGCAAGCTTGGGCCAGCTTCTGCCTAATAAGCATAAGCATAGACAGCACTCCAAACATCTTCAAAAGGCTTAGATCCTCATGAGCCCAAAGGGCTCATAAGAATCTATCCCTCTTGGAGATATTTGGAGTGTTAAATGTCTATGCGTATGGTAGAAACTGGTTATCCGCCATGAGTTCACTGTCGTTCATTGTCGGCAGCGGTCCGGTCCAAACGTAACCTCTGTATTGAGCCCTTACGTGGGTGTCATCAGTCCTCTGACAGAACACGACATGTCAGTGAACGGGATACTGAGATGGACCATGACAGCTTTAAGGGTGGTGCCGGCCGGAATAGAGCCAGACCATATTGGCACTACCTTCGAATCGCCCTGTTCTTTCTGTTCCCCTGCTGAACTTGAGACATCAGTGTGTCAAGACTGAACCAGCGCTACCTCACCAACTAGCCCAACATTACCAACTAGCCCAACATTACCAACTAGCCCAACATCACCAACTAGCCCAACATCACCAACCAGCCCAACCTCACCAACTAGCCCAACATCACCAACTAGCCCAACATCACCAACCAGCCCAACCTCACCAACTAGCCCAACATCACCAACCAGCCCAACCTCACCAACCAGCCCAACATCACCAACTAGCCCAACATCACCAACCAGCCCTACCTCACCAACCAGCCCTACCTCAACAACCAGCACAACCTCACCAACTAACCCTACATCACCAGCCAGCCCAATCTCACCAACCAGACCTACCTCACCAACCAGTCCTACCTCATCAAAAAGCCCAACCTCTCCAACCAAGCCAACCTCACCAACCAGCCCTAATTCACCAATCAGCCCAACCTCTCCAACCAGCCCTACCTCACCAACCAGACCTACCTCACCAACCAGCCATACTTCACCAACCAGTCCAACCAGTCCAACCTCACCAACCAGCCAATCCTCTCCAACCAGCCCTACCTCACCAACCAGACATACCTCTCCAACCAGAACTACCTCACCAACCAGCCCTACCTCACCAACCAGCACTACCTCACCAACCAGACCTACCTCTTCAACCAGCCCTACCTCACCAACCCTCTGGGCTCATGGGGATTTATGCCTCTTGGAGATGTTTGAAGTGTTGTCTTTGCTTATTAATTTTTACAAGCTGATTTTTTTTTCCCGCTGTGACTTTGCTGTCGTTGGTTCTTGTGAGTCGTTCGGCGGAGACGTAACCCTGACTAGTGTCCTCTGACCATTCTATCGCCACAGCTGGTGTAGTCCAGCACCAGGTTGGGCCAGCAGTTGTTGGGGCTGGTGGTGCAGAACAGTTTGTAACACATGTCGTCAAAACTCAGCTGCTTGTTACAAACGGCAGGTTTCTACATCTCGCTGTTAGGCTACACTGTTGTTTGATGGGAAGCTGCACGAGACGAAAACTGTGTTTGCGGATGCTCGTGAGAATGTATGTCTCTTGTTAGTCCTATATTTGTATCCCTAATTGTGGTCATATTTACATGTGTTAGCTTTAAATAATAATAATAATAATGAATGGTTCTTGTATAGCGCAAAATCTTTTTGTGGCAAAAACTCATTGCGCTAACACACGCAGTCAAACACGACATAGACGATATGAAACATTACAAATAAATACAACAGGACCATGGATCTACGACTGAGGAAAAGCAAGCTGGAAGAGGTGAGTTTTCAACTGAGCCTTAAACTGAGGGAGAGTAGAGAGATTTCGCAGACTGACAGGCAGCGAGTTCCAAACTGAAGGTGCAATGAAGCTGAATGAGCGTTCACCAACAGTTTTCAAGTTACGCTTCGGAGCCTTCAAACGCTTCTCACTGGAGCGCCGCAGAGAACGTGAAGGCTGGTATGTGCAGAGTGAAGCAGAAACGTAAGCCGGGAGAGTCCCGTCAAAGTGACGGTATGCCAGAGTTGCCATCTTGTACTGGCATCGAAACTTCACCGGCAGCCAGTGTCACATGGTCGCATTTACGCTTCTTCAGAACAAGCCGTGCAGCGCTGTTCTGAACCCTTTGCAACCGACATACCTGTTCCATGGGCAGACCTGAATAAAGGGAATTACAATAGTCGAGGCGGGAAGTTACCAGCGCAGTGACTAGTCTAGCCGAAGCGCGTTCAGAAAGGTAAGGCCGGATAGATGCAATGCGTCTCAGCTCCAGGAATGAGGCTCGACAAACACTGCTGATTTGATCGTGCATGGCCAGTGTCTGGTCAACCTTGACACCAAGATATCTAACTGATGTTTTGAAGGGAATGGTGCTGCCAGCAGTGTTGACAGAAACACTGTTTACAAGTCGGAGCCGGGAGGGAGCACCAACAGGAATTACTTCAGTTTTGTCAGCATTCAACATCAGCTTGTTACTATTCATCCACGTTAAAACGTCGTCTATGCATGTTTCAATGCCTGACAGAACTGAAGAAAACTCATCAGGAGGTGCGCCTTTTGACAGCTCCGTATCATCAGCGTATTTGTGGAAGTCACACTCATGAGCAGAAATAACGTCTGACAGAGGCTGGGAGTATAATGCAAATAAGACAGGTCCCAGGACGGAACCCTGAGGAACTCCGTACACAAGGGGTCTTGGAGCTGATACAATACCATCAAGAATAACACACTGACACCGATCACTGACATATGATTTAAACCATTCAAAAACAGTGCCTTTCACTCCATATATCACCTCAAGCCTTTTTAGTAGAATGAAATGATCAAGTGTGTCAAATGCTGCACTGAGGTCCAAGAGGGCCATAAGAGAGACGAATCTCTCATCTGCTTTTCTTGGCTTGACTTCGCGAACGAAGATTCTATAGGGCTTGCCCACGTCGTCTGCAGGCATTTTCGTGGCTGCGGAGGCCAATCCGGGACAGGCAGGTTCGACCGCAGTGGCTGCAGGGGAAGGTCTGATCAGGGTTCTGAGTTACGACAACTCTGTTTTTTCTTCTGAGCCGCTTGTCCTTAAGGTTAGCTCTGCGATAGTCCTCAAAGGAGACGGCTGCCTTGTGAATGGTGGAGCGCCAGGTGTCACGGTCCGCAGCAAGCGAAGACCACTGGCGGTGGTCGATTTGGCAGGCACTAAGTGACTTCTTGAGACCGTCTTTGTATCTCTTCTTTGGTGCCCCTCTGTCTCGGTGTCCAGTGGCGAGCTCGCCGAACAGAGTGATCTTGGGCAGGCGATGATCCCCCATCCTGGAGACGTGCCCCGCCCAGCGAAGCTGTGTCCGCAGCAGCAAAGCCTCGATGCTCACAGTTTCCGCCTGTTCAAGGACCTCGACGTTGGTGACATAGTCACTCCAGTGAATGCTGAGGATGGTACGCAGGCAGCGCTGGTGAAAGCGTTCGAGGAGTCGTAGTTGGCTGCGGTAGAGGGCCCAGGACTCGGAACCGTACAGCAGGGTGGTGAGGACGACAGCTCTGTACACGCTGATCTTGGTGCCTTTTTTCAGCTGTTGATTGTGCCACACCCGCTTGAATAGTCGCCCGAAAGCACTGTTCGCTTTTGCCAGCCTGTTGTCCAGCTCCTTGTCCAGCTTGGCGTCTGACGTGATGATGCAGCCAAGGTAGGTAAACTGGTGTACAGACTTCAGTTCGGACTCGCCGATGGTGATGTGGGGAGGGCGATGCTCTTCCTTGGGTGCCGGCTGATGAAGGACCTCTGTCTTTTTCAGACTGACCTCAAGTCCAAAGAGCTGGGCAGCATCTGCGAAGCAGGACATAATGCGCTGCAAGGCTCTCTCTGTGTGTGCAACGAGGGCAGCGTCATCAGCGAAGAGCAGCTCACGAATCAGTTGGTCTAGGGTTTTCGTGTGGGCCTGCAGTCGTCTGAGGTTGAACAGGCTGCCATCGAGACGATACCTGATGTACACTGCGTCGTCATCGTCGAAGTCCACTGTGGCCTGCTTCAACATCATGCTGAAGAAGATGGTGAAGAGGGTCGGTGCCAGCACGCAGCCTTGCTTCACGCCGTTGTGAATGGGGAATGGTTCTGAGAGGTCACTGTTTAGTCTGACCTGGCCTTGCTGGTCCTCGTGGAGCTGGGCGATCATGTTGAGGAACTTTGGGGGACAACCTAGTCGCTCCATGATCTGCCACATACCTTGCCTGCTCACAGTGTCAAACGCTTTTGTTAGGTCGACAAACGTTACGTACAGCCCTTTGTTCTGCTCGCGGCACTTCTCCTGAAGCTGTCTCAGCACAAAGACCATGTCGGTGGTACTCCTGTTGGCTCTGAAGCCACACTGGCCCTCTGGGAGGTGGTCTTCAGCGATGGCAGGTACCAGCCGATTCAGGAGCAACCTTGCGAGAATTTTCCCAGCAATGGACAGCAGGGTAATTCCACGATAGCAGGCAGACTTCTCTCCTTTGTTCTTGTACAGGGTGATGATGACTGCATCACGGAGATCCTTTGGTAGTGTTCCTTTTTCCCAGCAGCAGAGAAAGAGGTCGTGGAGCTTGTTGTGCAGTGCTGGGCCTCCATGTTTCCAGATCTCTGGCGGGATTCCGTCAATGCCTGCTGCTTTGCCACTCTTGAGCTGGTGGATGGCTGTGAGGGTCTCTTCGGTGGTGGGCGGTTCGTCCAATTCAACCTTTAGTGGAAGTTGCGGGATTTGGAGGATGACTGTTTCTTGAACAGTGCGTTCAGCGCCGAAGAGGTCCTGAAAGTATTCCGACCAGCGGTTCAAGATGGAGGTATTATCTGTGAGGAGTGCCTGTCCATCAGCGCTTCGCAGGGGACTTTGTACCAGGTGCCTAGGGCCATACACTGCTTTCAGTGCTTCGTAGAAGCCCCTGTAGTCACCGTTGTCAGCGCAGAGCTGGGTCCTCTGTGCGAGTCTGGACCACCACTCGTTCTGGAGCTCTCTAAGCTTGAGCTGGAGACTGCTGCAGATGAGGCGGAAGGCAGACTTCTTCACAGGGCAGGAAGGCTGGGCTAGGTGGGCCTGGTGGGCGGCTCTTTTTTTTTGCTAGAAGTTCCTGGATCTCTACGTCGTTTTCGTCAAACCAGTCTTTGTTCCTCTTTCTAGCAAAGCCCAAGACTTCCACAGAGGATTTTACAATAGCAGTTTTCAGTTGTTCCCAGAGTGTTTCAGGGGAGGAGTCTGCTGGATCAACTGTGTCTTTGAGCATGCGCTGTAAATCGGCCTGAAGGGCAGCTTTCTTGTTGTCACGCTGAAGGTTGGCAACATCAAGCTTTTTCTTGGGGGGGGGGGGGGGGGGGGCCCTTTCTTGGGTTTCAGCTTGAGGCGGAGCCTGAGTTTGCAGCGAACAAGGCGGTGGTCAGTGTGGCACTCTGCGCTGGGCATCACTCTGGTGAGGAGGACGTCACTGCGGTCCCTCTGACGCACTAGGACATAGTCGATAAGGTGCCAGTGCTTGGAGCGAGGATGCATCCAGGTGGTCTTTCGACTGTCCTTTTGCTGGAAAGTAGTGTTGGTGATGACAAGTTGCTGCTCTGCACAGAGCTCCAACAGTAGGCGACCATTGTCATTGCAGTTCCCAACGATATGCTTGCCGAGGACTCCTTTCCAGGTTTCAGAGTCTTGGCCCACTCTGGCGTTGAAATCGCAAAGGATGATGACTTTGTCGTCTGCAGAGGTGCTCTGCAGGAGGCTGCGCAGGTCAGAGTAGAACTTGTCTTTTTCTGCAGGCTCTGCCAGGAGGGTTGGGGAGTACACACTGAGAAGGGTGACATATTGCTGGTATCTCAGTGGGAGGCGCATGGACATGATGCGGTCGGAGTGACCCGTTGGTAGGTTTTCCAACTTAGTCGCAATGGGGGTCTTTACCATGAAGCCCACGCCTGAGAGCCGTCTTTCTGATGCAGGCCTTCCTGACCAGTAGAGGGTGTAGCCAGCGCCAAGTTCTTGGAGGCTGCCTTCCTCCGGAAGGCGTACTTCGCTCAGCGCGGCGATGTCGATGTTTAACCTCCGCAATTCATGGGCAATGAGGGCGGAGCGACGTTCAGGGCGTCCGCTGTCTGCTGTGTCGAGCATGGTTCGGATGTTCCAGCATGCTACGTTAAGTCCGGTCGTGGTCGTCATGAGAGTGGATCCATTGTTTTTTCTTGTTTTCTGACCGCATGAGAAGATGCCCGTTGACCGCGGCTAGCCAACTGGGGTTACGAGGGGATGAGCTTTGGTTAGGCCACCTTTTCTAGGCCCCTCTCCGTGTGGAGCAAGCAGTGCTGTCCCTAGAGAAGGCTGCTTGGTCGTTCAGGGTGTGCCGAGTGACGTTGTCATCCCCAGGTCAACATCAGGCGACCAATACCCTGAACCGCCTGCATGCAGGTTTGAGACTGCGGCTTCCAGTGACATCTTTCACCTGCCGTTTTGCCCCTTGCCCATCGCTACAGGACTTGGAAAGTTCAGTGTCATAGTCCGTGGGCGTTTCCTAAAGCCTGCGCGGTGGAGCTTTTTGGTGGAGTGCAGTGTGCGCAGTACTGGCCCCACCCTTTAAACCCTTGGTTCGTTTGCCATGGCCTAGCAAGCTGGGACGGTGGCATTGAGGTCCTCGGGTCGTAGGTTTTATATCAGACTGTCCTTGTCTTAGTCTCTGGCTCAAAAGCCTTCCCCGGAGACACGGGGGCTTTGATGTCAGGGGTTTCCTCCCTTAGCCTTTCCGCGGCCAGGCCTGTAAGGCAGCAGGGGACTCGTGGGGGCCGGGGTTGTCTATGTCCCGTGAAGATGTGAACATCTGCCCACTGCCCAGACGGTGACACCAGAGGAGAAAAATCCAACGCCGGAACCCGGTATCTAACCTCGCACCTTTGGCATTGGAGGCAGACGCCTTAACCACTGCGCCACTTCCCCGCCATCTGCTTTTACCAACAGGCCATCAAGGACACTCAGTACAGCAGTCTCTGTGCTATGATACTTCCTGTAGGCAGACTGGTACACTTCTAGAAGACCATTACAAGACAAGTGTTTCTGAAGCTGTCCCAGGACGACTTTCTCAAGAATCTTTGAAATGAAGGGGAGATTGGAAACTGGTCTATAATTTTTCAGGTTATTTGTATCGAGAACTGGCTTTTTCAAGATAGGCGTAACTACAGCTTGTTTAAACTGTCCAGGGACTGAACCTGTGGAAAGAGATGTGTTGACAATGGCAGTTATCACCGGGACAAGTTCAGAAAGGCACTGTTTTGTGAGGGAGGTGGAATCGGGTCCAACATGCAACTCTTGGAAGGTGATTTAACAATTAGCTCAAAAATCTCCTTCTCTGTGACAGGATCAAAACGTGAAAGCATGGGACCGTCGTACACAGCAAAAGTAGCTTGTGCGAATGAACAAGAGTCCAGTTCATCACGCAGAAGGCTAATTTTCCGTGAGAAGAAATCAGAAAAACGCTGTGGCAGTTCCGAACGGAGGATGTCAGATGGGAAGGGAGTGGATTTTGATTTGCCTAAAAGTTCGTTAGTGACTGAGAACAACTGTTTGCTGGAAGACACTACAGTCAATCTTGTCACAGTAAAACTGCCTCTTGGCCGCTAGGAGAAACGACCTTGCAGCAGCCCTCTCCTTAACGAAGATCTCTTTGAACACAGTGAGTCGGGTCTTCCTCCATCGTCGTTCACCTCGTCTCCTCCTGCGTCTCGCTTCCCTAGCTTTAAGCCATGTGCGGTGCGTGCGTGTCGTTTCAAATGAGCAATTTGTGATAATTGGCACTAAAAGGGATTAAACAAAGGGAATTTAAAATCTCTCTCTCTCTCTCTCTCTCTCTCTCTCTCTCTCTCTCTCTCTCTCTCTCTCTCTCTCTCTCTCTCTCTCACTCACTCTCTCTCTCTCTTCATCGTAGAGCCGCAAAACTTATCCTACCTGACCCTAACTCAACTACCGATAATAAATTGGAGATTCTTCCCCCGAAAAATCATTTAATGTACAATAAGGAAATAATTATGTTCAAAACATTGAATAGCAAAATGCCTGATTATATTAAGAAACTATTTTCCTTTCCATCACCAGCGTACTCAAGATCAAGGCAATTCATTATTGTACCACGACCTAGAATCGATCTGTATAAGACAAGTTTAGCGTTCTCAAGCCATAGCCTGTGGAACACTTTGCCTAGGAAAGTTACAACATCAACAACCCTTTCGTATTTTAGAGCCAGTATTTTCAATTACCTCACGTCATTATCTTAATACTTTCACTGCAACCCTATATTAGTCAGTGTGTGCGTGCATGCGCGTGTTTGTGTGTGTGTGCATGTATGCGTGTGTGCACGTTTTTGTTGTTGTTGTTGTTGTTTTGTTTTTAAATCATTTATCACTATTATGTTTTTTAATTTATTTTTTCAATATAATATTTTTACACTTTGTGCATTATTTGTAGATTAGATTAGCAATAGATTAGCAACGGCAAGTTCGAAAAATGTTTGTGCCAGCCAAAACTTTCACCGTTGTAAAATAAAGAATCATTGTCATTGTCATTCTCTCTCTCTCTCTCTCTCTCTCTCTCTCTCTCTCTCTCTCTCTCTCTCTCTCTCTCTCTCTCTCTCTCTCTCTCTCTCTCTCTCTCTCTCACCGACATCGGACCCAGCGTCTTTTACTTACTGACTCCTGTCCCTCCAAAATAGAGGTAGCGACAACACACTAATTATTCTGTTTGTATGATAATTACCCTACATAACGCCGTGTCTGTGATAATCACCCTACATAATCCCGTGGTTAGGTGATAATTACCCTGAAGAATCCCGTGTTTGTGTGATAATTACCGTGCAAAATCCCGTTTTTGTTTAATAATCACTCTACAGAATCTCGTGTGTGTATGTGTGTGTGTGTGCCCTTTAGAATCCCGTCTGTGTTTGTCTGATAATTCCTACAGAATGACGTGTGTGATAATTACCCTACAGAATGACGTGTGTGATAATTACCCTACAGAATGACGTGTGTGATAATTACCCTTGTGATAATTACCCTACAGGATGACGTGTGTGATAATTCCTACAGGATGACGTGTGTGATAATTACCCTACAGCTTGACGTGTGTGATAATTACCCTACAGAATGACGTGTGTGATAATTACCCTACATAATGACGTGTGTGATAATTACCCTACAGAATGACGTGTGTGATAATTACCCTACAGAATGACGTGTGCGATAATTACCCTACAGGATGACGTGTGTGATAATTACCCTACAGGATGACGTGTGTGATAATTACCCTACAGGATGACGTATGTGATAATTACAGAATGCGTTCTTGTACGGGCAGCCAGTGGAGTTTCTTAAGGGCGGGGCGGATATGGTCACGCTTACGCACGCGCAGAACGAAACGGGCAGCACTGTTTTGCACTCTCTGCAGTTTATTTATCTGGGTTGTAGAGGCCGGAAAGGAGGGAGTTACAGTAGTCTGTCTATCCGTGATAAAACAAAGGAGGAAACAAGGGTGGCAGTTGCTTCAGGCGTCAAATACTGTCTAACACTGCTAATGCGCCGAAGTTCAATAAGAGCTGATCTGCACATATGACTAACATACTTATCCTTTTTGAGGTCTCTGTCAATGAAAACACCAAGGGTTTTGACACTGTCAGAGAAAGTGAATTGATTTTGACAGACAGAGATGTGACTGGGAAGAGAGGACAACTGCGAAGGACGCACACCAGCTGTGATAAGCATGGACTCTTTTTTACCATCATTTAGCTGGAGTTTATTGCTAATCATCCAGTCTTTAACTTCTGTAAGACAGTTTTCCATGTTGGAAATTAAACGGTAAGGTTCAGGGGCGTGATCAGAATCGTGCAACTGTGTGTCATCAGCGAACATTATGATGTCTAACAGAGTACTTTAAAAAAATATAGTAGCTAACGGCTGCATATACAGAATGAAGAAAATCGGCCCGAGCACAGAAGCTTGGGGCACTCCGAAAAGTATTGGGGCTGGGGCAGAGTGACAGCCGTTGAGGAAACAACTAGTCGACGGTTTGTGAGGTATGACTCCATCCAGAGTAAAGCACGGTCAGAGAAGCCATAGTCAAAGTGAAGACGAGACAGAAGAATGGAGTGATCGATAGTATCGAAGGCTGCGGACAGGTCAAGGAGAGTCAGGATAGACAGCTCATTATATCCGCAGCGCAAAGGAGATCGTTTATGATTGTAATCAGGGCAGTTTCAGTGGAGTGGCTAGGTAAGTATGCGGACTGGACGGGATATAGGAGAGAACTTTCTTGGAGGTACTTCAACATCTGATATAAAACAACCTTCTCGAGGATTTTTTAAATAAAGGGAAGGGTGGAGATAGGTCTGTAATTTTGCAGTACATTAGGATCGAGGTTTGGTTTCTTTAGCAGTGGTCTAACTAAGGCCATCTTGAACTTGTCCGGGAATACACCAGTGGACAGAGACACATTAATGATGTGGGTCATGGGACCAATCAACAGATCAATGTGTTGGTACCGAAGAGGCGTGGGTATGGGATCTCTTTCGCATGTCTTGGGAGGCGTCTTTTTTAAAATGTCGAGAACAGTCCCCTGCGTAACTGGCTCAAAACATGCAAAAGAGGTCCCATGACCGAAACAAGTTGACGGCGACAATTAATTCGTTCGAGACGGACTGCGACCGGATACGCGGCTGAAGCCGGATGCAGTTCGTCTGGAATGAGTTAATGTAGCAATCTGAAAGAAAACTTTTTTTCCAAAGGCCAAAGAAAGACAAATGGTTAAAAATTGAGCAGATTATTTTATATGTGAAAACCGTTTAGTTAGTTTCCCGAGGCAGTTGCAAGGACACTGTGTGCACGCCAGTCAGCCGGGTGGGATAAGAACCACCCCGAAAAACCTGCTGACGGTCCTCACGTGCACACAGGCATTCCACCAGACCCCTCTTCAACACACGCAGTGCTACGCCGCCCACCAGACCCCTCATGCAACACACAGAGCTACGCCGCCCACCAGACCCCTCATGCAACACACGCAGCGCTACGCCGCCCACCAGACCCCTTATGCAACACACGCAGCGCTACGCCGCCCACCAGACCCTTCATGCAACACACATAGAGCTACGCAGTCCACCAGACCACTCATGCAACACACGCAGCGCTACGCCCAGACCCCTCATGCAACACACGCAGTGCTACGCCACCCACCAGACCCCTCATGCAACACGCGCAGTGCTACGCCGCCCACCAGACCCCTCATGCAACACACGCAGCTGTACGTCGCCCACCAGACCCTTCATGCAACACACGTAGAGCTACGCCGCCCACCAGACCCCTCATGCAACACACGCAGAGCTACGCTGTCACCAGACCCCTCTGCAACACACGCAGCGCTACGCCGCCGACCAGACCCCTCATGCAACACACGCAGAGCTATGCCGCCACCAGACCCCTCTGGAACACACGCAGCGCTACGCCGCCTTGGATCTTGCTCGGTGGATGTCAATGACCTTGAACTCATTCAGCTCGACGGCCGCATTTCCCAAATTTTGGAGGCGTCATCTAATAATTATGCACCAGTTTCAGGAGATGGATCGACCATGATAATTCAAGGGCAGTGCCAGATTACCTTGGCGCCGACAGGCACCAAGCTAATCTGGCACTACCCTTGAATTAGCATGTTTGATCGATCTCCTGCTGTAGTGTGTCGGGTCTAAATAGGTTTAGTCTATCTATCTATCTATCTATCTATCTATCTATCTATCTATCTATCTATCTATCTATCTATCTATCTATCTATCTATCTATCTATCTATCTATCTATCTCTCTATCTCTCTATCTATCTATCTATCTATCTATCTATCTATCTATCTATCTATATCCCGTAGTCTTGCCGACCGTTGGGGAACCACTGATGACTTGGCAACCAGCTCCAACCATTCCTCTCTGTTCTCCGCCATTCTCAGCGTATCGCCCATCTTCAGTCCTGTCCACTCTGAAATAATGTCCTCCCATCTTTTCCTCTGTCTTCCTCTCCTTCGTCCTCCTTGCACAGTGCCTTGCAGGATTGTTTTGGCAAGCCCAGCTGAACGCGTGACATGCACATACCACTTCAGTTTGCGTTTTTTCACAATGGCTAATAGGTCTTCATAGGGCCCATGGCTTGCCTGATTCTGCTTCCCACTTCCTCGTTCGTGATGTGATCTCTGTATGAAATGCCAAGCAGCCTTCGAAAACATCTCATTTCAGTTGTTTGTATCCTCCTTTCAAGGTCTGCTGCAAGGGTCCATGACTCGCAGGCATACAAGAACACTGAGATGACTAAGGAGCGCATCAGTCTGATCTTGGAGCAGAGTGTGATGTTTCTGTCCTTCCATATGGTCTTCAATCTTGTTAGTGCTGTTGTTGTCTGCGCAATCTTGGACAGTATTTCTGGTTTTGATCCCTCATCTGTCACAATGGCTCCTAAGTATTTGAATTTCTTAACTGTTTCCAGTTTTTGGCCTCAAACCATGATTTCAGTGCCAATGCCACTGGCATTATTGGTCACCGTTTGGTCTTCTCTGCACTGATTTCCATCCCATACACAATGGCTGTACTATCCAACTTTTCCACCGGCTGAGCTAGCTCCTTCTCTGTTCCTGCAAGGCCATCAATGTCGTCCGCAAAGCACAAGTTCGTGATTGCTCTGACTCCAATCCTGACAGTTCCTTTATGATCTGTCAGAACGTCCGTCATGATTCTTTCCAGGAAGATGTTGAAAAGAGAGGTGAGAGCAAGCAGCCTTGTCTGACTCCAACTGGTTAAGTCATTTCTCAGTAATTCGTCATTAACCCCTCAGCCCCATGCCGCACTTCCAAATGTTGGAGGCGTCATCTAACGACTATGTACCAGTTGCAGGCGATGGATCGACCATGATAATTCAAGGGCAGTGCCAGATTAGCTTGGCGCCTTCAGGCGCCAAGCTAATCTGACAGTGCGCTTGAATTAGCATGGTCGATCCATCTCCTGTAGGGGTTGGGGCAAAATGAGTTAATCGATTCATTGTGGACACGAGTAAGCGGAAAAGAAAAAGTACGCCCACTTTAATTACAGTGCGAGCTAGAAGAACCCAACGGAGAAAGAAACACGCTGAGAAAGGACAGTTACAATACAAGTTATTAATATATTTCGAGTAAATACCCTTTTTCAAACTAGACAAACAAACAAATATAGAGCTCAGTCGCTACTTATCTTCATTATCGCAGAAGGAATGTGGCAACTAAAAAAATGTGACGTAAAATAAACAAGATGGGATGAACCATAACCCACAAAGTCCCTTTTATATGAGAGCTGTCCTTGCTGTCAATGGTCTCTACCGTTTGTCTTTGACCTGATTCTGATGTTGAACTATCTCCCATTCAAAAAGTCCCGCACATCTGCCAATGCGTCAGTGAGTTCTATAAGGGGCGCAGGACATACGTGTCATTGATTTGTCAAACGTCATTTGTCATGACGTAAGTTTTAGTTTTTACGTAATTTTTTTTTATTTTACGTGATATAAGTTTCACGTTCGCTTCATAGGCTTGAGAAAATGGTGACAAAACTAGAACCTCACGGTACAGTTTCAGTCTTGCTATAATTTGTGCGAAAGCAGGTTGACTTTACCTAGCTACATGATATACTAAGTACACGGGTCACCTGCATGCTCTTCTGAAAACGCGTCGCTGTGTGTGTGCGTGTTAGTGCGTTTATAATAAAAATAATAATAAAGAAATAATGCGCTTATCTTATAATAATTATAGCTTATAATGCGCTTATCTTATAATAATTATAACTCTAAGCGCGCACTCACAACTCGCGCACGCATGCGCACGCTTTTGAAAAAGAATCACGTACCACAAATACATTACAACAGTTGGCTTAGGGTGCGGAGTGTGGTAGAACTGTTGAAAGAGGTGAGTTTTGAGGGCGGAATGGAAGGAGGAGAGAGAGTGTTTCTGACGGAGAGAGAGAGTGGGAGAGTGTTCCAGGTGGATGGACCGTATACGGAAAAGGAGCGGGGTCCGAAAGTGCTCAGTTTGGTGCGGGGGATGTGGAGGCGGAGAGGGTCGGAGGCAGAGCAGAGGGAGCAGGAAGGAGTGTACGGGTGAAGTAAGTTGGAGAGATAGGCAGGAGCGTAGTTGTCAAGGGATTTGTAGCAGAGAGACAGAATCTTGTATTGGATGCGTTGGGGGATGGGGAGCCAGTGAAGGAGTTTGAGCAGGAGAGTGATGTGGTCGGATTTTTTCTTTCTGAGGACGAGGCGGGCAGCATTGTTCTGGACGCGCTGGAGAGTGAGAGTGATGGAGTAAGGAAGGCCGGACAGGAGAGAGTTGCAATAGTCGATGTGTGATAGGATGAGAGAGACAGCAAGTTTGGTGGCAGCTTCGGTGGTGAGGTATTTTCTAATCTGACTGATTCGACGGAGGTGCAAATAGCATGCCTGGGTCGTGGCAGAGACAAAGCTGGTCATGGAAAGAGAGGAATCGAGGTTAACCCCGAGGTTCTTGGCTGAGAGGGATGGGGGTGCTGTCGAGTTGAAGATGGAGAGAGGGAGGGAGCTGGGAGAGTTTCTGGCGAGTGCCTACCAGCATGGCTTCCGTTTTGTCGTCGTTCAGTTTAAGTTTGTTTGCGGTCATCCAGTTTTTCACATCTTCGTAGCAGTCAGCCGTGCGAGTCAGTAGTGACTGAGTGTTGTCGAGTTTGTTTTTGTCTAGTAGTTGTGAGTCGTCAGCGTAGAGGTGATGGTGTATGTGATGAGACTGGATGATGATGGATGGAGAGAGAGAGAGAGAGAGAGAGAGAGAGAGAGAGAGAGAGAGAGAGAGAGAGAGAGAGAGAGAGAGAGAGAGAGAGCTGCGCGCGCGTGAGAGAATGACGTCATATTTAGAGTATTATGTCAGTGTCTGCGTGTTGACGGGGTTGCCTTTTTTACGTCAACGTCACTGTCTGCCTTTCTCTAGAAGTCAAGAATTTTTAGTGTTTTAATTCTTTTCTGAAAAGAACTAATTTTTATTAAAGAAGTTGAAAGGATACAAAGCTGGCTAAGGATCTCATCCAATGTCTTTCTCCAAACTAGCTATATGCAAAAGTTCAATTAAATATAACAAGAATTACGGACTGTAATCTGGGTCAACCGACTTCCTGTAAACGGTTGTTTATGTTTTCAATGAGACATTCAGTTACAATATGCTCTGAGGCTCTCTTAGCCACCCACTTAAGAAAGTATTTCGCTAAGTTTCAAGCTTGTGTGTACAGAAATATCGGAGATTCTCTTGTTTACATACATAGGCACACACACACACACACACACACACACACACACACACACACACACACACACACACACACACACACACACACACACACACACATACGCACATACGGCGCTTCGCGCCAAATGTACGCTCAGCAGCGAGATTAGCGTAAGTAGACATGACGTATTTTATTTTTATCTAGTTACTTCAATTCTTAGAGGTTTAGTCCTGCCCGCTTTTGACATCATGTACATGCTATTAAATTCGCCCCACCGCGACCCGTCCTGAAAACGTCTATAAATAGAAGGGACTTAAAGAAGAACAAAAGTGCGTAAAAGAAAGAAAAGAAGAAGTAAAATAAAAATGACGTCAACTAAATAGTGCGAGCTGCCTGCCACAGCCCATGCTGAGAGTCACCATGACTCACGCAGAGCTAAAGGTGGTGGGGCCGCGCACGCCTGCTGCACTTTGCCTCAGTGCACATCACACAGAAGAGCGAAAGCAGCGTGGGACTGAAGCGTGGTCGATGTCTGTCACACGGGGGCTGATGTCTATCGTCACAGTCACCGCGCACAGGTCATCAGCATATCGTCTGCTGTAGGTTAATGGACTCACCCTGAAGTGTAACCCCTAAACTGTCAATGAACGCAGATTGTTTTTTAAATTTTTAACCCTTTGACTGCCGGTAGCGGTTTTTACGCCATGATTTCTGCACAAGCCGACAGCCTGGGGAGACATTCATAATAATAATAATGCCGTTATTATATAGGCGCTTTTTCTCAATTTTTGGGCAAATCGACTCAAAGCGCCGCGAACTGAAACCCAACACGCACACTCACGTAACAGACACGGATTTACGCCATTTAAGACAAACACAGTACAAGACAGACCAAGGGCCAGTTCAGCTACTGAAGTTACAGAGATTTTTGATCGCTTGTATTTGAAATTTGTAAAGTGGCCTGAAACCGGTACCAAAGTGTGTGTGTGTGTGTGTGTGTGTGTGTGGGGGGGGGGGGGATGGGTGGGCGGTGGAAGAACCGGAGTACCCGGAGAAAGAACCCCCGACGGTCCGCCCGAATTAACGGTGACACTTACCAGAGGAGAAAAGTCCGACGCCGGAACCCGTTTTCGAACCTCGCACCTTTGGCATTGGTGGCAGGCGCCTTAATCACTGCGCCACGGACCGCCCCGGGGAGACATTCAGCGCTGTCGCCATGATTACTGCACAAGCCGACAGCCTGGGGAGACATTCAACGCCAAGATCCCTAGCCGTCTAATGAACATGGACACAGAATGATGATATAGATCCTCACTGCTGGGTGTCTATGCATCTTGCAGTTGGGTGGAGTTCAATTTATCTCGGCAGTGAACTTTAACACATTCTTGGTCTGCCCTGGGCACAATGCACGAACTGTGCATGTAATGAGGGGAAGTTTCTAGTAATCCTCAGTGGAGATATATGTGTGACAATATTCTGTTCAACTGGTTAGCGTACCCGCCATGAGATGACCTTAGTCGCCTGCTCGGCGTTAAACCCAAATAACTAACTGATTAGCGTACTCCTCCTACCTTCTTTCTTCGCCTCCTCCTCCGTCTCCTCCTCCGCCCCCTCCTCCGCCCCTCCTCCGCCCCTCCTCCGTCCCCCACCTCACCCCTCCCGTGGTCTAGCGTGGTGCTGATTCCACTAGGGGAGGCGTGGGTTAAGACTGAAGACAGTTGAAACACCCGCCACATTCAAAGTACAACGAACTGGACAAGACGAAGGCGGGGAAAAAGTAAATAAGAAGAAAAAGATTAGCCCACACTAGCGTTCATGTTCCTAATCCACGAAATATCTGTCAAACTTCCGTAACCGCACACTAATACATTACTTCAAAAGCGGCCGATCACCATCTGGAGAGGGTGATACGGTATCTGTCAAAAATGGCGCGATTCTACCCAGCACACAGCGTCGGGATGAAGAACGGCTTTGGTGAACCAGAGGCCCGCATAAACCCTCATGAGCCCTTGCAGCTGCAGAGGCGCATGAGGATCTATGTCTCTTGCAGTTGACGAATTTGTTCCGTTCATCGTGAAGAAATTGTTTGTAGCGGTCACAGGTGGTGTAAGATATAGAGTTTCAAGTTATTTCCCCTCCCAACAATGACTTTGAAATGAAATTTTCGCAGAGAAGCAGACAACTTCAAAGGACGTTTCTGATGATATTTTTTTCACTTCCAAATTGTAGAGATTCAGCCATTTTACACAAGTGCGTCATAGTGAATTGCCTTAGAGCAGTCATGGTTTGCCGGTGGTCACAAGATCTATACTTGAAGGCAATAGTGGTCATACCTCGCCTTCTTCAAAACACGCACTCATCCCTCCAGAACTTGAACTGTTAACCAGAGCCATGTCAGTCCGTCATCGCCCGCGATGCAACATCATCATCATCATCATCCCCATCATCATCATCATCATCATCATCCCCATCATCATCATCATCATCATCATCATCCCATCATCATCCCCATCATCATCATCATCATCATCATCCCCATCATCATCATCATCGTTCCACCTTGATTTGTAAAGCGCTTAGATTTTTTTAAAATATAGGATAAGCACTCTAAAAGCAGTCATCATCATCATCATCATCATCATCATTATTATCATCATTATCATCACCGTCGTCGTTCCAACGCCACTCGTCAAATAACAATTATTTCACACGTCCTCAGCACTCCACCGTCATTTTTGCAGGAATTTGGAGGCGCGTGTTGGCATGTCCGCTCTCTGATACGTCACATCCGATACCTTGAGATACATCACATCCGAAACCTTGAGATACGTCACATCCGATACCTTGAAGATAAGCGATTGGCATTCTATTCACCTCTTTTTTACCAAACGGTAATATTCTCAAATGGGTCGGTTAACAGGTTGCTCGGCTGTGTAGCATTTCCGGTTTGGCCTTTCAGAGAAGTGTTTACGTGTGCGCGTTGGAAAGTTTTTTGCGAAGTTTTCGTGTATATGCATAGATATTTTTTGTAGCCATGTAGTTATTTAAGTGTTCTGTTTTCAAGTGTATCTCAAGCTAATAACACTATTTCTACACTTTGTTTGGTCTCTACTTTTGGGTGGCAAAATATTCTCATGTTATTTATGAAATGTTTGAGACAACAAAACTTGTATTGCTGCACCATACATGTATACATTAATATAATAATACTGAAAACAATGAAAGAATTGCGAGTAATGCATTCTAAGGATAATTCATGACACAAACACAAAAAATTGACAATCTGCAAACAAACTCTTTAATTTTATCAGCATGACAATAAATATGAATTACTGGGTACATTACTACAAGTTTCACTATTGTACCGACAAAACAGAACAAAATAAGTTTCACTATTGTACTGACAGAACATAAAAAGTTGGAGGAAAAAAAAAAAAAAAAAAAACCAAAAAAAAAAAACAAACAAACAAACAAAAAAAACCACAAAATAAAAACACTTTTACACAAAAGTTGAAGATCACACACGCCCATGATACAAAAACCGTATGAAAATATCAGGGCGTGAGTGAGACAACAACCTGCTGGCATCAGTAGGTAGGCCTTAGAGTCGGTAGTCCTAATCCCTACCAAAAATAGGGATATAACTTCAACGGAGATTTTGATACGTGCAACAAAACGCTGCGCAAAATAACTATCTCCGCCACGGTTTGGTCCGCTGACGATGAGGAGTACCGGCAATTTAAAGCAAAACTTCCTCGAAACACACATGAACTAGACATAAAAATTCAGACTGACTTGTGTCGCTCGAGTGTGTACGGCCGGCCGATAAAAAACAGGCCATTTCATCGGACAGTGTGCGATGTGATACACTTTTTTTTACAAACAAAAAGGTTTCAAACACGAACAATAACGGCGAATGAAAGGTTTGTGGTCAAAACATGGCATTTGCAACAAGTCATACAGCTTTTTTTCGTTGTTGTGGCAACCTTTTACTGCGCAATGTCGGCCGCTAGATCGGGAACTTGTGTAGGGTTTTGTATTCACAGCTTCCATGTTTGCAAGCAAAACCGGAAGTCGTCCCCAGTAGGTCGAAGGTCATGTTCAAAATGGCCGCACCCATCATTTCTAATTAAAAAGACGTGAATACGGAATCTATGAGCGGTCATGCCACACGTCATTTACACTGGAGTTTTCAGGGCGCGAGGCCGCATGGCCGCTTTAAACCAATTCACCGTCAGCCGCCACTACAGCTATAAGCGTTCTGTTGTAGTCCCGGGGGATGAACCGATCGTGATAGCTCAGTGACGGTGGTGGCTGACTGGATTGGAGGCACTGACCACGCTGCTTAACCCATTACATATTGAAGCTGATTTACAATAATTTGTATTGTCCTTTCAAGGCTACATTAGAGATTAGGAGATGAGCAACCATTTTAGTTCAAGGGTGGTGCCAGAATAGCTTGGCGCCTCAGGCGCCAACCTATTCTGGCGCCACCCTTGAACTATTATGGTCAAATTAATTTGAAGTAGTAGTGTATCAGGATGAAAAGGGTTAAGCACTACTGTGGGGATGCAGTAAGCTGCTACAGTATTATGGCTGAGAAGAAGAACACGACGAAACACGCTAGACCGCCACAACAGTGTTGACCGTTTAACACTGTTGTAACCGTCAGTTCTAAACGTCTTTCTTTTTTTCGTTGGGCTCTTCTCTGATCTTCTCTGCATTTTGCACGCTTGACAGTCACCTTTTGGTATGGACTTAGTACTGCAGCTGAGCTATCATGATCAATTCTTGCTTCACGGATGACCCTAGAAGCAGAGGGGTTAACGTCGTGTCGTGGGCGTGGTGACTTTTCGCATCTTCAATTTAATTTTCTTGCCTCTCTTAAATTACTGAATTTTGAGGAAATGTATTTTGTTAGAGATCAAATTTTGTAAACGCCTAAACGTTAAACTGTATCACATGTTTCTTTTTTATTTGCATTCACCCTGCATTCACCCTGCATTCACCCTCCATTCACCCTGCATTCACCCTGCATTCACCCTCCATTCACCCTGCATTCACCCTCCATTCACCCTCCATTCACCCTCACAGAATATTTTCCATTATGTCATTTAACCCCTTGCCTGCCAGCGATCACGAGATGCGCGCCTGAAATCACCTACGCACTGACCGACATTGCGTGAATACCTTTTTTCTCAACGGATAAAGTAATTAGTATTAGTACGGGGGCGGTCCGTGGCGCAGTGGTTAAGGCGCCTGCCACCAATGCCAAGGGTGCGAGGTTCGATACCGGGTTCCGGCGTTGGACTTTTCTCCTCTGGTAAGTGTCACCGTTAATTCGGGCGGACCGTCGGGGGTTCTTTCTCCGGGTACTCCGGTTCTTCCACCCCCCCCCCCATCCCCCCCCCACCCCCCACGCTTGGGTACCGGTCTCAGGCCACTTTACAAATTTCAAATACAAGTGATCAAAAATCTCTGTAACTTCAGTAGCTGACTGGCCCTTCGTTTGTCTTGTACTGTGTTTGTACTGTGCTTGTTTTAAATGGCGTAAATCCGTGTCTGTTTCGTGAGTGTGTGTGTGTTGGGTTTCAGGCGCGGCGCTTTGAGTCGATTTCCCCAAAATTGAGAAAGAGCGCCTATATAATAACGGTATTATTATTATTATTATTAGTATATATGCCATTTTTCATACTTGCCGTTGCTACTCTACCACTCCCCCCCCCAACCCCCCCCCCAAAAAAAAAAAAAAAAAAAAAAAAAAAAAAACCCACAAAAAAACAACAACAAAAAAACCCCAAAAAAACAAAACACAAAAAACAACAACAAACAAACAAACAAAAACAAAAAAAAAAAAACAAACAAACAAATAACAAACAAAAAAACACACAAAAAACAACAACTTCAACAAAAAAACAAGTAAGTGTACAAACCTACACACACACACACACACACACACACACACACACACACACACACACACACACACACACACACATACACACACACACACACACACACACACACACACACACACACACACGATTACCTACATACCATGCAAATGTTTCGAAAATTCGCTGAATATTCGATGAATAAAGGGGCTATGATAAACCATGACGTAATTATGCGATTACTGATCAGCATGGACACACTATGGACAACATGTGGGCATTTTGAATACATTGTTGCATTTTGAATACATTGTTGCATTTTCAATACATTGTTGCATTTTCAATACATTTTTGCATTTTCAATACATTGTTGCATTTTGTGTCCGATGACAAGTACTTCAAGAGGCCTTCCTTGAAAGAGGAAGGAGAGCCAATATGTGTTATATAATTATGCTGGCACTTTGTTCCAGAAAGATGCGCCCGAGAACGTAAGGCTGGTTTTAAATAAATCGATCCTTGGACGCGGTGTAACAAAGTTATACCTTGATGTCGAATATCCCGAACCGCCTGCGTGAATAGTTCACACGAATATTCTGGGTGGATCTCATTCCAGATTTTGAACATAGTTAAACCCTTGGTAAAAAGGTGATGCTTGTTAAGAGGCGGCATTTACAATGTTTTAAGATTTTCGTCAGTTGCTAGCGATGGATCAGGCAGGATCTGTTTTGCTGCTCTCCTGTACAAGGAGTTAAGCTTCTTCAAGTGTATGTCACCGCTGCCATCCCATATCGTGGATGCATAATCGATGTGGAATTTAAGTTGCGCATTGTAAAATAATTTGCGGGAATTAACATCGATAATGTACTTCAATTTTGAAAGCATGCAAACATTTCTGGCAATGGTTTTACATACAGCATTTATGTGCGATTGCTATTGTATCTGGTCATCAACAATTACACCAAGTAATCGGTGTTCCGTGACCTGAGTAACGGTGTCATTATGGATAGTCAGGCTGAGTGTAAGTGGCTTGAGCTGATGCTTCTTCCGGGTTGCTATCGTCATACATTCTCTTTTGGAAAGATTAAGAATCATTGCATTGCTTTCACACCAAGTGGCGATTTCACTCAATCCCTGCGACCATTTAACAAATCAATACTCTTGTCGGGGATGTGAACTGTGGCATCGTCGGCGAACAGGTCACATGAAATTTTGTCGCTGGTCAAATGTAGCGTCAGGTCATTTATAAATTAATAGGCAAAAGAGAAAAGGCCCTAGGACAGAGCCCTGGGCCACTCCCTGTGACACAAATCCGCTCGAGGAGTATGATCCATTGACCATGACGCACTGCTGTCTGTTGCGATAGGAAGTAAAGAGTTGAGTTGCACTAGAGTTGTAAAGAGATGTCTGGGTGCGGGTATCTGAGGAAGAAACATTTTCCTTGCCAAGAGAAATACTGAAATACATATTTACCTTGAAAAGTACAATTTTATGATCAACAAAATCAAAAGCGTTTCGTAAGTCAATAAATACAGCGCCGGTAAATTCGCCCTGGTTTATTGAACATAGCCACACATCAATAATTCGCACGGTGCTAGGGTCGTGTGACAGCTGGGCTTTGGTCGGTATCCTGATTGAAGGGGGTGGATTAATTTACGTTTATCTAGATATTCTAAAAGATGTTTATGGATGTGCCGTTCAAGTAGTTTACTGAGGATGGAGAGCAAGCGATGGGCCGATATTTATTTACGTCAGACATGTCTTTGTTTTCAAGAAGGGCATAACCTTGGCCCTTTTTAGTTCTTGTGGGAAAATATTCGTTTTAATACATAAGTTGTAAATGTAGGTTATAGTTTATATAACATAGGGAATATATATCTTAAGTATTTTGGGGCTGATTTCATCTGGCCAGAACGATTTCTTATTCTTCATTGAACTAATCGACCGAAGGACTTCGTGCACTGGCAGTGAATACAAAAAGATCAGAACCTGCAGTCCGCGATCTACAAAAGTCAATTAGTCTGTCTGGGCAGGAGTAGGGCTGAGAAGTAGCTTCTGAAAGGGGCAAGAGACTTAACAATGGAAAGAAAAGGGTCGTTAAAGATGTCGGCACTCAGGGTAGAAGGGATTATAGGAGATGTCTTACTCCTGCCTCAGGTCACTACGGCCAAAGCTTGCCAGAGCGTGGACATGACTTTGTCTTGCTTAACCAGGCGATCAATAAAAGATTTCTTAGCGTGTCTCACTAAACATTTAACACGATTACGTTCATTTAAAAATTCAATGAAGCGCTTCTGTTTTCTCAGATCGTTCCTCACCTTCATGGCTTGAATTATTTTTTTCGAGTCAGCCACAGCGGGAGTGATGCCGCGTGCTTTACTCTCCTTCGCCGCAGAGGCGCGTGTTTATTTAAGATCTTCAGAAAGATGATGTACCAGAGCGCTATTGGGATCACTTTCACTAAATTCCCCATCAAATAATGCGTTGCTCTGATCTAATAAAAATTACTTTTATTAACATTTTTGAAAGAACGATAGGTGATGTATGTATGGCATTCTTTCTTTGCTGTAGGGAGTTTAGTTGACCAAGTACAGCGGATGGGAAAGTGGTCGCTGATACTAAGGTTATCGACAGACACATTATGAAAAGACACCGGCTTGATGGTTTAGATATGATCTATGAGTGCAAACGTTGTTTGTGTGATCCGTGTCGATGAAATAACTAATTGTTTAAGACCTAACAATGTTACTGTAGAGTCCCACGCATGATGAGACTTTAACATGTCTATCATAAACTCTCCCATTAGCGGTAGGTTTACAGGCTTTATCAAACATACTAAGGAAATCGTCATACCACTCAAAGTTCGCAGCAGGGTTGCGGTACAGAAAGCCGATAATAAATGATGGTGACTGGGGGGGGGGGGGGGGGGGGGGCATCACCTCAAGCCACATGACAGTGTCATAGTAAGCATGAAGCACACTTATTGCGGAGTCTATGTGACCTTGAAACTCCAGTCGAAGAAGGAATAACGGGGTTCGCCAGAGAACGTCCTTCAAGCGACTCAGTATACAGTGTAGTTAATCAGTATTGAGTAGAACTACACTGGACGTAGTAAGCTCTAAAACACACGATGCCGGACTTGTAATTTTTGTTCTGTCTCCAAGAAGTACAAGTCACTGGCGGAAGATGTCACTTAAAGAGATTTAAAACTACTATTTCCTAAAAGATGAAAAATGATGCAAGATGAAGGAAATGTCCACCTGTGCAGTCAGGAACACGACGTCATAACGGCAGCTGTACCTTTTTTGTGTTAAAAACAGTTTTTCTTTAACTCATTCTACCCCAACACCGAAATCCCCAAATTTTGCCATTGTCCTCTGAAGACTGCACTCTAGTGCAGGACACAGATCGACCATGATAGTTCAAGGGTGATGCCAGAATAGCTTGGCGCCCATAGGCGCCAAGCTATTCTGGCATCACCCTTGAACTACCATGGTCGATCCAGATCTTGCTGGGGTGTGTCTGGGGTAGAATGAGTTAAATAATTTTTATTCTGGCTATACACACGGACCCACGTCACGTTTACAGTGTCCCACAACGTGCGATTTGCACAACACCACGGACCCACGTCATGTTTACAGTGTCCCACAACGTGCGATTTGCACAACACCACGTAGTCTGCGTCTTCCCAAAATTTTAACTGCCCTAATTACCAAAGGGCGGGGGGGGGGGGGGGGGGGGGGGAGGAGGCCATGGGGACGAGGCGGAAAAGTGAAGGGTAAAGGGGAACGGGGTGGGGGTTGGTACAGGGGAGGGCGCGGTGTTAATGCTGTGAGTAGAACTGCTCAACTGCTTGCGCAATACTAACACTCAGCGCTTGGACTTGGAGTGTATCTAGAGAGGAGGCAGGTGGGGCTACTCTCCTCCTCCCCCATAATCTTGTATTGGACATTGAACAATACTCGTTGTCATGGTAGATGGCTGTAAGGGAGGGTACTCGTTAGCATCGGACAGCTGCATCTGCCCGTGTTCCGGACACAGCGGGGTGAGTGTCTGGGAGGTGTGAGGAGCCGCAGAAGACTGGCGTGGTCCAGCGTACTGCCCAGAGGCTGACTGAGTGGCGGACGCTGGCCAGGACTGCTGATGGCATTCAGTAATCCACTTGCCCCCACCAGAGGTCAGATACCTGGGCGGAGGACGGTCCCATGTTTGGTCATCACGCTGCGCGGCCTGTCTGTCCTCACCAGAGGATAGAGACCTGGGCAGAGGACGGTCCAATGTGTGGTCATCACGCTGCGCGGCCTGTCTGTCCTCACCAGAGGATAGAGACCTGGGCAGAGGACGGTCCTATGTGTGGTCATCACGCTGCGCGGCCTGTCTGTCCTCACCAAAAGAAAATAGAGACCTGGGCAGAGGACGGTCCTATGTGTGGTCATCACGCTGCGCGGCCTGTCTGTCCTCACCAAAAGAAAATAGAGACCTGGGCAGAGGACGGTCCTGTGTGTGGTCATCACGCTGCGCGGCCTGTCCGTTCTCGCTCGGGGACGCCTGGGGCAGGCCAGCGCGTATGATGATTAGGGCCAATGCACAAACACCGTGGTCGCTGGGGTGAAGTTTATCGTAGTACATCACCTGCTTGGGTGCACCTCTGGTTGACAGGAAAGTTGACGTGTGGTCTATGAAAGTGACCTTTTCCTGTTTTTACACTGTTTTCAGCGCTTTGTTTGAGTCATGTGGGGTCTGTGTAGGGGATGATGGCTGCCACGTGTCGTGAGGAGGGAAGACATCTGTAGTCTGGCTTTGAGGAACTTCGCAGACAACAGGCCACAAAGTTTTAGCCAGGTCTGTTGTCTGACAGCCCCATCCCAGCAGCTGTTGATGCCGATGTGGGACGGTGACAGTTCGTATGTTGGGGTTGGTGGGGGTGGGGGGTGGGAAGGTGGGGGGTGTGCACTCAGCCACAGACCCAGGTGATCCACCCTGAGACCAGACACTGACAGGTTCTGCACGACAGAGTCAGCAGTCGACATCCTCTTCTCACCAATGAACTTGCTGACAGAATCTTCAATGAGAAGGATGCGTAACATAGGACTAACAAGAGCCATAAATCCTCATGAGCCCCCCCCCCCCCCCCCCGCGACTGCGGGGGCTCATGAGGATTTATGTCTCTTGCAGATGGATAGCTTGTGATTGCTCCGGGAGTGCAGGGGTTAATGACGTTGAAAGCCGTTTCCCTCTGAATGTACTGAAGAAAAAATGTCATCTTGTTTATAAGCGCAGCGCCCAGTGTCCGGACTGTCGCCTTGTCTGGTATTTAGCATCTTTCACCCATTCACTGCCGGTGCCCGTGCACTGTCTCGGGATCCATGGCAACAATAACTGTCCAAGGGAGTTAATTCTAGTCTGCTCCGGAATGTAGATGAACCAGCTGCACAAGAGACTGTAGACTAAATCGGGCACATGAACAGACACACAGACGCAAAGGCCAAAGTCTGACTGCTGGCAGGAAATATTGAGAAATACTGCGTGGACGGTCAGCTATTAAGTATAATTAAGTATATATTTTTTTTTATTTCCTTTTGCCACAAAGACATGGGAACGACAGGTGCATTTGCCACAAAGACATGGGAACGACAGGTGCATTTGCCACAGACATGGGAACGACAGGTGCAGTTGCCACAAAGACATGGGAACGACAGGTGCATTTGCTATCTGTGCGGGTTCTGTGAAAAGTTCAAGGGAGACGTGCAATATTCAGGTAATGATCACCAGTTGATAGACTGCTGGTGATGTCGCTGTTGGTCAACAAGGAGGAAGAATGTTTAAAATTGAGCAGTAACATGCTGTAGACGTTTGCCCCCTCGCAATGAAAGCGGTCCAGACACTGAAAATGGGTGGTTTGGTGGAGTACCTGGGTGGTGTTGATATAGTTGGGTGGTTTGGTTAGGTACCTGGGCGGTGTTGATGTACATGGGTGGTTTGGTGAGGTACATGGGCGGTGTTGAGGTATATGGGCGGTTTGGTGAGGTACATGGGCGGTGTTGATGTACACGTGTGGTTTGGTGAGGTACATGGGCGGTGTTGAGGAATATGGGTGGTTTGATGAGGTACATGGACGGTGGTGAGGCACATGGGCGGTATGGTAAGGTTCAAGGGCGGTTTGGTGAGGTACGTAGGCGGTTTGGTGAGGCACATGGGCGGTTTGATGAGGTACATGGGCGGTTTGGTGAGGTACATTGGTGGTTTGGCGAAGTACATGGGCAATTTGGTGAGGCACATGGACGGTTTGGTGATGTACATGGGCGGTTTGGCGAGGTTCATGGGCGGTTTGGTGAGGTACATGGGCGGTTTGGTGAAATACATGGGCGGTTTGGTGAAATACATGGGCGGTGTGATGAAACTCTATGCTCATGCATAGTGTTCACACAGTAGGGTAAATACGGTACAGTAGTTGTCAACGGTTTGTTTTGTGCCGATAGTCCGTGAAGCACGAGAATCACGTGGAATCTTAAAGACACGGTTAACACGGGGAGTTTTAGTGAGTTGTAGGCGAAAGCTTAGACTGTCAGAGGTCTAGAAACGTTAGTACGGGGCTTTACTGTCAGTCTGGACAGACGTATGCGAGATACCTTAGCCCGTATTCCAAGACTCTGAAACCTAGAATTCAGGTATGTTTCTATATATGTATTATTGATAGTTGCTTAGTTAAAGACGGTATGCGTTGGTAAGAGTAATTCGATTGTATAGCGTTGTTTGGTTTGGTTCAGTTATGTTGGTTTGGAATTCAGTGAGGTAACCGGTGTTTTTCGTATACAGTTATTTACCGAGATGGATAACTAAAGGAATGTGAGGTGTGTATGTCTAAGTCACTATGAAGGTGTACGTGGTTGGTTAAGCATAGTCTTTTCCAGTGTATAGAGTAATGTATAGCGAGAGTGTTAGGTTATAGTCTGTTTCAAGGTAGTGACAGTTATGGGGGTGTTACGAAAGTAGTCGGGTTATGAAGCACGTGTGTGTGTGTGAATGAACGTGTGAGTTATTTTATAAGCCAGGTTACGTAATGTTTCTCATGTTATCCAATATGTGTGTGTGTGTGTTTAGCAAGTGTTACGATTTGGGTCCTTGTTGTTGTTTAGAGTGCTTGTCAGAGAGAGAGAGAGAGAGAGAGAGAGAGAGAGAGAGAGAGAGAGAGAGAGAGAGAGAGAGAGAGAGAGAGAGAGAGAGAGAGAGAGAGAGACGGACGCCGAGACGACAGTCACCAGGACCTAATGCGAGGTCATCTCTCCAGCTCTTCACTCAGGAAGTGAGCCTCCGGTGGCAAGACACTCGGGTCACAGCGAAGATACAGTACGAGAAACGAGGACGTCCACGATACAAGAGACAGGACGACTCGAGGAGCGTATGAGAAAGGACTTGCACGCCTAGACGTGAAAGGACTGACAGTAACCAGGCGAGAACACCAAACAGGTTGGAGACTGTGAGAAACTAATACCTAGCCTGGCAGTGATATTGTGTATGTGTATGTGATGTTTGGATGTAGTGGGGAAGGTGTAGTGTGTGAATAGCTGATAATCTTTTTAAGCGTTTGCTTTATTTATTGTGTATAAAAGTTCCGTTAGAAAGGGAGCCCGTGTGTTGAGCTTTTACCGCATGAATGCGCCCGTCTGAGTCAGTGGCGGTGTATGCGTCTGTTGTGCGAGAGTCTGTGCGTACGACTGGGGGCAAGTCTGCGTGCGTTACAGGCGGTTTGATGAAGTACATGGGCGGTTTGGTGAGGTACATGGGCGGTTTGATGAGGTACAAGGGCGGTTTGGTGAGGTACATGGGCGGTTTGGTGAAGTACACGGGCGATTTGGTGAGGCACATGGGCGGTTTGGTGAGGTACAAGGGCGGTTTGGTGAAGTATATGGGCAGCTTGTTAGGGTGACTGCGGCTAAGACGATGTAGACTAATGCCTTTACAAAATTAATGAATACTGTATCTTCAAACATACATGAAACAAATAAAATGAAACGTGGGGCACGTAGAAACAACATGCACAAAAGGACAATGTCAGATGACACGATAAAGAAGAACTGCACTGGTATCACTTCAAGCACAACTCCAGATACAAAGGTAAGTTATGGGGAAAACGAGATAGGATAAGAGCAGGACAAAAACAGCTAACTGTTGACTCGTTAATTGGCAGCGAATTCTAATACGTAACATAGAGGCTCAAAACTGCAGTAACCCATGCGCAGTGTAGTTCTGGTACATCACGCATGTAGCCCCGACGCACTGCATCAGAAATAGATTGACCATGATAATTCAAGGGTAGTGCCAGATTAGCTTGGCGCCATATCCTGCAACTGGTACACAGTCTTTAGGTGACGGGAAAATCGGAAAAGCTAAACAGGCACTACCCTTGAGCAATTTTAAAGTACTGGTTACAGTGTCAGCTCCAGCACGCGACGATTGGAATGAGAAGGAACATGCCTGTGCTGCCAGAAGTGTGGCAATAAAGGTTACGAGAGCTCTACAAGCATTTAGCATTAGCAGCCATTAGTATCTGCTGATCGAACAGTTTACTGCCGACAACTGTGCGTTAAACAGATAAGAGAAGGGGATTTTACTGTCGGGGGACGTTCCGTTGCGCATTCAGGCTAATTTGACTTTTAGTTCTCTGACATAAACAGAGTAAAACCTGGAGGGAACGTGGCGCACTCGACAAAGTTCTGGATGCTCTTTACGGCTGAGGCTTAGCGAGACGTGCGTGGTATCATCTTGTTAAAGGTTTATTTGTGCTCAGATGCTTCACTCTTGCTCAGCCGCCCAAACCCCGCATCCAAGGCTCCAGCAACAGGTAAATCATGTAGCTAAAAACAGCCCCCGTCAACGCTGGGTGGACAACTTTAACGGTCTATAACTCTGTCTACCTCTGATATTTTTCAGACATGGGACTGACAATATCAAAAGCCATCTTGGATGGCTGGTGTCTCCCAGGAATCGCATTATGTCATCATAAGACTGAACTCAGAAGTCTCATGGAAATAGAGGAGACTTGTTCCATGCAACCTGCTCCTAACGCAAAGTTATTGCGCAGAACTGAAGAGTTGTATCACCATCCATTTGAGTTAGTTAGTTATTAGGGTTAAACGCCGAGCAGAGGACTCAGGCCATCTCACGGCGGTCATCCTTTTGAGCATTGTAACTGGAATGGTGAGATGATGAAGAGTCCTGTCTCTGACAGGTGGGCGCCTTGCGTTGTTTTCAGTTGTGTAATGTTATTTGAAACAAGGCTATCACAACGCGTTTAGAATCAGGCATACTCCTGAACGGGTTTCATACTCCTGAACGGGTTTCATGCTCCTGAACGGGTTGTTTCTTCAAATGTAACATCCGTAAAGTCAAAGATGCCTTGAGTGGAAGTGCCCAGTTACTGTTTTGGACAACAGGTACTGATTAAATATAGTTTGACAATATCTGACACTGCACAACCCTACCCTACCCTCTTTCCACTGAACCTCACTGTGATGGGGTTACCCATCGCTTTTTAACCTCTTCGCTGCCAGTGGACGCGACATGCGCGTCTGAACTCTCTGCACACTGACTGACATTCGCGCGAAGAACACAATGTAACGGGCAACAAACACAATCGTAAAGAACACAATAGAACGGGCACCGAACACAATCGTAAAGAACACAGTGGAACGGGCACCGAACACAATCGTAAAGGACACAGTGGAACGGGCACCGAACACAATCGTAAAGAACACAGTAGAACGGGCACCGAACACAATCGTAAAGAACACAGTAGAACGGGCACCGAACACAATCGTAAAGAACACAATGGAACGGGCACCAAACACAATCGTAAAGAACACAGTGGAACGGGCACCGAACACAATCGTAAAGAACACAATGGAACGGGCACCAAACACCATCGTAAAGAACACAATAGAAGGGGCACCAAACACAATCGTAAAGAACACAATAGAAGGGGCACCAAACACAATCGTAAAGAACACAATGGAACGGGCACCAAACACAATCGTAAAGAACACAATAGAAGGGGCACCAAACACAATCGTAAAGAACACAATAGAAGGGGCACCAAACACAATCGTAAAGAACACAATAGAACGGGCACCAAACACAATTGTAAAGAACACAATGAAACGGGCACCAAATACAATCGTATAGAACACAATGAAACGGACACCAAAAACAGGCGTAAAGAACACAGGACTAACAAGAGACATAAACCCTCATGAGCCTGTGGGGGATGATGAGGTTTTATATCTGTTACGTGGTAATCGTAGTCGTAGTATGATACAGTCACACCAGACGCACGCACGTAAGGTTCTTGTAAAACTTCAGTCAGCTGCAACCCGTCACACGTGGCAAAGGTTGTAGACCACACAGGAGTAACAGTTCCAACAATTATTTTATTGCAGCGATGCGATCTCCGCACAATGCACCCACAAATGCACCAACACTGATACACTGTCTCCTCTACAATGCATCAACACTTTAGACACATTGCGTCTCTCATACAATATACACTCATACTTCCTAACACCGTCTTTTATACTATTAGAGATTCCCAGAACAATCCAGCAAATTCTCCCAACAGAACCAATCAGAAAAGAAAACGTAACCAAAACTTATTAATATTCATTAAAAAGGAACTCTCTAGAAGTTACTACAAATTTAAACATATACCTTCTAAGCGGCTTTGATACAATGTGACGAAATGTTGCCGACAACCTTGACTACGTCATATGAGGTCACTAGAAATATCGCAATCCCTCAACTCCGCCGTTGCCGGTCCCAAGTCTGGATGAGAAAGGAGGAGGGGCAAAAATAACATTCTAAAAACCTACGCAAAACTGCATGGAAAACCTATCCCAGAACAGCTAGTCCTCGATCACTCTTAGTGTCAGTAGGACAGTAAAATGGAACGAAGAAGAATCGCAACCCTGCTCGAACCTTCCAGTCTAATCCTAGCGAAACTTTGCACCACAACAAAAATCGATCGCAATTCTATGTGCAAAAGAAAATGAATCCTACTAGAAAGGTACATCAGTAATTCTTATCCAAAATAACCCAAATGAATATCGGTTCTTTTCTATGGTTAACACACATGCTCTCAAAAAAATAACATAACCACAAAGGTCACAATGTCTCTTGCAAATGGCTCTGTGGGTGAGACATTTATCAGCGTGCAGTGAAAATGTCTGCCCAGCATGAAACTTCTAGAACACAGCTGACATAACTTCCAATTACGCGCTCAATATGCGCAGTCCATCAAACTAACCTCATTTTATATTCGGCCAGCGAGCGAGCAAGCGAGCCAAAGAGAGAGAGAGAGAGAGAGAGAGAGAGAGAGAGAGAGAGAGAGAGAGAGAGAGAGAGAGAGAGAGAGAGAGAGAGAGAGAGAGAGAGAGAGAGAGAGAGAGAGAGAGAGAGAGAGAAACTGACTGACTGAAGTTTATTTATCAAGGATTGAGATATTAGGCGCACAGGCCTTTCTTCCAAACTGTCCTTGCTACATCTACTGACATATAATAACAGGCAAAGCTACATTACACTCACAAACAACATCGAAAGTAATGCGAATTACGACAACACTACAAACTGCAACAATGATTTAACAAAACACACAGGTACCCATACGAAGATGTTTGCACGTGTCATAATATCCGTTTGCGGGAGCCCTCCCCAGACACTCCCACCCGGGGGGCACGCCACAAATATACTTTCACTCGAATGACATACTAAGCACATCGTTTGAATAAACTGTGCACCGGCACTGCATCCCCTGACCAGGTCTATACGGGAAGCACCCCCACAAACGGCACGTGAACGCAAATGGTATAATAAAAATAATAGTTGCATAAAAAGAAATAAAAATATATTATGTTTAGACAACACGAGATAATTAAATTTACGTTGCCTTGGATAAGTGCTTGTACAGTTTTGCTTTAAAAGCAGCTAGGGAATTAACTTGTTGTAGATGCAGAGGAGTAGAATTCCACAGGAAACCACCTGAGTATGACAAACTGGATTTATACAAATCAATGCGGGGCCGTTTTATGCTCAGGTTGCTCCGAGAGGTGCTGTATCTCTTCTCAGTAAGAGTAAAGAGTTCCGATAAGTAGCCGGGGGCCTTACCCTTAAGAGCTTTGTGCACTAGTACGCACTTGTTAAATACTAAGTGTTTGTCAAGAGGAAGGAGTCCAGCTACCTCGAGCCTCGCCTCAGTGGGTAGAGATGAGCTAGGAATAATGAGTTTGGCTGCTTTTCTGTATAGCGAATTTATTTTCTTGAACTGAACCTCGCTACAGCCATCCCAAACTGTTGAGGCATAATCAATGTGGGGCTTGATGTATCCATTGAAAAATAGTTTACGCGAGTTCAGATTAATGACCGCTTTCAGTTTAGACAGTAAAAATAATTTCTTTGAAATTGTCTTTCCGATGTGTATGAGATGAGGCTGCCAACTAAGTTGGTTATCTACAACTACCCCTAGTAAACGGTGCTGCTGTACTTGCTCTATGGGGACAGCTTCAAATGAGAGGTTTAGAGGCGCGGGTTGCAGCTGATGTTTCTGACGTGTTGTGACTAACATGCTTTTTGTTTTAGTTGGATTGACTATCATTCTATTTCTACTGCACCATTTAGAGACTTCTTGTAGTCTCTGCTGGAGGCTGTTGGTTATGTCAGCTACAGTTTTACCGGATGCATGTAGCGTCGAATCGTCAGCAAACATGTCACACTCGGCACTAGCACATGTGATGTGTAGTGGCAAATCATTAATAAAGATACAAAATAACAATGGGCCCAGAACCGAACCCTGAGGAACACCAAGTTCTACCTTACCCTCTGTGGAATAGTTACCATTTACATAGACAGCTTGTGTTCAATGAAAGGGCTGACGGGCTGTTGTTGTTGAAATAAACATTAAGTTTCCTCAGCAAGATTTCATGATTTATCAGATCGAACGCTTTTTTCAGGTCCAAGAATACCGTGCCAGTCATTTTGTTATTGTTGATGTTATCTAGCCATGAATCAACCATACGTACTAATGCTGAGTGGCATGAGTGTTTGGGTCTAAAACCGGACTGGAACTTATTTAACAAGGACCGTTCTTCGAGGTACTGGAGGAGATGCTTTTGAATATGCTTCTCAAGTGGCTTTGATAAAACAGACAGAAGAGAAATGGGACGAAGCTCATTTACATCAGTAGTATCTTTGGTCTTGGGTATAGGAACAACTTTTGTTTTTTTAAACGCCACAGGAAAAGTATTATACTGTATACATAAGTTAAAAATGTAAGTGAGGGGTTCAACAATATAAGGCAGTGATATGTAGAATATATAACCATTTATATTTAGAGAGAGAGAGAGAGAGAGAGAGAGAGAGAGAGAGAGAGAGAGAGAGAGAGAGAGAGAGAGAGAGAGAGAGAGAGAGAGAGAGAGAGAGAGAGAGAACGCAAAACTGTAAGCATAAACGTCAAGATTATCTAGACGTTTTACTTCCTCCTGACTAACCAAACACACACATACGTGCACGCAAGAACACACACACACACACACACACACACACACACACACACACACACACACACACACACACACACACACACACACACACACACACACGCACACTCACTCCCGAATACACACGCACACCAACATAAACAAACATGCACAAAACACACAGTTCCGCACACATGCACGCACACACATACACACGCGCCCACACACTTACATGTTTGATAACAGACATTAATCAGAACGCAGTAGTCGCGTGCGCTTTGTTCGGCGGCTCAATTACTGATGTGCCGGAATAGTCTTGCCTTGAAGGTGGACAATGAAGATGCCTCGGTAATATTGGCCGGAAACGAGTTCCAAAGTTTGGCGCCTGAGTAAGACAGACTAGTTTTGAATATATCCAGTCGTTTCCTAGGTACTGACAGTTTGTTCCTTGATGTCTTGTATGGTGTGTTAGCATACTTAAACAAATCTGAGACGTACCGCGGGGTTTTGGATATGCGGTCTTTAAACATTAACACGCCCTTATTGAACAGAAAGAGGTTACGTAACGGAAGCATGTCAAGGGCCCTGAGTCGCACGTCAGTGCTGTCTCTGCTATTAGGAAGGATTAGCTTGGCTGCCTTCGGGTGGAGGGAATTAAGCCTCTTTAAACACGCATCACACAACCGTCCCAGACTGTAGATGCGTAGTCAATGTGGGACTGGATGTGAGCGCTAAAGAAAAGTTTTCTAGTTGGTGAATTCGTAAAGTAAATAAGTTTTGAAAGGAGAAATAGATTTCTGGACACAATTTTGCACACACTGTTTACATGCGCAAGCCATGTCAATTGATCGTCTATAATGACGCCTAACAGCCGGCGCTCCTCAACTTGTTTAATCGGCTCACAGTTAAGGGAATGGCTAAGTGGTGGCGGGTTTAGTTGGTGCTTTTGACTTGTAGTGATTAACATGCACTCTGTTTTAGATGGGTTAGGTATCATGTAGTTGTCTCGGCACCAATTTGAGACGTCTAATAGACTATGTTGCAAAGAAGAATTAATTGTAGATATTTTTGCCGACGACACGTTGAGAGTAGCGTCGTCTGCAAACAAATTGCATTGCACATTTGATTGTGTGATACACAAAGGCGAGTCATTAATACAGATTAAAAACAAGAGAGGGCCTAAAATAGACCCCTGGAGCACTCCATGCTTAATTACGCCTTCTGAGGAACGCTTACCGTTGACAAAAACATACTGAGATCTATTGCTTAGATAAGATTTAAAGAAAGCAGCGGAATCTGTGTTTATGTGGTATGCTAACAATTTCTGTAGCAACAGTTCATGGTTGACTAAGTCAAAAGCGTTAGAAATATCCAAAAATACCGCACCGGTCATTTCAGCATTGTTTATTGAAGTTAGCCAGGTATTGGTCAGATGAGACAGAGCCGTGTGACAAGAGTGGCGGGGTCTGACGCCTGACTGTAACGGATAAATCAAGTTATGTGTCTCCATGAAGTAACTCAGGTGCCTGTGGACATGTTTTTGTATCGGCTTTGACAAAGCTGATAAAAGTGAAATTGGCCTGAATTTGTTGGGGTCAGTGAGGTCTTCAGTTTTAGGCAGCGGAATGACTTTAGTTATTTTCCAGCTTCTTGGGAAAGTACCTCCCTGGACTATAAGAGTGTAGATAAAATTTAATGTTAAAGATTCAACCACATAGGGGACAGACAGTTTTAAAAAGAAACTATTAATGCCGTCATGACCAAGGGAGCGTTTATTTTTCAGCTCACTAATAGACTTGCCTACGTCGAAAACAGTTAAGTACGGAATACTAAAAAAGTCGTTTGGCGCCAGTCTCTCGTCGCAAAAATTATTAAGTTTTACAGAAATAGTCGGCTTGTTTAGGTTATTAGTACTTTTATTCAAAAGTGAGTCGGCAGCAGACAGGAAATGTTGATTAAAAGTATCAGCAGGTATAGAAGTACATGGTGGTGTTTGACGTGATTTGGTAAAGGCATTGAGGGCTCGCCAGACAGATACGGTATCAGTTTTATTATCCATCAAGCGCTGGAAGTGTTTTTTTCTGGGTCTCGAGCACCAGGTACTTTACGCGGTTGCGCTGCTTGCGGAAAGCAGCATAATCTTTGTTCCGCTTCAGTTCATTTCGGAGAGCTATGGCGTCTTTAATGTCCTTACTTAACCACTGAGGTAACTGTGCGTGTTTGACACTCTTTTCACGTAGTGGCGCATGCTTGTCAAGTACACCAAGGAACAATCTGTACCATTCGGCCAACGCTTCTTCAGGAATATCGTAGTTATAAACTGACTGAAAAGAGATTCCGCTCAGGTCGGCAAGAAACGCGTCCCGATTGAAGTGTTTAAACGACCTGTAATGAATAGTGGTATGCTGGTTTTTACGACATGGCTTGTCCACCTTCAGAGCCCAGCTACAGCACACAGGATAGTGGTCGCTGATCGCCACTTGAAGAGCACGAGAGCTAAGGACCCTTGACTTGTTGGAAGTGTATACATGACCAATTAGAGTGGCAGACGACTTCGTAACTCTAGTGGCGGATGCGATAAGCTGCTTGAGGCCTACCGTAGACTCCCAAGCAGGGTGTGGGGAAAACATGTTAATATTAAAGTCTCCGAGCAGTAAAATATCAGAGCTGCAATTGTTAACGGTGTCCGCCATTTGTAAGAAATCGTCGTACCACTCAAATGATGCAGACGGATTTCTGTAGACAAATCCAACAAGCAAAAGGGCCGATTTGTTTGTCTTCACCTCAACCCACACGCTTTCACAGAGTCTGATTCCAGGTCTGTTCTTCTGCGTGTAAAATGCGCAATAGAATCATGAATATAGACAGCTAATCCTGTTTGTTGAGGACGTACAGGATCGCGCCGGATTCAAGAAAACTCCGGTATCAAAATGGGCAAATCACTTATGTCAGAATGTAATCGAGACTCTGTAAGGACTGCTGTGGCGGCTGAACCGGGGGCTGCGGTGGCAAGAATGACGCAACGTTGACGTCAGCGTCACACGCGGAGCCAGAGGAAGCTGCCTGCTGCACATTACGTTGTCTGGTATTAGTGGTAACATTACAGTACCGCTTCCCCTGTGCTGCAGCCGGACTTGAGATGCTGCGCGGAGAGCGTGGCGGACCGCGTGGCTGATCGCTGCTTTGTGACCACGCCCGTTTGAAGTTGGCCGCAAGCCGGGTCATGCCCTTGAAGCTGGGATGAATCAGGTCGTGCCCGTCTTTTCGATAGAGGGCAAGACGCGGGACACCGGCGGCTGTGAAGGTGGCCGTGTTTTCGATAAACACAACCCCAAGCTTGCGGCAGGCGTGACATAGGTTAGCGTTGGACAAGTCTATGGGAAGTGTCAGCCCACACTGTGTCTTGGAAGGCAGGATGCTGGAGGCGTAAAGACGGGCCTGAGGGAACACGCGCCTGCACTGCATTAGTAGTTGGTCCCACAGGCGGCTGGTCACTTCGCCAGTCTTACAGTCGTTTACACCCACATGCACAGTAACCACCTGTACATGGGGTGCCTCAGTCTGTCGCTGCATCCAGCCCACAAGATCTGCAGCTTTGAGGCCAGACACAGAGATTAATTGGACCCTCTCGCGCCGTGAAGTCGCCATCTTGCCACCCTTCATGTACTTAAGCGTGGAGCAGCCGATGACGAGATGTGTAGTGTCCGGCTGGATACGGGGAGTGGCAAGGTGCTCAGCTGGCGACTGACGGCGGGGAGGGTTGGTGTGAGTGACGGCACGGTCTGATGTGTTCTCGTGCAGGGGTTGACCATCTGAGCCACAGTCGCCTCCGAAGGCCTACAAGGGTCCGTGCAGCGAACCCCTCCGCCCAATAACGTATTTGTTTTCATTCCTCCACTATTTTCGTAAAAGAAATCAAGCAGACATCTTGCGACCTGGGTCACGCCAGACATGACTGACGTCAAAGGAATATACCTTTATACATAATAGACTTATGACGTAATTTAAAATATGTCATGACGTTGCCGTCTCATTACTGAGTGTACTTGTTGTTTGAAACAACACTAAGTAACTTTGCACTTTAGAACGTTTGACGATCTTTTATAGAACAAAACTGGCATCCAAGATGCGTCATCGAGAGGGCTACAAAACGTCCGCCATTTTTCGCTACAGTTTTTTTTTTTTTTTTTTTTTTTTTTTTTTTTTTTTTTTTTTTTTTTTTTTTTTACATAACGGTCACATGGTACGGTTTGCGCTAAATTGACTGGTCGTGTGACGTAGGGAGGAAAGCAAAGAGAGATAGAGGCGCAGGAATAACATTTTGCTATAAATATTATTTCCGATACAAGAATATTTTTTTCCCCGTGTATTTGCCGCGCGAAGGCCGATGTCTGCAGTTGAAGGCTAAATTGCTCGGGACGATTAGAATCGCATACACGCATAGCCGGGTTACACGCATACCCGCTACCATTCGTGTGCAGCCCCGTCATGATACATTTAACCGCAGTTTACATGAAGTGTCAAGACCATGACAGACATCAGAAAGTCTCTGCTTATGCTGATGTCAATCCCAGGGTAGTGCCTCGTCAAGGCCCGACGCTTCTTCAAGGGTAAGTGCCTGGTGCTATTCCACAGGTGGTGCCTGATTAGGATGGTGTCCTGCAAGGAACAGCATTTGACTAAACTGGCGCCGGGCCCCGGGTAGTTCCTGATAGGATTGGCGCGGCCTCTGGTGAGGTCAAAAGCTGAGCACTGAGCGACTATGAATCCCGTTATCTGCATAATTATGGTCCATCCATGACTTTCTTGTTTTGCGCACAGTTGCTGATGGGCAGACGGTTCTGACCCGTGATCCACTTATAGCTCTTGAAGTGGTAGGGTTAAAGGGACATACGCAAAAGATGCTCGTACCTTCATCTCCCTCTTTTGATCTCAGCCCGTGAACAAGCAGGTTTCTGCCAGCAAAGAAGTCACAGTGAGCAAGAGTGTTTTGGGCTGACGTCAGCCTCTGTTGGCACGCGCACTGGCGTGCGCGGGCCAACAGCAGTTGACTTCGGCCCAATACACTTTTCCTGACTCTGGTGTTGGCTGTATGTGGTGTAACACTCCACAGGACACCAGTGGAGGCCGCGAGGTGAGACCCAGTTGACCTTGACAAAAGACCTGATCAGCCAAGGCTGCAGGGGACATCTGCCACAGTCAGCGGGTTTACAGCTACGGCCGAAGTGGGCCCGTGGACCTTTACTGACTGGGTCGAGACTGAGTAGATTGCTAATTACTTACTGGAGTCTATCCCCGGAAAATGACTACGGTGTAGTGACAGAGACAAATAGACAAATGATAGTTCAAGGGTATTCAATTATAGTCTGGCACCTTTTCAGTTACCAAGCCACTCATGCACTACCCTTTAGCCTTCAAGGTCAAGCCATCTCTGGCATTTGGCGCGGGCTAGGCAAGTCCGGCGTCATCCCAAGAAGCTTTTGTTGCCTGCGCCGGTTCGATACGTCGTGGACCGTGGCATCTGGACTTGACACAGGGACTGGAGTTGTTATTATACTGAACAAACCTAGTCCGTGAAGTCGCGTGCTGTGTTGTGTGACGACACTTGGGATGCGGCGATGTTGTGTAGCACAACTGTTGTGCGCGGACTGTACATTGTCATCTCTAACTCGTTGTGCGCGGACTGTATATCGTCATCTTTAACTCGTTGTGCGCGGACTGTATGTCGTCATCTCTAACTCGTTGTGCGCGGACTGTATATCGCCATCTCTAACTCGTTGTGCGTGGACTGTATATCGTCATCTTTAACTCGTTGTGCGCGGGCTGTATGTCGTCATCTCTAACTCGTTGTGCGCGAACTGTACATCGTCATCTCTAACTCGTTGTGCGCGGACTGTATATCGTCATCTCTAACTCGTTGTGCGCGAACTGTATATCGTCATTTCTAACTCGTTGTGCGCGGATTGTATATCGTCATCTCTAACTCGTTGTGTGCGGACTGTATATCGTCATCTCTAACTCGTTGTGCGCGGACTGTATATCGTCATCTCTAACTCGTTGTGCGCGGATTGTATATCGTCATCTCTAACTCGTTGTGTGCGGACTGTATATCGTCATCTCTAACTCGTTGTGCGCGGACTGTATATCGTCATCTCTAACTCGCTGTGCACGGACTGTATGTCGTCATCTCTAACTCGTTGTGCGCGGACTGTATATTGTCATCTCTAACTCGTTGTGCGCGGACTGTATGTCGTCATCTCTAACTCGTTGTGCGCGGACTGTATGTCGTCATCTCTAACTCGTTGTGCGTGAACTGTACATCGTCATCTCTAACTCGTTGTGCGCGGACTGTATATCGTCATCTCTAACTCGTTGTGCGCGAACTGTATATCGTCATTTCTAACTCGTTGTGCGCGGACTGTATATCGCCATCTCTAACTCGTTGTGCGCGGACTGTATATCGTCATCTCTAACTCGTTGTGCGCGGATTGTATATCGTCATCTCTAACTCGTTGTGCACGGACTGTATGTCGTCATCTCTAACTCGTTGTGCGCGGACTGTATATTGTCATCTCTAACTCGTTGTGCGCGGACTGTATGTCATCATCTCTAACTCGTTGTGCGCGGACTGTATGTCGTCATCTCTAACTCGTTGTGCGCGGACTGTACATTGTCGTCTCTAACTCGTTGTGCACGAACTGTATATCGTCATCTCTAACTCGTTGTGCGCGGACTGTATATCGTCATCTCTAACTCGTTGTGCGCGGACTGTATATCGTCATCTCTAACTCGTTGTGCGCGGACTGTACATTGTCGTCTCTAAGTCGTTGTGTGCGAACTGTATATCGTCATCTCTAACTCGTTGTGCGCGGACTGTATATCATCATCTCTAACTCGTTGTGCGCGGACTGTATGTCGTCATCTCTAACTCATTGTGCGCGGACTGTATGTCCTCATCTCTAACTCGTTGTGCGCAGAATGTATATCGTCATCTCTAACTCGTGCGCGGACTGTATATCGTCATCTCTAACTCGTTGTGCGCGGACTGTATGTCGTCATCTCTAACTCGTTGTGCGCGGACTGTACATTGTGAGCTATATCTCATTGTGCGGCCGCGGTGGCAAAACAAGTTCAAATCTTACATTTCCGAACGTGAAACAATGTAAACATCCCCTTGTGCACTCACAAGGAATTTGGAAGTCGACATTGACTCGGTATGGGCGTTTTTGCATCATGCATGTTCTGTGTTTGCTAGATGCATGTTGTGTTTTTACTAGATGCATGTTGTGTTTGTGTTAGATGTATGTTGTGTTTGTGTTAGATGTATGTTGTGTGTTTGTGTTAGATGTATGTTGTGTTTTTGTTAGGTGCATGTTGTGTTTTTGCAAGATGCATGTTGTGTTTTTACTAGATGCATGTTGTGTTTGTGTTAGATGTATGTTGTGTTTTTGCTAGATGCATGTTGTGTTTTTACTAGATGCATGTTGTGTTTTTGTGTTAGATGTATGTTGTGTTTGTGTTAGATGTATGTTGTGTGTTTGTGTTAGATGTATGCTGTATTTTTACTAGATGTATGTTGTGTTTGTGTTAGATGTATGTTGTGTTTTTCTAACACAAACACAACATACATCTAGTAAAAACACAACATACATCTAACACAAACACAACATGAGGGGGCTCATTCGGATCTTGACCTCTTGTAGTTGTGGGGTGGACAAAATTCCTCGGCACTGAACGGGTTAAGGTATCGTGGGGGAAGTACCTCTTTTAACCCTTTCGCTATCTGTGTCGGAGTTTGTCTCGTTATCTGTGGCGGAGTTTGTCTCGCTATCTGTGGCGGAGTTTGTCTCGCTATCTATGGCGGAGTTTGTCTCGCTATCTGTGGCGGAGTTTGTCTCGCTATCTGTGGCGGAGTTTGTCTCGATGAGTCTTGTAGGAATCATGGCGACCAAAACCGCCGCCGATACGCAAAGGGTAAATTATGCCACATAATTATGTTTAAAAGGAATTCCTAGAATGAAAACTGTTGGCTTTAAACGTGCAAGGGCGAGGGGGAAGTCGTGCTGTGGCTCCACGGGTAATTGAAGCCCGCCACTTGTGAAGTAGATGCATTATAAGTGTGTGTGTGGCGCCTGCACTTTGGGTCAGGTCAGTGTATTAAATCTTTTCATTTTTAGACGTACACTAACCACGTCAGTTCTCTCTCTCTCTCTCTCTCTCTCTCTCTCTCTCTCTCTCTCTCTCTCTCTCTCTCGCTCTCTCTCCCCCCCTCTCTCTCTCTCTCTCTCTCTCTCTCTCTCTCTCTCTCTCTCTCTCTCTCTCTCTCTCTCTCTCTCTATTTCTGCAAGCAGAGAACTGCCGGCACAAAACCTTTCATCATACCCACTATAGCGGCCCATGAAGTTGGTAAATTAATTACATCCTTGGAAAATAAAAAAATCATCAGGACTGGATGAGATTAGTGCGAAAATACTCAAGATATCCCTCCCATACATTGTAGAGAGTATCACTTATATCTACAACCTCTGTGTTAATTTTAATTGTTTTCCAGACGCATTTAAAGACGCGAAAGTAATACCTCTACCTAAATCTAAAGATCTTAGTGAAATTAATAATTTTAGGCCCATATCACTTCTACCTGTTCTGTCCAAGCCCTTAGAACGGCATATTCACAAGCATCTATCTATATACCTGGAAAGCCGAAAATTAATCTATTCATTGCAGTCGGGCTTCAGATCAGAACACTCATGTCACACTGCGCTGATACGGATGATAGACACCTGGTTATCTTCCATCAACGACTCAAAACTTACAGGAGTCATGTTTCTAGATTTTCGTAAAGCCTTTGATCTAGTAAACCACGAAATACTGATCAAGAAAGTATCCATGTACACCAACAACTCGGCGTCGTTTCTCAAATCCTACATCGAAGGTAGAAAACAA